>JAPDOI010001914.1:0-124446 GCA_029168955.1 Aplectana chamaeleonis
TCGGACGCCGTAGAAAGTGTGTGGGACCCAAATGAGAGTGCGTCGGACGCCGTAGAAATGTGGGACCCAAATGAGAGTGCGTCGGACGCCGTAGAAAGTGTGTGGACCCAAATGAGAGTGCGTCGGACGCCGTAGAAAATGTGTGGGACCCAAATGAGAGTGTCGGACGCCGTAGAAATGTGTGGGACCCAAATAACAGTGCGTCGGACGCCGTAGAAAGTGTGGACCCAAATGAGAGTGCGTAGGACGCCGTAGAAAATGTGTGGGACCCAAATAACAGAGTGCGTCGGACGCCGTAGAAAGTGTGTGTGGACCCAAATGAGAGCAGGTCGGACGCCGTAGAAAGTGTGTGGGACCCAAATGAGAGTGCGTAGACGCCGTAGAAAATGTGTGGGACCCAATGAGAGTGCGTCGGACGCCGTAGAAAATGTGTGGGACCCAAATGAGAGTGAGCGTCGGACGCCGTAGAAAGTGTGTGGGACCCAAACAACAGAGTGCGTCGGACGCCGTAGAAAGTGTGTGGGACCCAAATGAGAGTGCGTCGGACGCCGTAGAAAATGTGTGGACCCAAATAACAGTGCGTCGGACGCCGTAGAAAGTGTGTGGGACCCAAATGAGAGTGCGTAGGACGCCGTAGAAAGTGTGTGGGACCCAAATAACAGTGATGTCGGACGCCGTAGAAAGTGTGGACCCAAATGAGAGTAGCGTCGGACGCCATAGAAAATGTGTGGGACCCAAATGAGAGTGCGTAGGACGCCGTAGAAAATGTGTGGGACCCAAATGAGAGTGCGTCGGACGCCGTAGAAAGTGTGTGGGACCCAAATGAGAGTGCGTCGGACGCCGTAGAAAATGTGTGGGACCCAAACAGAGTGCGTCGGACGCCGTAGAAAGTGTGGACCCAAATGAGAGTGCGTCGGACGCCGTAGAAAGTGTGTGGGACCCAATGAGAGTGCGTCGGACGCCGTAGAAAGTGTGTGGGACCCAAATGAGAGTGCGTCGGACGCCGTAGAAAGTGTGTGGGACCCAAATGAGAGTATGCGTCGGACGCCGTAGAAAGTGTGTGGACCCAAATGAGAGTGCGTCGGACGCCGTAGAAAGTGTGTGGACCCAAATGAGAGTGCGTAGGACGCCGTAGAAAATGTGTGGGACCCAAATGAGAGTGCGTCGGACGCCGTAGAAATGTGTGGACCCAAATGAGAGTGCGTCGGACGCCGTAGAAAATGTGTGGGACCCAAATGAGAGTGCGTCGGACGCCGTAGAAAATGTGGGACCCAAATGAGAGTGCGTCGGACGCCGTAGAAAGTGTGTGGACCCAATGAGAGTGCGTCGGACGCCGTAGAAAGTGTGTGGGACCCAAATGAGAGTATGTCGGACGCCGTAGAAAATGTGTGGGACCCAATGAGAGTGCGTCGGACGCCGTAGAAAGTGTGTGTGGACCCAAATGAGAGTGCGTCGGACGCCGTAGAAAATGTGTGGGACCCAAATAACAGTGCGTCGGACGCCGTAGAAAGTGTGTGGAACCCAAATGAGAGTGCGTAGGACGCCGTAGAAAGTGTGTGGGACCCAAATGAGAGTGCGTAGGACGCCGTAGAAAATGTGTGGGACCCAAATAACAGTGCGTCGGACGCCGTAGAAATCGTGTGGGACCCAAATGAGAGTGCGTAGGACGCCGTAGAAAATGTGGGACCCAAATAACAGTGCGTCGGACGCCATAGAAAGTGTGTGGGACCCAAATGAGAGTGCGTCAGACGCCGTAGAAAGTGTGGGACCCAAATGAGAGCGCGTCGGACGCCGTAGAAAATGTGTGGGCACCAAATAACAGTGCGTCGGACGCCGTAGAAAGTGTGTGGGACCCAAATGAGAGTGCGTAGGACGCCGTAGAAAGTGTGGGACCCAAATGAGAGTGCGTCAGACGCCGTAGAAAGTGTGGGACCCAAATGAGAGTGCGTCGGACGCCGTAGAAAGTGTGTGGGACCCAAATGAGAGTGCGTAGGACGCCGTAGAAAATGTGTGGGACCCAAATAAGAGCGCGTCGGACGCCGTAGAAAGTGTGGGGGACCCAATGAGAGTGCGTCAGACGCCGTAGAAAGTGTGGGACCCAAATGAGAGTGCGTCGGACGCCGTAGAAAGTGTGTGGGACCCAAATGAGAGTGCGTCGGACGCCGTAGAAAATGTGGGACCCAAATGAGAGTGCGTCAGACGCCGTAGAAAGTGTGGGACCCAACTGAGAGTGCGTAGGACGCCGTAGAAAGTGTGGGACCCAAATGAGAGTGCGTCGGACGCCGTAGAAAATGTGTGGGACCCAATGACAGTGCGTCGGACGCCGTAGAAAGTGTGTGGGACCCAAATGAGAGTGCGTCGGACGCCGTAGAAAGTGTGTGGACCCAAATGAGAGTGCGTAGGACGCCGTAGAAAATGTGTGGGACCCAAATGAGAGTGCGTCGGACGCCGTAGAAAATGTGTGGACCCAAATGAGAGTGCGTCGGACGCCGTAGAAAGTGTGGACCCAAATGAGAGTGCGTCGGACGCCGTAGAAAATGTGTGGGACCCAAATGAGAGTGTCGGACGCCGTAGAAAGTGTGGGACCCAAATGAGAGTGCGTAGGACGCCGTAGAAAATGTGTGTGGGACCCAAATGAGAGT
This sequence comes from Aplectana chamaeleonis, assembly GCA_029168955.1. Lineage (NCBI taxonomy): Eukaryota > Metazoa > Nematoda > Chromadorea > Rhabditida > Cosmocercidae > Aplectana > Aplectana chamaeleonis. Next base: position 2,643 of record JAPDOI010001914.1, read on the forward strand.
GCGTCGGACGCCGTAGAAAGTGTGTGGGCCCAAATGAGAGTGCGTCGGACGCCGTAGAAAGTGTGTGGGACCCAAATGAGAGTGCGTAGGACGCCGTAGAAAATGTGTGGGACCCAAATGAGAGTGCGTCGGACGCCGTAGAAAAGTGTGGACCCAAATGAGTGCGTCGGACGCCGTAGAAAGTGTGTGGGACCCAATGAGTGCGTAGGACGCCGTAGAAAATGTGGGACCCAAATAACAGTGCGTCGGACGCCGTAGAAAGTGTGGACCCAAATGAGAGTGCGTCGGACGCCGTAGAAAGTGTGTGGGACCCAAATGAGAGTGCGTCGGACGCCGTAGAAAATGTGTGGACCCAAATGAGAGTGCGTCGGACGCCGTAGAAAAATGTGTGGGACCCAAATGAGAGTGCGTCGGACGCCGTAGAAAATGTGTGGGACCCAATGAGAGTGCGTCGGACGCCGTAGAAAGTGTGTGGACCCAAATGAGAGTGTCGGACGCCGTAGAAAATGTGTGGGACCCAAATGAGAGTGCGTCGGACGCCGTAGAAAGTGTGTGGGACCCAATGAGAGTGCGTCGGACGCCGTAGAAAATGTGGGACCCAAATGAGTGCGTCGGACGCCGTAGAAAGTGTGTGGGACCCAAACGAGAGTGCGTCGGACGCCGTAGAAAATGTGTGGGACCCAAAAAACAGTGCGTCGGACGCCGTAGAAAGTGTGTGGGACCCAAATGAGAGTGCGTCGGACGCCGTAGAAAGTGTGTGGCACCCAAATGCGAGTGCGTCGGACGCCGTAGAAAACGTGTGGGACCCAAATAACGGTGCGTCGGACGCCGTAGAAAGTGTGTGGGACCCAAATGAGAGTGCGTCAGACGCCGTAGAAAGTGTGGGACCCAAATGAGAGTGCGTCGGACGCCGTAGAAAACGTGTGGGACCCAAATAACAGTGCGTCGGACGCCGTAGAAAGTGTGTGGGACCCAAATGAGAGTGCGTCGGACGCCGTAGAAAACGTGTGGGACCCAAATGAGAGTGCGTAGGACGCCGTAGAAAGTGTGTGGGACCCAAATGAGAGTGCGTAGGACGCCGTAGAAAATGTGTTGGACCCAAATGAGAGTGCGTAGGACGCCGTAGAAAATGTGTGGGACCCAAATAACAGTGCGTCGGACGCCGTAGAAAATGTGTGGGACCCAAATAACAGTGCGTCGGACGCCGTAGAAAGTGTGTGGAACCCAAATGAGAGTGCGTCGGACGCCGTAGAAAGTGTGGGACCCAAATGAGAGTGCGTCGGACGCCGTAGAAAGTGTGTGTGGACCCAAATGAGAGTGCGTCGGACGCCGTAGAAAGTGTGTGGGACCCAAATGAGAGTGCGTCGGACGCCGTAGAAAGTGTGTGGACCCAAATGAGAGTGCGTCGGACGCCGTAGAAAAGTGTGTGGGACCCAAATGAGAGTGCGTCGGACGCCGTAGAAAATGTGTGGGACCCAAATGAGAGTGCGTCGGACGCCGTAGAAAGTGTGTGGGACCCAAATGAGAGTGCGGACGCCGTAGAAAGTGTGTGGGACCCAATGAGAGTGCGTCGGACGCCGTAGAAAATGTGTGGGACCCAAATGAGAGTGCGTCGGACGCCGTAGAAAATGTGTGGGACCCAAATAACAAAGCGTCGGACGCCGTAGAAAGTGTGTGGAACCCAAATGAGAGTGCGTCGGACGCCGTAGAAAGTGTGTGGGACCCAAATGAGAGTGCGTCGGACGCCGTAGAAAACGAGTGGGACCCAAATGAGAGTGCGTCGGACGCCGTAGAAAACGTGTGGGACTCAAATGAGAGTGCGTAGGACGCCGGAGAAAGTGTGGACCCAAATGAGAGTGCGTAGACGCCGTAGAAAGTGTGTGGGACCCAAATGAGAGTGCGTCGGACGCCGTAGAAAGTGTGTGGACCCAAATGAGAGTGCGTCGGACGCCGTAGAAAGTGTGGGACCCAATGAGAGTGCGTCGGACGCCGTAGAAAATGTGTGGACCCAATAAGAGTGCGTCGGACGCCGTAGAAAAGTGTGTGGACCCAAATGAGAGTGCGTAGGACGCCGTAGAAAATGTGTGGACCCAAATGAGAGTGCGTCGGACGCCGTAGAAAGTGTGTGGGACCCAAATGAGAGTGCGTCGGACGCCGTAGAAAATGTGTGGGACCCAAATAAGAGTGCGTCGGACGCCGTAGAAAGTGTGGGACCCAAATAACAGTGTAGGACGCCGTAGAAAATGTGTGGGACCCAAATGAGAGTGCGTAGGACGCCCTAGAAAATGTGTGGGACCCAAATGAGAGTGCGTAGGACGCCGTAGAAATGTGTGGGACCCAAATGAGAGGGCGTAGGACGCTCTAGAAAATGTGTGGGACCCAAATTAGAGTGCGTAGGACGCCGTAGAAAATGTGTGGGACCCAAATGAGAGTGCGTCGGACGCCGTAAAAAGTGTGTGGGACCCAAATTAGAGTGCGTCGGACGCCGTAGAAAACGTGTGGGGCCCAAATGAGAGTGCGTCGGACGCCGTAGAAAGTGTGTGGGACCCAAATGAGAGTGCGTCGGACGCCGTAGAAAATGTGTGGGACCCAAATGAGAGGGCGTCGGACGCCCTAGAAAATATGTGGGACCCAAATGAGAGTGCGTCGGACGCCGTAGAAAGTGTGTGGGACCCAAATGAGAGTGTCGGACGCCGTAGAAAATGTGTGGGACCCAAATAAGAGAGCGTAGGACGCCGTAGAAAATGTGTGGGACCCAAATAACAGTGCGTCGGACGCCGAAGAAAATGTGTGGGACCCAAATGAGAGTGCGTCGGACGCCGTAGAAAGTGTGTGGAACCCAAATGAGAGTGCGTAGGACGCCGTAGAAAATGTGTGGGACCCAAATAACAGTGCGTCGGACGCCGTAGAAATCGTGTGGGACCCAAATGAGAGTGCGTCGGACGCCGTAGAAAGTGTGTGGGATCCAAATGAGAGTGCGTAGGACGCCGTAGAAAATGTGTGGGACCCAAATAACAGTGCGTCGGACGCCGTAGAAATCGTGTGGGACCCAAATGAGAGTGCGTAGGACGCCGTAGAAAGTGTGTGGGACCCAAATGAGAGTGCGTCGGACGCCGTAGAAAGTGTGTGGGACCCAACATAAGAGTGCGTCGGACGCCGTAGAAAGTGTGTGGGACCCAAATGAGAGTGCGTAGGACGCCGTAGAAAATGTGGGACCCAAATGAGAGTGCGTCGAACGCCGTAGAAAATGTGTGGGACCCAAATGAGAGTGTGTAGGACGCCGTAGAAAATGTGTGGGACCCAAATGAGAGTGCGTCGGACGCCGTAGAAAGTGTGTGTGACCCAAATGAGAGTGCGTCGCACGCCGTAGAAAGTGTGTGGGACCCAAATAACAGTGCGTAGGACGCCGTAGAAAGTGTGGACCCAAATGAGAGTGCGTCGGACGCCGTAGAAAATGTGTGGGACCCAAATGAGAGTGCGTCGCACGCCATAGAAAGTGTGTGGGACCCAAATGAGAGTGCGTCGGACGCCGTAGAAAGTGTGGGACCCAAATGAGAGTGCGTCGGACGCCGTAGAACGTGTGGGACCCAAATAAGAGTGCGTCGGACGCCGTAGAAAATGTGTGGGACCCAAATAACAGTGCGTCGGACGCCGTAGAAAATGTGTGGGACCCAAATGAGAGTGCGTAGGACGCCGTAGAAAATGTGTGGGACCCAAATAAGAGTGCGTCGGACGCCGTAGAAAGTGTGTGGGACCCAAATGAGAGTGCGTCGGACGCCGTAGAAAGTGTGCGGGACCCAAATGAGAGTGCGTCGGACGCCGTAGAAAGTGTGTGGAACCCAAATGAGAGTGCGTAGGACCCCGTAGAAAATGTGTGGGACCCAAATAACGATGCGTCGGACGCCGTAGAAAGTGTGTGGGACCCAAATGAGAGTGCGTCGGACGCCGTAGAAAACGTGTGGGACCCAAATGAGAGTGCGTCGGACGCCGTAGAAAACGTGTGGGACCCAAATGAGAGTGCGTCGGACGCCGTAGAAAACGTGTGGGACCCAAATGAGAGTGCGTCGGACGCCGTAGAAAACGTGTGGGACCCAAATAACAGTGCGTCGGACGCCGTAGAAAATGTGTGGGACCCAAATGAGAGTGCGTCGGACGCCGTAGAAAGTGTGTGGGACCCAAATGAGAGTGCGTCGGACGCCGTAGAAAATGTGGGACCCAAATGAGAGTGCGTCAGACGCCGTAGAAAGTGTGGGACCCAAATGAGAGTGCGTCGGACGCCGTAGAAAGTGTGGGACCCAAATGAGAGTGCGTCGGACGCCGTAGAAAGTGTGGGACCCAAATGAGAGCGCGTCGGACGCCGTAGAAAATGTGGGACCCAAATAACAGTGCGTCGGACGCCGTAGAAAGTGTGTGGGACCCAAATGAGAGTGCGTAGGACGCCGTAGAAAATGTGTGGGACCCAAATAACAGTGCGTCGGACGCCGTAGAAAGTGTGTGGAACCCAAATGAGAGTGCGTCGGACGCCGTAGAAAGTGTGTGGAACCCAAATGAGAGTGCGTCGGACGCCGTAGAAAACGTGTGGGACCCGAATGAGAGTGCGTCGGACGCCGTAGAAAATGTGTGGGACCCAAATGAGAGTGCGTCGGACGCCGTAGAAAGTGTGGGACCCAAATGAGAGTGCGTCGGACGCCGTAGAAAATGTGTGGACCCAAATGAGAGTGCGCGTCGGACGCCGTAGAAAGTGTGGGACCCAAATGAGAGTGCGTCGGACGCCGTAGAAAGTGTGTGGGACCCAAATGAGAGTGCGTAGGACGCCGTAGAAAAGTGTGTGGGACCCAAATGAGAGTGCGTCGGACGCCGTAGAAAGTGTGTGGGACCCAAATAACAGTGCGTCGGACGCCGTAGAAAGTGTGTGGGACCCAAATGAGAGTGTCGGACGCCGTAGAAAGTGTGTGGGACCCAAATGAGAGTGCGTCGGACGCCGTAGAAAATGTGGGACCCAAATGAGAGTGCGTCGGACGCCGTAGAAAATGTGTGGGACCCAAATGAGACTGCGTCGGACGCCGAAGAAAGTGTGGGCCCCAAATGAGAGTGCGTAGGACGCCCTAGAAAACGTGTGGGGCCCAAATAACAGTGCGTCGGACGCCATAGAAAGTGTGTGGGAACCAAATGAGAGTGCGTCGGACGCCGTAGAAAGTGTGGGACCCAAATGAGAGTGCGTAGGACGCCCTAGAAAACGTGTGGGGCCCAAATAACAGTGCGTCGGACGCCATAGAAAGTGTGTGGGAACCAAATGAGAGTGCGTAGAACGCCGTAGAAAATGTGTGGGACCCAAATAACAGTGCGTCGGACGCCGTAGAAAGTGTGGACCCAAATGAGAGTGCGTCGGACGCCGTAGAAAATGTGTGGACCCAAATGAGTGCGTCGGACGCCGTAGAAAGTGTGTGGACCCAAATGAGAGTGCGTCGGACGCCGTAGAAAGTGTGTGGGACCCAATGAACAGTGCGTCGGACGCCGTAGAAAGTGTGGGACCCAAATAACAGTGCGTAGGACGCCGTAGAAAGTGTGTGGACCCAAATGAGAGTGATGTCGGACGCCGTAGAAAGTGTGGGACCCAAATGAGAGTGCGTCGGACGCCGTAGAAAATGTGTGGGACCCAATGAGAGTGCGTAGGACGCCGTAGAAAGTGTGACCCAAATAACAGTGATGTCGGACGCCGTAGAAAGTGTGGGACCCAATGAGTGTGTCGGACGCCGTAGAAAGTGTGTGGACCCAAATGAGAGTGCGTCGGACGCCGTAGAAAGTGTGGGACCCAAATAACAGTGATGTCGGACGCCGTAGAAAGTGTGGGACCCAAATGAGAGTGCGTCGGACGCCGTAGAAAATGTGTGGACCCAAATGAGAGTGCGGACGCCGTAGAAAATGTGTGGGACCTAAATAACAGTGCGTCGGACGCCGTAGAAAATGTGGGACCCAATAACAGTGCGTCGGACGCCGTAGAAAGTGTGTGGGACCCAAATGAGAGCGTCGGACGCCGTAGAAAGTGTGTGGGACCCAAATGAGAGTGCGTCGGACGCCGTAGAAAGTGTGTGGACCCAAATGACAGTGCGTCGGACGCCGTAGAAAGTGTGTGGGACCCAAATGAGAGTGCGTCGGACGCCGTAGAAAATGTGTGGGACCCAATAAGAGTGCGTCGGACGCCGTAGAAAGTGTGTGGGACCCAAATGAGAGTGCGTCGGACGCCGTAGAAAGTGTGTGGGACCCAAATGACAGTGCGTCGGACGCCGTAGAAAGTGTGTGGGACCCAAATGAGAGTGCGTCGGACGCCGTAGAAATGTGTGGACCCAAATAACAGTGCGTCGGACGCCGTAGAAAGTGTGTGGGACCCAAATGAGAGTGCGTCGGACGCCGTAGAAAGTGTGTGGGACCCAAATGAGAGTGCGTCGGACGCCGTAGAAAGTGTGTGGACCCAAATGAGAGTGCGTCGGACGCCGTAGAAAACGTGTGGGACCCAAATGAGAGTGCGTCGGACGCCGTAGAAAATGTGTGGGACCCAATAAGAGTGCGTCGGACGCCGTAGAAAGTGTGTGGGACCCAAATGAGAGTGCGTCGGACGCCGTAGAAAATGTGTGGGACCCAATAACAGTGCGTCGGACGCCGTAGAAAGTGTGTGGGACCCAAATGAGAGTGCGTCGGACGCCGTAGAAAATGTGTGGACCCAAATGAGTGCATGTCGGACGCCGTAGAAAGTGTGTGGGACCCAAATGAGAGTGCGTAGGACGCCGTAGAAAGTTTGCGTGTATCCAGATACAATGCATCGCCCATGCCGATCATTTTTCCTGCAGGGCTACCGTAACCATTCTGAACAAAACATGATAACGTAGAACGATAACACACGCTCATAACATGCGGGGTATAAAAAGGGAGAGTGAGGAGCGGTATGCAGTCATTCACACACTGCTCTTCTTCGAGAAGCCACTGGGAAGTGGCTGAGGAGGTCACCATTGTGCAAAGATGATTGTTGGCTGGTTACGATGTGCCTCAGTATCCAGGCTGACACTTCTGGAAAATCTTCCGAAGGAGGGTTACGGTAGCTCCTGCGGCAAAATGATCGGGCATGAGCGTGCTTAGACCCAAATGGGTGTGCGCAGAGCGCCGTAGAACGTGTGCAGGACATCAGTGCGAGTGTGCACTTCATGTCATAGAAGGGGGAGGAGGGCAGGGCAATTTCAGTGGGTTTGGTTTTTAAATTCCTAACACCTACCAGGTATAAACTATGTTAGGAAAGAAAACCTTCAGGAAAATAATGGGCTCCTGAAAGCGAGTTTATATAGTAAAGATTTGGCATGACTGTTTTTTCGAAATTTTAGAAATATACTCAGCGAAAGTGGGAAGGTGAAGAAAATGGAAAAAAGTTTTGAAAATATTCCTGAGAACGATTCATGTAGAATAATTCGACTTTTGTAGGGAATGTAATGAAATGGTTGGAAAGTATGATCGGACGGTCGAGTTTGAAACCAACTATTTACAAGAGTTGTGCGAAACAGAGAGATCGCATTGTATGGAGCTTATCTCGCAGAAACATATCAAAGCAAAATCACGCGTGATGAGGCAAGCAGTAAAAGCTCGTTTGTAGAGCTGGGGTCAGTATTCGCCAATAACTCCGCCGGGCACCCGCCGGGCAGTCGAAGCGGCAAACGAGGTGAAATTCAGCAAACGCGCGCCCACGGCCACCTCTCGCCTCCTTGGCTTCCTCCCGACGACCGCCGGAATTTTCGGAACAGCATGAATGCAAAACGGTTACCGCCATGATTGAATCTTTATCTTTGCAGTGATATCAGATACGCAACATAGTCTCGTACTTCCATCCTCACATGGTAAAGATGGGTTGATCTGCTCCTCTTCCGCCGCGCGCGTATCATCCCTTCCATTCCTCTCGACTTCCCTCGGCGGGTTGCTTGGCGAATACGACCCCAGAGAATGCCGCTGATCTTCACGCATTAAGTGAAGTAAAATCAAGTGTCGGCCTTTTTTTTTTTTTTTTCCATATCACGCGATTTTGCTTTGATATGTCTTCTACGGATAAGCTCATACAATGCGATCTCTCGTTTCTGCACAACTCTTGTAAATAGTTGGTTCAAACTCGACTGCCAAATCATACTTTCAACTATTTTTCCATTACATTTCCTAAAAATCAAAATTTATTCTACGCCAAATCGTTCTCAGGAATATTTCAAAACTTTTTCCATTTTTCTTCACCTTCCCCTTTTAACTGAGTATATTTCTAAAATTTCGAAGAAACGGCCATGCCAAATCTTTACTTTTGCCAGGAACCTAAACTTTCAGGAATTTTTAAATTGTTTTCCGCCACCCCTAAAAGGCCTCGCATCCCGTTCTCAGGAGTTTTCAATCAGTTGCGAGTTATGTAATACTACCGAAATCATGTTACTTGTGTTTTATCCAAGATAGATAAGTTACTTGCAGGCTTCATTCTGGCGAGCACGCTCTGGTTCATTCCAAGTCAAATGTTTTCGATTATCACAGCAAGAAGCGGTCGCTTTTTCGGCGGAACCTCCATATCGCCACTTCTATTTCACCGAGGCTCACCGCTCCGCTGCTGGTGATCATCGGAATCGATTGCTCACTAGAGATTTTCCAGAGTTTACATTACATGAGGATGTTATATGCAGTGCTTCTGACTTTTGATGTGTCCATCTGTGAAATCGGTCCTATGCTGACCGCAAAACAAAACCGCGTCACCTACGTGGTGTTAAAGACCCCGTCGCCGGGCCAGGGCTGGGCACGCATCCCGCAGTTGTGATTCAGAATATGCACCCCCTATCTCGAGATCCTTGAAAGGCGCCCTCTTTGAAAAACTGGAATTGGTCTATTCCTCGCTAGCCAAGCTCAGATGATTTTTTCTGACAAACAAGAACTCACGCAATCCATCGCTCGGAGCGGAGGCGGCTCCTCTCAGTTATTATGTGATCGCCTGAAGAGTCTTTGCAATAATGACTTCACCACTCGAAATTTTTGCCGAATTTCCTAAATAAGGATTGTTCAATTATGGAAACTTCAGCCGAACGCCACAAGAAATAAGATCGTTTACTTAGAGATAATCCATCCGAACTTCTACAAAAAAAGTGAAGTGGAATGTTTTGCAAGCAGATGTAGAGAGTGTTTTCTATATATTTCCCTCTTCTTTTCAATAGTAAGAAAATTGTAGACTTCCAAGGATTAATATCATGATTCTTTTCGATAATTTCTCAAAGTCGTTTGCGCCGCACTATAGGAAGCGTTTTGTGCAATTACACACGCACACTAGAAGGTACCCCTCAGATACTCGATGGGGGCAAGCCCCACTTCCACCAGGACGCCAGCCTTCCTTCCATGACAAGGCTGGCGTGCCAGTGGCTCGAGGGCGGCGCCCCCACACTCACTTCGCGGCGGACCTTCCTACCCCGGGTCTACCCCGCAGTGCTTACGCGGGTCATCGCAAATATAATATTCAGCTACCCTAGAATATGCATTGCTCTCGCCGCTTACTCGTCATTCGAGACGATTTCAACCCTTAAACACTTGCAAGTATGTAAATGTATTAGTTAATTGCAATAATCACAATAATCACCACCTTAACGGTACACATCAAATAACAGAGATTTACAATATTTTCAGTCGACTTCCACATCACACTTTTGTACCGATATCACTTCATATGATGTTCAACGAGATGAATTTAGGTTTGCTCCAAAAAATGATGGAAGCTAAAAAAAAAAATTATATGTGAAATCCACTGAGTGCTTAAATAAAATCACACCCGAATCGCAGCTTCTCGCATTCAAAGTAATGGCAAGGTTGCAGAACTTGGAAAAAACCTCCAATGCATGACAAACAACGCACACTAGACAGAAGCAAATAACAGCGAGAACATGACTAAGCCGAAATATGACTGCAAAAGATGTAAATGCTCAGGGGTGCGTTAAAAAAAAGTTTCCATGGGAGGAAAATGGGTCTGGTGAGATATATGAAGTGATAGGCTGAAAGATAGGTTCATTTGAGACTGTCTGATAAACTATTTTTGGTTAGTGTCTTTATCAAATACGATCTCCTCCCGTGGAAATTTTCTTGGAACGCTTCCCAGTACTGCAAAGGAGATGATATGAGAAGCGTTTATTGAAGTTGTTACGAGCTGCACGTCTGATTCGGCAAGGTCATCGTCGTCTTCTTGATCACGTTGCTCCTCTTGCATTCCAGAAGATCCGCAGTGCTGAAACTGTGAAAATTTTGAACTCTTTCTCGCATGAAAGGTTTCATTACACGAGAACTTACCTCTTAAGCAATCAATATGTATTCATAATTTGTGACTTCGCACATGGAGCCACACACATCACGTCTGGAAATCATTTTGTTAAACGTTAGCATGGGGGGCATGGAAATGTCCCAGATATAACTTACAAGACTTTCTGCAACACGTTGAATTTCTTCTTTTAAAGGCAGTGTTCACGATAATCTTCGATTTTGAGATTAGTTGCTAAATCCATTACTTTAATATGCGAGGAATCTCACTCTTATACCTTACTATGTATAACTCTTCATCCTAAATTAAAGTTATTGAAAGTGAAATTAGCCTCAAAATAGACTAAAAATTCTTTAAATCGACAATTGATTTATTCATACCGAGAGAAAGAACCGAAAATCAACTATGAATGAGTGAACACGAAGGGAAACCGGAAAGCGAAACATTTGGGATAGAGAAAAACAGAGCTGAGGTTGCGCGCTCCACGGCGGAAAACTGCCCCAGTAGCAATACACGCGTCGCGGCGCTGAGGGCTGGCTCAACGGTGGTCGGAGCGCGGTCCCTCTCAAGTCTCCCCCCACAATTACGGTCTGGCTGGCTGGGCCCCCTGAGCGAAAAATGAACGAGGCTTGCCCCCCTCAAATGCCTGAGCCCCAAGAGTTCAAGCGCGAATAGGAACACGTATTTTATTAGGGAACGGAGATGAGAAAGGGAATGGTGTTGTAGGGAACGGAAGGAGGCGATGGTAGGATACTTTCAATGTACACATGTTAGAAATTTGATGTAAACAAAAAATAGGGCGAAGGCAATTATTTGGCCGCGACAAGGTCAGATGAACATACTCAGGCAAACCATCGCTCCGAGCGGGACCGGCTCCTCCCATTTATGACGTCATCGCCCGGACAGCGGCCGAGGGGCCAACTGGCACCGCGGTCTCCTGGGTCCGGCGCGCAGTTCGCCCTCGGTCGCTCTCCGGTCGCCTCGGGGCCACAGCGGTGCCATCGCCAGAGATGGAGAGATCGGGATCGGTTGTTTCTTGAGTGATAACGTGCGAGCCACGTTATCACTCAAAGAAACAACCAATCCTGCGGGTATAAAAGGCGGCTCTGCCTCGTGTAGACGGGTAGTTGGCCTTTCGAGGCCACTCTTGAGATGTGACCTCGGATCACTCTTATGGATGACAATTTCTTGGCGGCCGAGGATCCTCCATGGCCCGCGGTGGGGAAGGCTTCTCATTGTGGACCATTCTGGGATGGTATCCTTGTTGCGGCTTGTGGCAGGATTAACCTCCCTGAACCACAGGCTGTAACAGGTAACCTTATCCTCTAATAACAGGAAATCCTCTCCAGGAAGAGGCGGAAATAAAGAAAAAAGCAATTAGGAAATTCTTCGAAAATCGCCCGAAAAGAGACCGCAGTGCCAGTTGGGGACCGAAGATCGCTCCGAGCGATACTGCTGCGGCCCGGAGAGCGGCTGCTGTGGCCCGAGTAGATGGCTAGTTTTCGCTCGGAGCGGAGAGGCAGCGGCGCTCGAGTAGCTCTCCGGTACCGCTCGGAGCGATGGTTTGCCTGAGTAGTTGATCAAAAATGGAACTAAACACGTAAAGTAAGGACGCTGGGAGAATGAGGAGAAGCTGGTAAACATTTTGGTGTAATAGGTTTGTGATTTGAATTAGGCACCTTAAATCTCGTCCGGGATTCACTTTGGGATCAGGGGACTTGCCCGGGACAGAGATTTAAGGTCCCTAATTAACAGTAAATCTCAAACCTGTTTAGACTTAAATATTTGCAGATTCTCCCCTCTTTCTTACTATTAGTTTCCTTACTCAGACAGCCGGGGGTCCCATTCGGCAACGATAGGCATTCGATTCGACTGCAAAGCAGTATGAACGACGATACGGCCTTTCCCTTTCCGTGCGCCACGTGGCCTAATCGTTTTCGAAGGCAGAAGCACGTGCCGCAACACACAGCCGTTCCACTCGGCCATGACGCGCTTTCGATTCGAATACGATGCAGTTGCACGACGAACGAGCCACGATGCCCATGATTGAACACATTGATCGATCGCTCAACAATTGATCAGGCGCCTATTAGCCGCACAGCACGTATAAAAGGGGCCCGATCCCACAGAGAGCGCAGTCGGCCCTTTGGGGCCGCTCCTGGAAGGTGACTACGAGTCACTTTCTGGACAATTTTTGATCGGTGAGGGGTCTCCCCTACGGTCCTCAGCGACGGGAGCTCCCTCCCGGTGGATCGGTGCGAGGGTGATGTCCCCTGTCGCGGACTGCTGTGGGGGTGACCCCATGCTGCAGGCCGTGACTTGAACCGTATCCTTGTAGGGGAAGACCCGCTCTAATCGTAGGGGTTGGACCCAGCGCCACGTGCTTCTATTATAGGACGACTTGCTGCCGCGTGGGGAACGGGGGTGCGGCAGAAGTTTTGCCTCGCTGCGCCACGTGAAGTCCTATCGAACAGGCGACACGTGCTGCCGCTTCGGGAAACGGGGTTGCGTGCAAGTGTTCTGTCTCTTTTCGCCACGTGAAGTCCTATCCAACAGGTAAGGCGTGATGCTCCTCGAGCAGCACATGTACTGCTGCGAAAGTATCTTTCAACTTGATCAGGTATCCGATTAGAAAGCCTATCGTGACCGAATTGAACCTCCCCAGTATCTGAGTACTTTACAAGTTTTTTACTATTTTTGGTCAACTAGGTTTATTTCAATGAACTTTGTCGCCACCAATCACTTACTCCCACTCTTAATTTTTTAGTTCACTTGAAATTTCTACTATGTGTTGAAAATATCCTCTCACTGCCTCCTTCCATTTTGATCAGTGTCATTCATTTTCTCTTCCTCGTCCTCTAACAGAATGCATTTTTCAATGGTTGATGTGATTGCGTCTATTCCAATGCGCGCTGTGTGGTTGCAGAAAAGTTCCATCTCGCACGGCAAAACGAATTTTAGCGGAACGCGGCATTTCTGTGAATACAACTTAAATTTTATCCAGTCTGCATTAGGGATGAGCGGAAAAAATTCAGAATTTCGGAAATCGGTTTTCGGGTTTTGGAACAGAATTTTTTTCCTCGGTTTTCGGAAATCGGTTGCGAAACGCCCAAAAATGCGCGGAACTTTGGTTTTCGGAACGCGAAACGCAAAAGTTTTAAAATCTCCTAGACTTCCTAAAGTCTCAGAGACACATTTGGTTCCAGGAAACCATTTTTAATGAGATCCTCTTCATAAATCAACAACTACGCAACTTATGTAGAACACGTCTGGATACATATAGAACTCGATCCCGAAACATGTGCATACACATGTATTACATTTTATATTATTCGTTTGAGAAAGGAACCGTCCAAGAGATATCAGAGCCAAGACATCAAACTTAACAGAATTTTCAATAGTTCAGCTTTATTGCAAAAGTAATGATTTGGCAATATCATATTTACGAGAAAGTAGAGGTCAAAGAAGCTATGAAAATCTCTTGGAAAATTTCAGCAAATTATATGGCCTACAATGACCTGGCATAATCATAAAACTGGCAAATGTGGTGAAATGATTAGGCTCCGTCCATACGTGGCGAGGACGCCCGCTCTCGCTCCTCAGCGCTCTCCAACGCTGATAGGTGCCCTTGTAGGCGGAATGACACCGACAAACGCATCGTGCCTCGTGTTGATTTGATTGAAAACGCTCGACCTGGTGATCACTCCGTCAAATCGACTCGTTTGCTGCTCATTTATCAAGGTTTGGGGTGGTCTTGATGGGCGTAGTAGACGCAAGGACATTGGTTTTGAGGTATAGCCTATCTCCCCATTTGAGCCGGTCGATTTAGGGCTTATCGGGTTCATCAAGTCCGAATTTCCTAACAGTTGTTGTATTTTGCCATGACCTACCGCTCCGCTGCTTACTTCTGCCCGGACTCAGCTGAGCAAGCTAGGGCTTTAAGTTTGGCTTTATTGCTCGAGGGATAAAGCAAAAGTTCTAAAAGTGGCTGCATCTCTCAGGGATTGAGCTTGAGCGAGCGAGAGGAGGCGTAAACGTGCGGTAGCGGGCGTGAGCACGCGAGAGCGAGCGTAAGCGCGCGTGAGCGGCTAGCAAATCGTGTACCCTCGATGAACAAAGACTTTGCGTTATCACGCGCCCTCGCAACGTTTAGACGCTGCTGTGTGCTCCGTTCATCGCTAGCAACAGGCGCTGAGCGTCGAGGCGCCGTTGAATTGCTGGTGTCTTTGGGCACAAAGGTGGCGACGATGTGCCGCCAACTTCTCGACGCCACAGTACGGTATCACGCCCCATCAACTAATTATGGTTAACCATACAATGGCTAGCGTCGACTGACGCTCGTCGTCTGCTATGGACGGAGCCTTATGAGTGCGATTTGGTGGTCAAACATGGACTAACTATCGATAAGTAGTGACAGAGCAGGGCATGATCCTAAAGCGTCTTCAGTAAACGTATCAAAGCAAAATTAATCACGATGTGGACTGGAGCGCCGAGGTTCGCCAGCGTCACTAGGGTTGATTGCCGTACAAGAACTTGGAAAACATGTTTTGCCAGTTCCATAGCGCCATTGATGTTGTTTTGATAAGCCTAACGGAGAAGCTTGTGTAACCTCCTATCTTTCGTCTTTCACTACGGATCACTACGGATTGATCTATCATTGACTACCAAATCATGTTTGTCATCATTTCACTACATTTCCCAGTTTACTACAGGTAATTGTGCGCCAAATCGTTTTGTTAAATATTTCAAGACATTTTTTACTTCCTTGATCTCTAATTTCTCGCAAATATGATATTGCCAAATCACTACTTTCGCCAGAAAGCTAGAATCGATAACGACCGGTATTGTAGGACGAGCGTAACTCATGAAACTTGTGACGTATAACCATGAAAAGCGATCTGCGCACAATCCTGAAACCCTAGTGCGGCTTTTCTGAAAGTACTTCCAAGGTCCCGTCGTATTTCTTGGAGCGTAATACTGTTTCAAAAAGGGCACAATCCTGGGCGAAATCGCCGCAAAATTGAGCTGTCCCCTCCAAAATTGAGATTGAGCTAAAGTGTGTCCGAATGAGAATGGCGGCCCATGCGGTCGGCGTGCTTGGCAGGCGGCCGTCGCATGTGCCGCTCTCGGACGAGTGTTGGATTCGAACGGTGGCCATCCCGTCTCCTCCCTGCTCCAGAGTTGATTGGTCGGCGCAGTGTATGCTGCCAGCCAGTGCCGGCCCCGTTCGTAGTCGATGGCTGTGGGGGACGTTTCGTATGCTCGTCCGAGAGCGGCGAACGCGACGGCAGCCTGCCAAGCACGTCGCCCGCATGGGCCGCCATTCTCATTCGGACACACTTTAGCTGCACCCATTTCCAGCCTCCTGTTAAAAAAATTAGCTTCCTAACTCAATGAGAAGTGTTCCAACACGAACTTCGTCTGAGAATAAAAGCAGATTAACATCAAAATTGAACGGTTTTTCATTCTTTATGAATCTTACGAAATCACTTTGGACCATTCCTGTGTAGTATTCCCGACTCTTGCGCTTTTTTAAATGAAATGGAAACCACTTCTTCACAGTGACTGTTAGCGTTGTTCCCGGAATCACAGGGTTGCGATTGGGAGAGTTGAAGCCAAATCTGGTACACGCATAGCGCGCAACACAATTGACATACACAGAACGTGGAAAGAGATCACTAAAATAGTAAAACAAAAGAATAATATTTGGAATTTTCGTGATCTATCGATATCGATAATAGATCAGCTGAAATTTGGTAATTTCTACCGGTTGTCAGGACCTGATAATATATGTGAGAATAGTGTTCTTTCAAGACGAGGTAGGAGAAGAAGAAAATAGAAGACTTGATGTAAAATCAACATATTCGACTCAATGCAGATCGGGGCGAAATTCCAATAAAGACAAAGTCGCGATATTTTGTTCCGCATTTTCCGGGTTACGCAGCAATTTCTGCGGTTTTCGGATGGCGGAAGCCGGCGGAAGGTCCAAACACGCGAAACTGAGAGTTTTGGAATGCGAAGCGCGGGCCTTGTGCCCACTCGATCGATACTTATCCGCTGGAAATGACACAGTTTTTTTGGGCTTGAATTTTTTTGATGGTTGGGCCCTCCCGGGAACGCAGGGAGGTGGTTGGTCCCGCCCGGGAACGCAGGGAGGGCTTGATGGGTTTTCGAAGGTGTATTGTGAAGGTAGAGGATGTCGAATGTACGAAATGTCGTCAAAAGGGGTCGAACTTCATCAGTCACCTACCACAATCTAGAAAGAGGAACAAAAGTGCCATTACAGGCGCCAACGGTCCAGCACTGAAAACTTCTTATCTCGGGGAATCCTAGCATCATAAAACCGGTCAATGGGTTCTTCTTGTTCCTCAATAAGTTCTGGTCTAATCTAAGAATGACGAAAAAATTTCACCCACTTGATAAACTTAAAGCGAAAAAAACACTTCCGACGTTTGAGAAAATACGTCCGGCGTGTAGCACCTGACACACCAAAGTTGACGGAGGTATGAGGGGTTGAGATACAATAGGCTTCGAAGCGGGTTTTTCTCCGAAGGCTGACAATTTCGGGAAGCCTTTTCACTATCCTCCTGTACCTCAAGGGATTGCCTGCAAAAAAAAACACGGAAAATAAGACACAGTTTTTTCGCGTACCATGCCTTTAAACTCACTTTTTCATTTATGCTCCATGAGCGAAGCTTTGAGCTTCGAGCTTGCCGCTTCTTCTGCTTCAGCGAAGAAGCGGGAATTTTTAAGCTTGCTGCTTGAGGGGGGAAACAACAGGCCTAGAGCTTGTTACCTCATCTCTGAGAAAGCGAGCTGGAGACCTACAATCCTGAGAGCAGCGAACTTAAAGGCAAGGTCCGGTCAAATTTGGACACTACCGAAATTCGGGTTAAATATGTAGATTGGGCTGGCCTAGCTGAACATCGTCTAAACGTTTCACGAACTCTGAGTACTTAGTTTTGGAGAAAACGGCCTCAAAGTCAGGGATTACGGTATTCACAGCATGATACACATGGCTGGAATGACCGATAATTACACAGCACTTTTGAAGAATGTGTGGACAACCGCTAAAATATGGACGATGGCCACACTTTTCTGACTTTTCTGGATCATCGGCTCACGGAAGTGGCTGGAATAACTTGGAGAAGACCGGTTTTTACGCAGTTTTCGCATGTTCTTTGGGACTACCTGTACCAAGAGCACCGATTTACCGGGAAATCTCGAAATCGAAATTCTGCCCGGACCCTGCCTTTAATAATGAAAGCTTGGTGCTTTCCAAATGCCTTTTGCTTCATAAGCCGGGTATAATTTATCTATCACAAGAGTAAGCTTCTTGCTGAGCAATTGTTAGTTGCATGTGTCGCCAATGTATTTTGCTTGGGCATTAGAAATCAGTTGGTTGAAGACCACGTAACATTCTCATTACCCACATTTCACCTCATTGAGAACTTCTAGTTTGCGTGATGGTGATCTAGGCTACGGAGCGTCCTCGCAGTGTGAAGGCTGCCCCTTGACCTACTCCTGCGGAGAAAGTAAGCTCGTCCAACCCACCCACGCCTCTAGAATGCTTGCTCAAGTTGACCCTACCCGTGATGATTCGCATAACTAATGCATGTTCGGAGTTAATAGTGAACTGGCAGAATTGAAATATTTTCAGTTCAAGGTGGAGACGATGCCGATGAGCAGCATGCCGTCATACTCTGGTCTGCCTCCACTATCGTCACTTCCGTCGCTGCACTCATCCCTGCCTTCATCGCTGTCCTCAGGCCTCTCCTCAGGACTCTCTTCCTCATTGTCCTCCTCGCTCTCCTCCAGTTTGGCCACAAGTCTTCATGATCCGTCCAGCTCAATGAGGACCCCATTAAGACTGCCAGAATTGAATTCTCTCAAAGGCAATATCCTACCCAGTTTGGGATACCAATGAAACCGGCGTTCAGAATAGAGAGAATTCTTTTTGGGGAAAGTTTTAGGTAATTAAATATATTGTTGACTACTTTGCTACCACTGCCGCTTCATGTAATTCCCAACTGAGTGCATGTTCACTTCATACACTGTGTAAATACATTTATACGCTACAGTACGAGGTTCCGGTTTACCCAAGTCCGCAGTTCGGTACTTCATCACGGCTTTATTGAAATCAGAGGATACATTGCATCTTCCTTCATTTTCACTACCATTTTGGTGCATTTCATCAATTTTTGTAGATGAGTTTTCCTTTTTCTTCTGTAGAATTTCATGTATGGTTTTGGTTTTGGGTCCCAACACGACTGCGTTTCGGCACTCGATTCCTCATTCGTGTTCTTATCGTGTAATATAATAATCTGTGATTTCTATGCGAGTTAATTCTATCGTCTCTTCTCCATCTGACCTCTTTTAGTACACTGATATTATGTCTTTGCTCTAATAAAACACTTCAAGACCATCACTGATTGCTCACGAGAACACAAGTTAGAGGACAGTAACGGAAACACAACATTGATGCAACATTTTCGATGTCTCTAAGTTCGACTCTCAATAAACCTCGGCATCAGAACAATGTGTTGAACCTTCGTCTGTAACACGCAAGAGGTGGTAAGATGACTTTTTTGAATAACGTTCCGGTGGATTCGCCCTCATCAGAGTCCGAAAAGGTCAAGTTTACTTGCAAAATTAATCGGCCAAATGTAGATACTATTCTACAAAAATTCAGACAAAATTGCCAAGCGAATGGCCTTGAAAGATAGAACTGAGTGGCATACCTGTTCAAAAGTCCTCAGAAAATCATGTGATCAGTAGAAAAGCAAAACGGGTACCAGAGTGACAGAAAGCACCCTAATCAGAAGCCGAGTCTGATGTAGGGTTGGAGTTCCCGCGTTATATTTACACCGCGCTTTTTGCGCGTTTAAGTCTGGACGTGGCTATGACCGAGCATCATCCCTCGGATACGTCTATCTATCGTGTTTCCTCCGAAAAAGAGTTTGAAGGCAGCATACACGCTCGTAAACGTATCTCAGATTACTATGAAAATAGAATCGTATGGCTCAGAGCACAACACTTATGCATTTTGAAGCGTCAAAAACGACCCACAATGCCGTCACAGGAGTTGCAATTTTGGCCCCGCCTGTATTTTCACGCCCCCTGTATTTGCACTTTTCCTCCAACGCAAGGTTGCTGGGCCATGATCACCGTCGGTACTGTTGGTGGAATGCCTAACCAGTGAGCCACACACGTCACTGACGGCGAAGATGACACATCAACCTTGCTTGGGAGGAAACGGGCAAATACAGGGGGCGTGAAAATACGGGCGCGGCCAAACTTGCTACTCCTGTAACGGCATTGTGGGTCGTTTTTGAAGCTTCAAAATGCATAGGCGTTGTTTTTTTGAGCCATAAGATTCTATTTCCGTAGTAATCTCAAATACGTTTACGGAAGGTTCTGTATACTCACTGACCATCCCTCCAGGTAATTTAAAGGCAATCTTCACGATGATTTTCTTCCCCGAGTTTTTCACATATAACAATGCGTTGGCCTCCAATTGTTACCAAAATTACAAAGCAAGGGCGAGAAACGCATTAAAGGCACAGTACACCCTCAGATATGAATTTTGAGATTTCCATGTAATTGTGTAGAAGACCCTTCCTGTATAACAAGTGCCAAATGCGAGATCTCAATTCCTCCAAGTAAGCGAGATATAAGCGACCACCACAGGCCCGTCCCCCTTCGCTCACCACCACAGGCCCGACCCCTTCCGGATTTTCGAACTCGATAGCGGCTCGATGGGTGGATGAACTCCAACAAGTCGTCGTTCTTCAGTCCATTACCGCACTGTCTCCTTATCCTGGCTTTCTCTCACGCAACGATTGCGATTGAAGAGAATACATGCCTGAGACAACTCGTCCACCAATTTTTCACCCTCAGAAGCTACGCATCTTTGAAGAGCCATAACTCTGTTCAAAGGTGGTCTTGGACAATTCCAGAGATACCTCTGTGATCAGCGTGTGACTCTCTCCAAGATAAGCATAAAATCTGAAAAATAATTTTTTGGGTGTCCTGTGCCTTTAAAACATCGTAATTTAGTGACATTATTCTATAACATGAACTACTTGTCCGGTTGGATGAACATGTTCCTGGTGTTTGTCACAGGTGAAAAATTGGGCTAACCAAATATGGAAGAATATTTTATGCGAAACAGTATTAGTTAGGGCCCTAAGGAAAGAACGGAGCAATAGAGAGTAGCGAATTGCAAAGGACGGGTTCAAAAAAGATTTCATTGTCACAACAAACACTTCCTGTGATACTTAAGAGGCGGGGTGATACTTAAGGATTTCGCGTACTTATGATGCGTTTTTTCTCAATTTCTACGTCATTTTAGTTCTGCTTGGGGGCCACTTAATCAATACAATATAGCGAATAATCTCAAAATTGAAGATTATCGTGAACACTGTCTTTAAAGCAGCAGTTGGTTCGCAATCGCCAATATGACCGCGCATGTGTTACCCCACATTGCGTCATCTGCCCAGCGGGCAAGGAGGGCGACTGCGCTGCTTCGTGCGTCATCTACATTATCACATGCCAGAGCTGCGGTGAAGAGTATATCGACGAAACAGCTCGCCCCTTACAGGTGCGAATAAAGAAACACCTAGATGGGAAAGAAAGGTCGCGGGCTGGCACTGCACTGGGCTGCCACAGGGTTAATTGCCATGAGGGGGATGATTTTGAGGTGAGTGGAGACCCTAGCGCGGGAGACCCAGACTAATGAGCGAAAAGCGCTGGAAGCGTTCTGTATAAATGCGAGAGATCCCAAGATCAACTGGAAGGAGGAGGAGATAAATAGTATAACCCGAGAAATCCAACCCTACATCAGACTCGGCTTCTGATTAGGGTGCTTTCTGTCACTCTGGTATCCATTTTGCTGTTCTACTGTTAACATGATTTTCTGAGGACTTTTGGACAGGTATGCCACTCAGTTCTATGTTTCCAGGCCATTCGTTTGGAAAATTTGTCTGAATTTCTGTAGAATAGTATCTACATTTGGCCGATTAAAGGCAGCGCTCACGATGATCATTCTCGTTGACTTTCCACAGTGAAATGATAGGCGAGAAGGATCCTAGGCTGCCAGTGTCGAGAGAACTGTAGAAAACGAGCCAGGAGCGGCAAAATAACGGCTGCAAACAAGCGTTTTGGTGCCCCAGATCCGCCCCTCGGAATGAACAAATGAAGACTCAGATTACAGGAATGATCAAGTCAAGGAAGTGCTGATAAGTGAGCTGATCGCTTCATTGCACTGATAGGTATCATCCTTCTAGCGGTCAATTCCTCCACGCTCAAAAATCAACGTGAACAAGAGAGGGCATATTTTTGCTCAAAACGCGTCTTTCGTGTCTTTTTTAGGCATGCCTTGCTATATAGAGCACCAGGCCTTCCGTAAGCCGTGGAGATTTCGAAAGTGAAATCTATCGTGAACCCTGCCTTTAATTTTGCAAGTAAATTTGACCTTTTCAGACTCTCATGAGGGCGAATCCACCGGAAGGTTAGTCAATAAAGTCATCTTACCACCTCGTGCGTGCTACAGACGAACGTTCAACACATTTTCGATGTCTTACGAATTCATTCACCAAGTCCACCAATCGCAGCGGCTTCACACTTACAGTGTGTTTTAGAAGTATAAACGCACCCCCATTCTCTTGAGTCATCTCAACCATGTTTACGGATTCGTATGCTGCCTTTTACCGATTTTTAGAAGAATGCAAACGTTGATGACCTCTTTATACTCTTTATTCAGTGCCATGCTACAGAAACATTTCAAAGCTGATGGGATTATCCGCATTTTTCGTGTAGGAAACCTGGCATGGTGAACGATTGATTGATAATGTCTTTTGCTATGTGGAAAACTTTTCTGTTAGCTGCTCCTCTATTATTGTATTTTCGCCTTTCCTCGGCCCTCGATCGCCGGTACATGCTGAAATCACATGAATGTTTTTGAGTCGAGGAAGACTCGCAGGATTGTCTGCAATGTACGTACAGTCGGCACGAGTCGCACTGATGCTTTTGGTTCCCTCTTGCTGGCGTAGTTTACGTTGGCGTCAACTCTGTGCATTTACAGTTGATATGAATCCTAATGACACTTTGCGTCCTCTATCGAAGTCAGGCGCAAACTCGGTGCACCTATGTTATAGCATTTGGCACCGAGTTTACACCAACCTATAGTGAACACAAAGTATCACTAGGATCCATGCCGACTGTATGTTAATGTCGTTCTCAGAGCCGGTCCGCTCTTGCATCACGCGACACGATGATAATCGTGCGAGGAGAACGGCAATCGTGCCGGGACCAGTTGGTCCCAGCACGATTATCATACAATTGCGTCATGCAACAGCCGTAGTCTACAAAAGCGGACCGGAATCTGGCTCCGAGAACGACAGAATATCATATGTGCACCGAGTTTGCGCCAACGTAAGCTACGCCGGCAAGGGTTGAATCAAATGTACCAGTGCGATCCGCGCCGACAGTGTGGTATGTGTAATTCCAAGTAGGAAGCCGCGAAGCTGCTTGATGGGGAGATTGGCGAGCGAGAAAACGAAGAGAAAATGCTGATCGATCGAACAATTTTGCGTCGAACAGCTACTCGCTACATTCCTATCGAACGACACGCACCAAATAGTAATTATCAAAAGTATCGAAACACGTCATTCTACGAGATTCAATCCTTCCCACGTATTCTTATGCATTCCGAAGAAAAATGTTGCAATTCTCCCCCCCCCAAAAAAAAAGGTTCCCCAAAGAAGGGCTTGGTGGCAAACAAGTCGAAGTTTCCTGGAGGCCGACAAATGGACCTGATTTCCGTGTTCAGGGGTGGTACTAAACCTGCCAAACTACGATGTTAACTAAGACATTTAACATCAATATGAACTCAGAAATTATTAGTCTAGACTGAATTCAGTGTACTAATATCCAGAGCCGAAATAACCTTCTATAAAAATCTTGGAGTTAAACTTCAATGTGAGTACTCTCAAACTACCATCTTACCCCCCTAGAGACTCTCGACCGCAAACATCGGTGTTCGCTTATTAATCAGCGCCTTCCACAGGCCAACGGTGAGGCACTGCGCTCGTTGAAGAGTGCGCTAGACGGCGATGGCGGGTTAGGCTACTCAGATAAAAATAGCCCACTTCCCGCCGGCCAAGTTGGCCTAGTCGACTTCGCGCGGCCCCAATTTCGTGGGCATGGCACAGCGCACCACTTCCCGCGGAGAGAGGGTTTTTCCGACTTCCCGCGGAATGTCGGCGGGTACTCGGCTTCCTCTGATGCAGGCTATGTGGGTACAAAGAGCATTTCGGCGAAGGCGCACATTTCTCGCCGTTACTGCCCTGCATGGAGCTTTTTTCTTGCTTTGGGATCTTGCTTTCCTCTTCCTGGTCTTCAATTTCTCGAGTTTTACTTCTATATGCAATTTCCCATGCTGCACCTGACCTAAATAGTTCCACTTATTTCTCTTTTATAGATGTCTCAGTAAGGAGGAAGCGCTGATGCTCCACTGCTCCGTTCTTTTGCTGTGTTTCGGCTTTTACCACACCTTATTATACGGGTATGTGGAAATCCCTTTTTCCTTGCAATTTTTTGCAGTTTAGTTTCTCATGGGAATTTTTCAGGTCAAAAACAATGAAAAAGTTCAAAAACAGTGATGAAGAAAAAAAATTCTCGGATTTGATGTTCATCTACTTACTATACATTGGATCCGAATCATTCATTGTCGGATAATCGGATTTTGGATCGTTCGGATTTTGAGGTATATTCTGTGAATTTTCAATGATTCGGATTTACCGTTCGTGGTAAGTCGGATAATTGCTGATTTGGAATGATGTTTTTTTTTCGTTAAATTTCGACTTTACGTAACGATTCGGATTCAATGTGTGCTGGGCATGAATCAAATAGTGGCTAGAGAAGAACGTTTTCCTTGATCAATTGCTTGACTCATAAAACAACATTTCAGGAGTGCTGAGTGCAAACCCTCTCGGAAAGCATTCTTGAAAGTATCAGCAGCTCGTGGACATACGATCTGAGGAAAGGCTTCACTATAGGTGTGACAGCTTTGTATTACATTTTGTATTACGGATGTTGATTTGATCATTCGATACGGCTCAATTATTACAATATAATCACGTCGACTGGTGGTTTTAAATGTTTATGGGGAGAGTAGTCTCTCCAAACCGACCAGTTACGACAATGAATCTGTACAACGAAACACCTCGCCTTAAAGGCAACAGTACACCCTCAGATATGAATTTTGAGATTTTCATGTAATTGTGTAGAAGACCCCTCCTGTATAACACGTGCTAAATACCAGATCTCATTTCCTCCAAATAAGCGAGATTTAAGCGACCACCACAGGCCCGACCCCTTCGCTCACCACCACAGGCCCGACCCCTAACAGATTTTCCGGACTCGATAGCGGCTCGGTGGATGGATGATTTCCAACGAGTCTCCGTTCTTCACTCCATTACCAGACTGTCTCCCTCATCCTGGCTTTCTCCTCACGCAACGATTGCGAATGAAGAGAAATACAGGTCTGAGACAACTCGTTCACCAATGTTTCACCTCAAAATCTACGCATCTTTGAAGAGCCGTAACTCTGTTCAAAGGGGGTCTTGGAAGATTTCAGAGATACCGCTGTGATCAGCGTGTGACTCTCTCCTAAATAAGTATGAAATCCGAAAAATAATTTTTTGGGTGTCCTGTGCCTTTAAAAAGGCAGAGGGCGGGGTCAATTGATAGAAGCATGCGCTGCGACGAGATAGTACAGCGGCAGGCATATGGTGGCGAGGAAAGGCGAGTGATTTCCTCGCGTCCCTGCCTCTACGCCGATTGATCGACAAAACAACAGCTAACCAAGTGACAAACGGAAATAGGCTAGGAGGAAACTAAATGGAGAATGAACTCGGATAACTGCCAAAATTACCAATGTTAACAAACACTAGCACTAGTAGAGGAGCCTAGGGAAGCATTCAGATCTACAATAGCCGCATTTCAGCACAGTATAACCTACAATACTTAACATGCCCCCCCTCGGAGAAGAGTCGTCCCTGACTCTACAATCTCCACGGTATCACAAGTTCCTTCACAGGCAGTACCATAGTCCATAACGTTGCGTCCTCGGTTACAGTTCACACAAGCGTCGGCATCCCTTCGGTCGTGTCGCTGTCCTTTTGCATTCAGATAACCTCGTCCATTGTGTGGCTCCTTCGATCGTCGCTTGCAGACACGTCCTACACTGCTGTGCCGACAGCCTTTTTCCCGATTTTCAGGTCTGAGCACATCCGAAATGCTCCCTCGACGCGTCTCTGACATGAGCGCTCTGCATGGCCTCTGTCTGTGACAACCATCAGCCTGGTTTTGACAATGGGACACATCGGCGGTTTGCTCATGTTTTCTCGCTGCGCAACAGTTCACTGTGCGCCAGTGCTTGTTCTTTGGCAGCATCTGCTTTCTGCGCGGCTCAACTCTTGCTCGGCCTTCTGCCGACACAATATGTGCTGGTCCGCAGAGCACATCGTCCTCCTCTTCTTCAGAGACTTTTGCTTCTGCAAAATTGTTTGTGACAGGCGCTTGGGCCACAGAAGTCGCTCGACTGTACATCACTTTTGCACCAGGACACCGCGCAACTGATGCATTCTTGTGTTGTTCCGGCTTACGCTTGTTCTTAGTTGCACCGATGGCATCGCCTTTGCCATGAGAGATCGTCGCTCTTGTCAACCCTTTCAGGTTGAATCCCAGCTTTGCTAGAGCGTTTGTGCCAAGAACTAGCATTCTGTCGCCTCCCTTCATCACGAAACATGCTATCCTTCGTTTCCTGCCTTGCTGCACTTTTATGGTGAGCCTAACTGCTCCTTTGAAGACCATAGGATCCTCTGAAGCATTGTACACTGGTGCGCACACTCGTATTGGAATCTCTTCGACGTCATTGTCCAAATCGAAACCAGAGTCAAGAGCTTCTTCCAACATTTCCAGAGGGATGATGCTCACTTGGGAGCCTGTGTCCAACAAAGCTTGTCTCGAGAATCCGAGAAGATGTACCTCAGACGACATTTGTCTTCCCACTAACTCGTCCTGTGCTCTGGATGAGCCTACGGCTCCACAAATCCACTTGTTCAGCGAAGCCGTTGAAGTTTTTCACTGGCCTTTCCTCTGATGCACCAGTGCTTCCATTAACCTCAAGGTGTGAGGACTCTCTAGAAGCTCGGCACTTACGGGAAAGATGACCAGTCCTGCCACAATTGTAGCACTTCAGTACGTTCTTCGATTTTCCACTTTACGACGCAGCTACGGAAGCGTTTGCTGGCTCTGATTTAGTGGAGCAAGTAGGTGATTGACTCTCCTGTTTTGACGGCGGAAACCTGTCCCTGCCTACTTCGTCGGGTCTTGATCGGCATGCCTGTGCAGCTTGCTGCATTGCTGAAGCGACATCTCAACTTCGCTCGCATTGTTGAGCCAATCGTTTGACCATCTCGTATTCACAACCTCCTGGCGCAGTCTCCAGCGTTGAGGAAAGCTGCAAGTACTCGGGCCAGTCCGTGAGTTGTATTACGAGTTCCCCAGCTCGCGCCTTCGAAAAATCTTCATCCGAGGCATTCGGATAAGCCATACTAGTCAGTCGTTCAAGCTCGATACAAAATCGAGTGACGTCGACATCTTTCTTCAAGTGTTTCAGCTCCATATAGGCTTTCATTTGCTGCGCAGGATCGCTTGCGCTCAAACTTTTCCGCATTCCACTGATGATTCCTTCGAGACTTCCTTCGCGGACATTTCTCGGCAGCGCCTCAGCCACTGCTTTTGGAAATCCATCAAGCTTGGAAGAAAAGAGGTGAACGAGCATATCATCGTCTAAGCCTAGTTTGAGATACTTCATCCCAAACCTGACAACGAAGTCTTCAAACCGTCTCCCGTTAGGGTCTTTGAAAATCTCCACATCTCATCACCGCAAACATGTTTTCTATGTTTGAATGTGTTCTGAGATTTTCGTACCCACCCTGGGACTCATCCGTGTCGGGATGTTCAACTCCTTAGGTCTTTCTACCTGCGATTCTTTCTCCGCGTTGTGGAACGAGCTTCTTCGATCACCCGCGAGTTGGTGCCCAGACTCAACTCCATGCTGAGAAGATTTTACTGGCTGCTCCCTCATCGCTGGTTCTGAATCGCATTCTGCGTTACGGACGAAGTAACAGTTCACATCGCCGTCGCTGGGCTGCTCAGAAGCCGTGTAGTGAGTCTCTTGAGAAAGGTTTGGCTGCTTACGTTGGCACAGAACAATATTGCAGCGTTCCGAACGGCTGCACTGTTTGCAGAAATCAAGCAACGATTTTATCCTATTCACTACTTGAGTGGAATCGACATGGAGCAAGCTTTCTAGCTCTCTCATGCACTGATCGTCAAGCTCAGCTTGTTGTAGCAGCTCTTCCTGGACAGCCGGCAAATCCTCAGAAAGTGTACTTCTCGCAGACTGCAGCAGATTCTCTACCTGCCTTAGTCTCCGCAATTCCACTTGCATGATTTTGCACTGTTCGGCAATGGATGTTCCCACTTGTTGTACGAACCCTTTAGGCACCGTTTTTCGACGGGCTCGGCTCTTCTGGAGTTCTTCCACAACACTCTCAGGGACACCATTGATGCATCCATCCATTGCAGTGCTGCACTGTCTCACCAGTTCCGTGCACTTATTCCCTATGTTGTCGACCTTCTTCTCTTGAAGGTGGTTCATCGCCTCCAAGGCGGATAGTTGCTGGAACATGGCGGACTGGCCAACGGTAGAGCGGCTCATTCCGATCTAGTTTTCCTCAGCTTTACTGCTGGTAGACATCGGTTCTTGCAGACGCTAACCGTCTTTCAGGTTAGACTTCGGCCACGAGACACAGCCTCAATTAACACGTAGTCCAGCTCCGGAACGCAGCCCACGCCACGGCTAAGTATCCTTAAAACTTCGCAGATATCGATCGACACGCACTTGCAACACGCCGGTTCGAGAGACACGTATCTTCGACACCACAGCAAGAGGCAGTACACACGCCGACCGCTCCGCGAAGGAGAGGTTACTCCGCTTCCTTTACAGGAGCAGGACTACACGCCGTAGCCGTTTGGAAGCGGCTCGAGGGCGGATGGCTGGTCCTCTTCTTCGGCCTCGGTTCGGCCCCCAAATCACGTCGACTGATGGTTTTAGATGTTTATTGGGAGAGTAGTCTCTCCAAACCGACCAGTTATGACAATGAATCTGTAATAACGAAACACCTCGCCTTAAAAAAGGCAGAGGGCGGGGTCAATCGATAGAAGCCATGCGCTGCGACGAGATAGTACAGCGGCAGGCATAGGGTGGCGAGGAAAGCGAGAGTGATTTCCTCGCGTCCCTGCCTCTACGCCGATTGGATCTGACAAAACAACAGCTAACCAAGTGACAAACGGAAATAGGCTAGGAGGAAACTAAATGGAGAATGAACTCGGATAACTGCCAAAATTACCAATGTTAACAAACACTAGCACTAGTAGAGGAGCCTAGGGAAGCATTCAGATCTACAATAGCCGCATTTCAGCACAATATAACCTACAATACTTAACAATATGTACTTTCCCGAATTTTGAAACACAGTTACATTCACAGTGAAAACTGATATGGAATGATGTGTTTTGTGGTCCAATGTTTCCAACAATCGCTCTGCTTTCGGAAGGAATTGTTTTTGGGATTGTTCCTGAATAATGCCTAGCACGTCAATCCATGGCGAAATCTTCGAGTAGTAACTGTAGGAAATATATGGAGGAGAGAAATCTCCATGCTTTCTTCCAGAATTGACCTCAGGTGGCACGACATTGGAATCAGTGCGGGTCGAATTTTCGGAATCCCTCATTTGTGGGTCTATGGTTTCCGCAATTAATTCCTACTTGTCGGGAAGTTCCCCAGGGTTTTCTGTGAAGAACTTGAAATGTTTAATCTGCAGAAATAGCGAAATCCTTCCATCTAAGCCTGGTTTATATAAAGGCATAGGTATTGTCGTTCTACTATTCGTACGAGTACTACTCAACATTTGGTTGCAGCTCACCATGCGCGACTTTTATGAACCCGATCGCCAACAAAGTTTGCTTCAAACAGAGAACGGATTAAATGCAACCCGTTAGATAGCAATTCGGATCGTGAAAATGACATCTTTTTCTGACTTCGAAAATGTCTTTGTTCGAGAAAATTACCAGTATCGGACGTTTTCCTTTGACAGTTTTCAAATGCTCTTCGTTTTCACAAAAGAAAGAGCGGTTGCTAAACCATTCCTTCTATCCTCTGCTTTTCTATTGAATAATGTTTTCTGCGACTGCAGACTTCTTCGTAAAGTCCTCCTTTCAACCCAAAAGCAGTAAGCAGCGGTGCGGTCGGTTTCATAGAGATGTATAGAATTCATTAAAGGCAAGGTCCGGTCAAATTTTGAAACTACCGAAATTTGGGTTAAATAGATTGGGCTGGCCTATCTGAACATCGTCTGAAAGTTTCACGAACTCTGAGTCCTTAGTTCTGGAGAAAACAGCCTCAAAGCCAGGGATTACGGTATTCACAGCATGATAATAATGGCTGGAGTGACCCATAATTACACAGCAGTTTTGAAGAATGCGTGGACAACCGCTAAAATATGGACGATGGCCACACTTTTCTGACTTTTCTGGATCATCGGCTAACGGAAGTGGCCGGAGTAACTTGAAGAAGACCGGCTTTTACGCAGTTTTCGCATGTTCCTTGAGACTACCTGTAGCAAGAGCACCGATTTGGTGGGAAATCTCGAAATCGAAATTCTGCACGGACCCTGCCTTTAATAAGAAAGACAGTGGGAAAAATGATTTCCGGCATGACCGACTGCTTCGCTCCCTACTACGGCCGGGTCGAATTTCGCAGTAAATGCTGTGCCTGATTATTTTCAATATTTCACCGTACTTAACGAATACCTTGTCCCGAAACTGTTGTTTTGTGGTTCTTTTTACTGCTGTTTTGGTAAACGTATGTTCTGCGAATTATTTTCGGCATTCTCGGTCAGCTTTGAAAATATCCTTTCTGTTTGTAACTACATATATTTTCCCGTTGTGTTGTAGGAAACTCTGTTTGCTTTAGGTATGGTTTGTGTTGATGTATTCTTCTGAGCGCTGTTGCGTGGTTATGATAAATTATATTTTTAAGGTTTTACCGCTTTGCAAATAATTTTCTCGAACATTGTAAAGTGTCGGCGAGTAGCGAAAAGCTGGTGCAGCGACTTAGAAAATGCTAGGCAGTAGGGTTTCGGCGCGCAAAGTGCATACTCCCTAACGAAAGGTAACTCAAATTTCGGGGCTTCGCGAGAGAAAAAACCTGGGTGGCAACTTTTGCTCCGCTCGACTATTAACACCAGTAAAATACAAATGAAACAGTCACAAAATACACGGTAGCCATTAGAGGGTCCACAGCAACAATACCGTTTAAAAAAACCACCCTCCAAGTTCGCAGAACAGCGAAAAAAGGATTTTCTCGCGACTTTTCGCCCTGCCTTCATACCTCCGTCATATTTATATGTTTGCGGCGTAAAAAAAAAAGATGGAAAATCTTGAATTGCTAGAGTCGCCCCATCAAGATATACAAGGCGGTGTTTAAATTTTGTTGATAGCTTTACCTATACGTTAATTATAGTTGCCTCCCCCGGGACACGTTGCCACTCGCCAGAATGAAAGAGCCAGCTCAGTATGCCGACGAGTAAAAACGTATTTGAGAAGGAGCGATACTCTATTAGAAGACGAATACTTGAAGCTATCAGCAAAATTTCAATACCATCTTGTGAACTGGATAGAGCGATTATAGCAATATCTCCTTTCTCCCGGAATACGCAAATTCGATGGAGTTATGAGGAAAGGACAGAACAATCGCAAGAAAAACGCCTTTGCCAAGTGCAGGGTAAGTATTCTAGTTGCCCCGTAGTGCACTGCAATATGAGGTCCGCAGGTCTGGTTTTGATCGTGTGGCTGGCCACAGAGTCATGACAAACAGCTCGCAGAACGTCCACAGAGTGACGATTTGGTTTGCGCAGGTAGTCACTTAGTTGTCCGCTAAATGCTGAGAAAATAAGTGAAAGAAGGGCCGCAAAGTGTGCGCGGGCAGTTGACAATCCAGCGCTGGTGACTATCCGCGGGCGATCTATTGGCCTCCCGCGGAAATAGTCACGAGACGTCGGCCAATGGTACCACGGGAAGTTGGCTGTCTGTATCAGAGTAAAAGTCCTCGAGAGGACTTTTTAGCCTAACCCGCCAACTCCAGGTTTCTTTCTCATCCATCATCAATGGATCCGTGATTGGGTCAAGAACTGTCCAAATATTACGTCAGTTCCTCAACGGCTAGCGCACCATTTGACACGCCCAGTGATAGCGCGATCAATAGCCCATTATTGCCCTCTCCAATTGTTCCGCTCAGCTGACCGCTTTCCTCCAACTCTTTTTTCTTTGTTTTGCGCTTTGTGTTCTCGATTTTCTTGTGTTTTTGTATTTAAAGGCAGTGGTCGCGATCAAATATGATTGTCGTCTTTTTCTCTCTAAACCCTTTTCTGTGTCTCGAGTAGTAGGACCCAAAAGAAAGAATCGCGAAAAAACCACTGTTTTGGGCCAAATTTGAAGCCTGAACTTTCTCGTCTTTTGATGGTGGACGAGCCCACTCCACATCATCGGCATCGGTGACCTCTTATATCAAGAACATCAGCTGGTTTGAAATTGAATTTCAATCAATGAAGCTTTGGATTTATGTACACATCTAGTCAAAAACATTGACTGGAGTGCTTTCTTTCATTGCTCAACTGTTTTTATTAGGTGAATTTGCATTTAGTTCTTTCTGAATGTCGATTATTTTTGACTGCTCGGCATGAGTCTGCGATCTTTTTGGTCAGCGCTGTGCACGTGTGCACGAACTGGCTTCTTTGGGCCCTAGAAACTCTAAATCTAGCCCGTTTTTTACCGGGCTACCTTCATATTTTTAAAGCTGTCTTTGATCTAAGCTGAATTTTGTAGTTTTTTTTCGATAACGTTTTTCATCGTGACCACTGCCTTTAAGGAGGACTACGAATGGAGGCAATAGTGGCCGAGAAACCTGTCAGTGGAATAACTAGACTAGATCCCACTGAATTTTAATATTTGAAGTCTTTGTCTTCAAAATTTCACGTCAATTTTGCTTTTTATTTCGCCTGTGTTCGTGAATTTTACAATTCACTTTTGTTGTAACCAGGTATTTTTTGTTTTCTCTGGCATATGAAATTCAAGAGATGGAGAAAACTTATGCAGTGCCATTTTAACCTCCGGAATATTGACTAGGCTTGGGACAGAAACGATTTATTAGTGGAATAATTCG
Organism: Aplectana chamaeleonis; assembly: GCA_029168955.1. Lineage (NCBI taxonomy): Eukaryota > Metazoa > Nematoda > Chromadorea > Rhabditida > Cosmocercidae > Aplectana > Aplectana chamaeleonis. Next base: position 35,297 of record JAPDOI010001914.1, read on the forward strand.
CTCACTTGAATATTTTATTCATATGTAACTTTCAAGTTTTTTTTTTGATTAATTAGTTTGTTTTGTATATTAAATGATTTACTTTTCTAATATTCGGTACATTGGCGATTTTTAGGTAATCCGTTCATTCTGTTTATCGAACACTCGGCCACCTTCAGGGCACGTTTGAGTATCCAGGATTCTTGATTGAGACCATTTTCCGGACATTCATTTATATAGAACGTAGGACAGGTTTTCGAGTTTACACGTTCATTTAGGAGAGAAACTGTGAGGCCTTATCAAAAATTGTTCAAGCATTCGGAGTTTTCGAAAAGGCTTCATTAAATGAGTTCACTTATTCAAAAGTTTTCGCAAGGGGTCAATCGAATGATTCTTCTAATCGAGGTAGTCTACAAATACAGGAAATAAATCATTCATCCGGAAAATATCGTCAAATGCTCGTATCTGTCTCACATTTATCTGAGAAAATGCTCGAATAAATTCCGAACTGTTAACCAACACGATTGGGTATTTTTTAGTTGCTGGATGCTCAGAAATTTTTGAACAAGTTACCTGAGGCTTTGACGCAAGTTGCGTGATGGCTTCACGCAACTTACTCTGAATTCACATGTAACTTGCCGGGGTTTTCGATTAAAGGCAGCGTTCACGATGATCATCCTTGTTGACTTTCCACAGTGAAATGATAGGCGAGAAGGATCGTAGGCTCCCAGCGTCGAAAGAACGGTAGAAAACGAGCCAGGAGCGGCAAAATAACGGCTGTAAACAAGCGCTTTGGTGCCCCAGACACGCCTGGTGCCCCAGATCCGCCCCTCTGAATGAACAAATGAAGACTCAGATTACGGGAATGATCAAGTCAAGGAAGTGCTGATAAGTGAGCTGATCGCTTCATTGCACTGATAGGTATCATCCTTCTAGCGGTCAATGCCTCCACGCTCAAAAATCAACGTAAACAAGAGAGGGCATATTTTTGCTCAAAAACGTGTCTTTCGTGTCTTTTTTAGGCATGCCTTGCTATATAGGGCACCAGACCTCCCGTAAACCGTGGAGATATCGAAAGTGAAATTTCTCGTGAACACTGCCTTCAAAGCCTGCCTCAATATGACATGTAACAACGTACGCAACATTGCGAGTAACTTGTGATGTTTTTACATGTAACCTGACACCGACACGCGATGCGGCTGGCACACCCGCACACGCGATGCGACCGACGAACCGAGCGCCACCTGGGTCCGCCAGATCTTGGACGGGGCCTCCAGCGGCTAGGCGGGTCCAAGTACCTTGAAAAATTGGGTAATTGAACCGACGATGGAGCACACATCCGAGTCGTGCCTCGAGAGTGCGTCTTATTCTTCTCTTGGAGACGCCTTCCGCGTAGGCCCCGCCCAACATCTGACGGCCCCAGGTAGCGCTCGGTTCGCCGGCCGCATCGCGTGTCGTTGGCGGCCCCGGCCATATGTGCGATAAAGTAACACATTTAAGCTACACAACTACTTTATGTCACTTGTAAGTCAACTCGCGCCGTGCAGCATGCTCACTATGTTGAAGGTCACATGTAACTCAAAGTTGTAAAGATAAGTCGCAGGTAACATGTTAAAAGTCCTTAATTTGCATGTAACTCAATCAGAAATTCCTGAGTGTTCGAGCGTGGTGCACTGAAGTTGGCAGAAGAGATTATATTCTTCCGGGGTACTTTTCAAAAATATTTTTTCCAGACAGATTTCAAACGAGTAAAGATGCTGCGGAGGTGAAAATGACAGTATGTGTGTTTTCTTTTTTTTAACTACCCGAGGAAAAGCAATAATACAGGCTCACTACAAAAAATGAGTTGTACGGATTTCATAATGACGGAATGAGAAAAAACAATGATTTCATATAAGCCTTTCAGCAGATTTTAGCCTAGCTATTCCTCTGACAGAATTCTCCGGCCACTTTTACGTTTATACACATTCTCGTTAAATTCAGAGCATCGACAAGAGAAATCGCGATCAAATAATGCTCTTGAAAACTAGACAAAGAGAAAGCAGAGGGAAAAAATCAGCCGAACGGATCAATCAATGGAAGCAAGGCTATCATATCTCACGGAAGAGAAGGCTTTGAACAGGGAAAGGTGGTTTTGATGTTGCTAGTAATCAAACTATGAAAAGCCCAATGATTTCGCATTGGCAGAGTGCATGATACGGACGATATCGGTAACAGAAAATCCGTGTCGTAAGCTTGGGAATGCCCCTCACTCTCCCTCGCCTGTGTGTTCCCGTGGAGCAGTGTGATGTTGCGCCGTTGACGCCTGTGTGGCCATTGTTCGTTCCCTGTGTGCGCCCATAGTTTTGTCTATGGGTGCGCAACAAGTGGGAATGTCTAGCATTTCTCTCACATACTGCTCAGTGCCCTTTGGCGTAATGCGGTGTTTCGCTGCTATAGGAACCGTGCGTAAGGGTACGGCTCCCAGGGGGATGTCACTGTTGCTAGCAATCTGTGACACCTCGGGGTTAGCTCATGGACATCGTGGTTTCACAATGTAATACCTCTCGTTTACGGTGACATGATCACGATTCTAAACTCTCAGTTCTGGCTAGTTTACTACCACCCCAGGACCCCCAAAAATTTAAAGAAAAAGTTTTGTCCAAATCTGGAACAATTTTCCTGAGCACCTTGAGAGTTGCTCTGATGGGTGCACCTTCACATTAGCCCGGTTTGAAGATGTCTTAGCCGGTATAATTGAAGACTCGAAAAAAAGGCCATTGTGTGATCTTTAGGCCCCTGTCAGAGTTGGTTGAGAAAATCACCGTGACCAGCCCGGTCGATACGTATGAGAAACATGGATGGGGAGGTTGCAGAAAACACCCGGTGTATCCATGTGTCTGACGCGGTCAATATGTATGAAATATGTGGAACGATATCATGAATATCATTCATTTTCTTACCTTATCTCATGTCAACATCGGTAGGGTCAGCCACATCGGGTGTTTTTTGCATCCCACCTCATGCCTGCCTTTCATGATTATCGACCGGGCTGGTTACACCGATCATCCAACTATGACCGCGGCCTTAGGCCTCCGTCATAGTCGGCCAAAAGCCGGACTGCGCCGTCCTCTCCCGTCCGAGTGATCCTAAGCCGTCCTCTCCCGTTCCTTGTGATCCAGCGCCGTCCCTGGTATGTCAGCTGAGTGCAAATCGATTAGGCGGGCGCACTCGAGCACACTGCGGACGGCGCTGTCCAGCCGCATCTGGGGGGATTTTCCACCTCAATCGTGGCCAGCCCGGTCGATACGTGTGAGAAACATGGATGGTGGAGGTTGCAGAACGATATCATGGATATCATTCATTTCTTACCGTATATCATGTGAACATCGGTCGGGTCAGCCACATCGGGTGTTTTTTGCATCCCGCCTCATGTCTGTCTTTCATGATTATCGACCGGGCTGGCTACACCGATCATCCAACTATGACCGAGGCCTCGGGCAGCCTATCGACCGGGGCGGACACGGACGGGACAGGACGGACTAGGCGGGCGCATTCCGGACTCATCGGGGGGGGGGACTCTTCCAGCTGAGGGCGGAGGGCATTGCATTCGTATCGACCGGGACGGACTCGGACTGGACAAGACGCAGCGGGAGGGTGCACTCCGGACTCATCGGGGTGATTTTTTCACCTGAAAACCAATGCATTGCATGCGTATTGACCGGGATGGCTGCAGCTGATCGGCCGACTATGACGGGAGCCTTAGCTACTATCAATTTAGTTGGAAACGACGTTTTAGACTCTTGTGAGAGTGTGAGCCGGTCGGTCTGATATAAAAATGCAACCGGTACCATCATTTCGTGCCTTCGTGACAATCAGCCCCACTCGGTATTTCGAGTTTACCTCTCTTTACAACAGAAAAAAACCACCTCTAACAAGGCAGGATTGAGCAGCTCCATTCCTATTCCAACCTCAGTCGCGTTGTCCGCTATCGTGACTTTCGGACTAGACAGATAATACATGTACTATTAGCTCACTCGCACTCTTAGAACAGAGCGTGAGTACCCTTCATCTTCCTTTGTCGAATGCCGAGAGTTGCTGGGTGTGGATTTCTCTTGCGTTGCTTTCAGTAAACCTTTCAATTGAGGCTCGCCTCCCCTTCTCATTTTTTGCACCTCCTTCCTGAAGTTGAGATTGTGGTAGACGTGCACGTGGACCCTAACATCAAACAGTCTCTACCTACAACATCCAGCCAATAATATCTAGTATGGAAGTCAGAAATCCGCAATGTGGAGACACGACAAAATGAGTAGTTTTCCAGTATCGTGCTCACTAATCTGCTTGTTGATCGAATCCACAGCTCAAAATGCTTGGTTGCCCTCTCATCACTGCTGCGCGACTTGCAGCGGGGATCCACGCCGTTGTGAGCCGTGGATTCGATCAACAAGCCTCCTAATCGAGCTTGAAAGTTTTGATTGGTGACCGTTTGACTAGAACATCAGATGAGAAGTCAAAAAAAATTTCTGAAAGTTGGGCTCCGCAGAAAAGGTCAAGGATTTGGCATTGCTCTAAAATGTAGTGAAATTGTGGTGAGCGCGAAGCGCTCACCAGGATTTGGCTTTGATCTCTTCCCGCGCGGATGCCCTACAATGAGATCACCTATTCATACCGTCAACAGAGGTATGAGCTGTACACTATTCGACGCGCTGCAAGAAATTACATATGTGTGCAACTTTTCATCCCAACTGGTCCCCGCTTTCTAAAGTTATGACCTCTCAAAGTACGCAAAAACGTTCTCCACCACCGCCTCCGCCTCCGCCTCCGCCTCCGCCACCGCCTCCGCCTCCGCCTCCACCTCCGTCCGTCGAATTCCATTTTTTGCAAGGCGTGGACCGAATCGCTTGAAAAGTTGTGGCTAGAGGTAATCGACCACGGCAATGACGAAAATAATTGTCAGAACTCACCATAATGACTTCTGGGCCCTAACGGGCGTTTGAAACTCGAAACCGGCCTCTCAAGAATAGTTTATGACGATTGTGGGTTTTTGGTCATCAGTCATTGTTTTCTTAGCCTCCATATAAACACCTTGCTTCCCAGGGTGGTGTACTTTGAACGTCCGGCTCGGAAGAGGACGCTGTGCGGGTTGATGTGGTTGACCGCGGCGCGTATTCGTTCAAAGCGCACCATCGATAAGAAGGCGTCGCAGGATGTGCTGAAGTGTCGGTTGACTATGTGAGACACTCGGTAGGGGTGTGCAGGACGTCGTAGAATGTGGGCAGGGCCTCAGTAGGAGTATGCAGGACATCATCGAACGTGTGCAGGACCTTAGTAGGAGTGTGCAGGACATCATGGAACGTGTGCAGGACCCCAGTAGGGTGTGCAGGACGTATAATGTGTGCAGGACCTCAGTAGGAGTGGGCAGGACATCATGGAACGTGTGCAAGACCTCAGTAGGAGTGTGCAGGACACCATGGAACGTGTGCAAGACCTTAGTAGGAGTGTGCAGGACATCATGGGACCTGTGCAGGACCGTATTAGGAGTGGACAGGACATCATGGGACGTGTGCAGGACATCATGGAACGTGTGCAAGACCTTAGTAGGAGTGTGCAGGACATCATGGGACCTGTGCAGGACCTCAGTAGGAGTGTGCAGGACATCATGGAACGTGCGCAGGACCGTAGTAGGAGTGGACAGGACATCATGGGACGTGTGCAGGACCCCAGTAGGGGTGTGCAGGACGTCGTAGAATGTGTGCAGAGCCTCAGTAGGAGTGTGCAGGACATCATGGAACGTGTGCAAGACCTTAGTAGGAGCGTGCAGGACATCATGGGACGTGTGCAGGACCCCAGTAGGAGTGTGCAAGGACATCATGGAACGTGTGCAAGACCTTAGTAGGAGTGTGCAGGACATCATGGGACCTGTGCAGGACCTCCAGTAGGAGTGTGCAGGACATCATGGGACCTGTGCAGGACCTCCAGTAGGAGTGTGCAGGACATCATGGATCGTGTGCAAGACCTTAGTAGGAGTGTGCAGGACATCATGGGACCTGTGCAGGACCTCAGTAGGAGTGTGCAGGACATCATGGAACGTGTGCAGGACCGTATTAGGAGTGGACAGGACATCATGGGACGTGTGCAGGACCCCAGTAAAGTGTGCAGGACGTCGTAGAGATGTGTGCAGGACCTCAGTAGGAGTGTGCAGGACATCATGGAACGTGTGCAAGACCTTAGTAGGGAGTGTGCAGGACATCATGGGACCTGTGCAGGACCGTAGTAGGAGTGGACAGGACATCATGGGACGTGTGCAGGACCCCAGTAGGGGTGTGCAGGACGTCGTAGAATGTGCGCAGGACACTCAGTAGGAGTGTGCAGGACATCATGGAACGTGTGCAAGACCTTAGTAGGAGTGCGCAGGATATCATGGGACCAGTGCAGGACCTCAGTAGGAGTGTGCAGGACATCATGGAACGTGTGCAAGACCTTAGTAGGAGTGTACAGGACATCATGGGACCTGTGCAGGACACTCCCAGTAGGAGTGTGCAGGACATCATGGGACCTGTGCAGGACCTCAGTAGGAAGTGTGCAGGACATCATGGAACGTGTGCAAGACCTTAGTAGGAGTGTGCAGGACATCATGGGACCTGTGCAGGACCTCAGTAAGGAAGTGTGCAGGACATCATGGAACGTGTGCAGGACCGTAGTAGGAGTGGACAGGACATCATGGGACGTGTGCAGGACCCCAGTAGGGGTGTGCAGGACGTCGTAGAATGTGCGCAGGACCTCAGTAGGAGTGTGCAGGACATCATGGAACGTGTGCAAGACCTTAGTAGGAGTGCGCAGGACATCATGGGACCTGTGCAGGACCTCAGTAGGAAGTGTGCAGGACATCATGGAACGTGTGCAAGACCTTAGTAGGAGTGTACAGGACATCATGGGACCTGTGCAGGACCTCAGTAGGAGTGTGCAGGACATCATGGGACCTGTGCAGGACCTCAGTAGGAGTGTGCAGGACATCATGGATCGTGTGCAAGACCTTAGTAGGAGTGTGCAGGACACCATGAGACCTGTGCAGGACCTCAGTAGGAGTGTGCAGGACATCATTGTACGTGTGCAGGACCGTAGTATGAGTGGACAGGACATCATGAGACGTGTGCAGGACCCCAGAAGGGGTGTGCAGGACATCATGGGACCTGTGCAGGACCTCAGTAGGGGTGTGCAGGACATCATGGATCGTGTGCAAGACCTTAGTAGGAGTGTGCAGGACACCATGAGACCTGTGCAGGACCTCAGTAGGGGTGTGCAGGACATCATTTTACGTGTGCAGGACCGTAGTAGAAGAGGGCAGGACATCATGGGACGTGTGCAGGACCCCAGAAGGGGTGTGCAGGACATCATGGAACGTGTGCAGGACCTTAGTAGGAGTGTGCAGAACATCAAAGGACGTGCGCAGGACCTCCGTTTAATGTCCAGGACACCGTATGCAAGTCATGCCTCCGAATCAACAAGAGCGATAGGCAATTGCGCCAGAACAAGGCTATTGTAATCTCACTCGAGTTGGCTCTAAAATTTTCTAAGTTCTGACTCCGAATTCGCTACATCTTCACTACCGCTGGTGTTGTTTTTCTGCTTGTAGTCCAGGCAGATCCTCAACTGCTGACCTCTGGAGAAGGACGGTGTGTGAATGAAGACACACCGCTCTTCACTTCTTTTATCTTTATCATTGATCAATTGGGTATCATCAAATTTGTTTAAGAGAGCCGAATAACATCATTCCTAAGGTTACGGTAGTCCTCTTCTAGCGCACTTAACTATCGTTCGTGCTGGAAATCAATTTCCATTTTCAGGCTCAATTTTATGATTGAGCCCGGTAGATCACACTGGTAAACTTTGGCGCGTCAAAAATGTTGGACGATGAGGTTGGAAGGCGTCAAAGATTAATATCCGCCACCAATTCTCACCAGTCATCTAGCACTTTTTCCTAGAATGTTGGTGCGACCGTAAGACAACAGGAAAAATAGTTACGGCACGAACTCCACATGCAAAAAAACTCTGAAAATGGTTTTGGCGCGAAATTCAAATTCGTATTTACAATGTGCTCCAGATTGACTTTTCTTTAATGAAGAAGGGAGTTGAAAGAAGAGTGAAGGTTTTTAATGGGCCCTTCAACATTTTCGTTCACTAGAGGGGCCAAGCTACGCAAAAAACATGAAAAATAATATACGGTTTTTCTGCGCGTACGATGTATTTAACTATCGTTCTTGTTCCGAATCAGACATATGGGCCGGCGCAGACGAGCCACATCAGCATGAACCGGTGAAGTTTGGCTAGAGCCGCTGTCCCTGGGTCTATCCTGAACGTGGTGGGGCCACCCAAGATTCACTCATAGAAATGATGAAAAATTCCGATAAAAGATGTCTGATACTGCTATCAATCATTGTTTTTATAGAAATTTCATGAAAATACTTCGACTGGTAGCCTTACCAAACGGTGGTTCATTTCACTTCTGTCTTGAATGGTGGGTGCCCCCCCTCCCCCGTCTAGGATAGTGCCCCAACCCTGTACAATTGGGTCATTTAAAACTCATTTCTTCATTTTCTCGACTTTTAAATTCAAAAAGTATATGCCTTGTATCTTGTCTGTAGGAAGCCGCGTTGCAACTATTATCTTGCAATCCTAGCAGCTGTTTCTTCATTTCTACCACTATGTTTCAAAGAAAAACAACTTGCCTTTTAGAGCTTGACGATATTGTAGAAGGGAAGCCCTTGTAAAAAGTTGTGAAATTTCTGAAAGTTGGGCTCCGCAGAAAGGTCAAGGATTTGGCATTGCTCCTAAATGTCGTGAAATTGTCTTATTGGATTTGGCTCTCAACTTGATTTTTCAAATGTAGTGAAATTGTCGAATTGATTTGGCTGTGATGATACTATATGCAGATAACATAATCATTAAATCTAGTGAAATTGTTGCAAACGGAGTTGGCAGGAGCTCTATCAATTATCACAGTCAAATCCATGCGTCAGAAAGGTCCTCTGGCGAGCGAATGAAGACAAAAAGAAAAAATAATAATCCTTAGTCAACAATGCTGAACGAAACGTGGCCTTATGGGCTAGAATTAAGGTTTCCAAATGCTACTCTGCCTTTTCAGTGTGGCCTTTTCAGGTACCAGACCTTCCCTCACCGATGAGACAAAATTCATGAAAACGAAATCTAACGCAATTTACTCGCTACTGACTATGTCTTCGTGTCCTCAACGCTTTCACGGTTCGCATTGTAGAGAAACGTTTTGCTGCTAGGTTTATTCCTGTTCTCATTCGATTCAATATGCGCTCCAAGGATTCCCTTCTGACGCGTGATTTGACTGTGATAGTTCATAGAGCTCCTGCCAAATCCGTTTGCAACAATTTCACTAGATTTAATGATTATGTTATCTGCATATAGTATCATCACAGCCAAATCAATTCGACAATTTCACTACATTTGAAAAATCAAGTTGAGAGCCAAATCCAATAAGACAATTTCACGACATTTAGGAGCAATGCCAAATCCTTGACCTTTTCTGCGGAGCCCAACTTTCAGAAATTGTTTCATTAGATTTGGCTATCGAACAGATTTTCTAAATGTAGTGAAATAGTTGAATCGATTTGGCTGTTGTTGGTATATGAAGATAACATAATCATTAAATGTAGTGAAATTGTTGCAAACGGATTTGGCAGGAGCTCTATGAATTATCACAGTCAAATCACGCGTCAGAAGGTCCTCTGGCGAGCGAATGAAGACAAAAAGAAAAAATAATAAACCTCAGTCAACAATGCTGAACGAAACGTGGCCTTATGGGCTAGAAATAAGGTTCTCGAATGTTATTCTGCCTTTTCAGTGTAGCTCCCACTTAGATACTAGACCTTCCCTCTTCCCTCACTGATTAGATAAAAATCACGAAAACGAAATGTAACACAATTTATTAGCTACTGACGCTATGTCTTCGTGTCCTCAACGCTTTCACGATTCACATTGTATGGAAACGTTTTTGCTGCTAGACTTATTCTTGTTCTCATTTGGTTCAATATGCGCTCCAAGAAAAACCCCTTCTGACGCGTGATTTGACTGTGATAATTCATAGAGCTCCTGCCAAATCCGTTTGCAACAATTTCACTACATTTAATGATTATGTTATCTTCATATACCAACAACAGCCAAATCGATTCAACTATTTCACTACATTTAGAAAACCTGTTCGATAGCCAAATCTAATGAAACAATTTCACTACATTTTAGAGCAATGCCAAATCCTTGACCTTTTCTGCGGAGCCCAACATTCAGAAATTTCACAACTTTTTCAAGGGTTTCCCTTCTAAAACATCGTCAATCTCTAAAAAGTCAAGTTGTTGTTTTTTTTTCGAAAACATAGTGGTAGAAATGAGGAGACAACCGCTCCGTTGCTAAGACTGCAAGATAATTGTTGCAACGCGGCTTCCTATAAACAGATGCAAAGGCATATACTTTTTGAATTTAAAAATCGAAAATGAAGAAATGAGAAACTTCAAAATGACCCAATTGTACAGGTTCTAGGCACTATTCTAGACGGGGGGCACGCACCATTCAAGACAGAAATGAAATGAACGGCTAATTGGTGAGGCTACCAGTCGAAGTATTTCCGCAGAGCTCTAATAAAAACAATGATTGATAGCGCAGTATCAGCCTCTTTTATCAGAGTTTTTCATCATTTCTATGAGTAAATCTTGGGTGGCCCCACCACGTCTAGGATATACCCAGGGTCAGCCGCTCTAGCCAAACTTCACCGGTTCATGCTGATGTGGCTCGTCTGCGCCGGCCCATATGTCTGTTTCGGAAAAGGAACGATAGTTAAAGGCAGTGTTCACGATGAATATCGGACTCGAGTTCGACGCAAAAACGTGAGGTAACTAATAGTGAAGAAACAGCGAAGAAAAACGTCCAGAATAAGTCAAAATAACGGCTTCTTAATTCAGGGCGTGGACGAGAATCATGGGCCCTGCTGATTTCGTCAAGCGCGCGCTAATCGCGAAATCTGCGCGAATCGGTAATGCTAATTGCGGCAGAGTTGCTTGGCAATTTGCCATCGAAACGCGTGCGGCGCCACAAGCTCGTCCGACCGGGGGCGGACCGGGATAGATAGGCGCATCGGGAGAGCTTTCAAACCCGTTTGTATTCATTTCTGGCCAGTTTTCGTTGCCTTCTTAGACCCTATCCTCTACAGCACCTGCCAACTTAGAGTTTCACACCGAGACCTCGAGAACGAGATTTGTCGTGAACACTGCCTTTAAGTGCGCCAGAAGAGGGCTACCGTAATCTTAGCAATAATGTTATTCGGCTCTCGTGAACAAACTGGATGATACAAAATTGACCAAGGGTAAAGTATAAATAAGTGAAGAGCGGTGTGTCTTGATTCACACCGTCCTGCTCCAGAGGTCAGCAGTTGAGGATCTGCATGGACTACAAAGCAGGAAAACATCACCACCTGTAGGGAAGATGAAGCCCAATTCGGATGCCTGGCTTGCATACGGTGTCCTGAGCATTAAACTGAGGTCCTGCACACTCCTACTGAGATCAGCACACATTCCATGAAGTCCTGCTCATCCTTACAGGGGTCTTGCACACGTTTCATGATGTCCTGCACACTCCTACTAAGGTCCTGCACACATTCCTTGATGTCCTGCACACCCCTATTGGGGTCCTGCACACGTTCTATGATGTCCTGCACAATTTTACTAAGGTCCTACACATTCCATGACGTCCTGCTAACTCCTACTGGGGTCCTGCACACGCTTCATGATGTCCTGCACACTCCTACTGATGTCTGCACACATTCCATGAAGTCCTGCTCATCCTTACAGGGGTGTTGCACACGTTTCATGATGTCCCTGCACACTCCTACTAAGGTCCTGCACACATTCTACGACGTCCTGCACACCTACTGAGGTCCTGCACAGGTCCCATGATGTCCTGCACACTCCTACTGAGGTTCTGCACACATTCTACGACGTCCCACACCCTACTGGGGTCCTGCACAGGTCCCATGATGTCCTGCAAACTCCTACTGAGGTTCTGCACACATTCTACGACGTCCTGCACACCCTACTGGGGTCCTGCACAGGTCCCATGATGTCCTGCACACTCCTACTGAGGTTCTGCACACATTCTACGACGTCCTGCACACCCCTACTGGGGTCCTGCACAGGTCCCATGATGTCCTGCAAACTCCTACTGAGGTTCTGCACACATTCTACGACGTCCTGCACACCCCTACTGGGGTCCTGCACAGGTCCCATGATGTCCTGCACACTCCTACTGAGGTTCTGCACACATTCTACGACGTCCTGCACACCCCTACTGGGGTCCTGCACAGGTCCCATGATGTCCTGCAAACTCCTACTGAGGTTCTGCACACATTCTACGACGTCCTGCACACCCCTACTGGGGTCCTGCACAGGTCCCATGATGTCCTGCACACTCTACTGAGGTTCTGCACACATTCTACGACGTCCTGCACACCCCTACTGGGGTCCTGCACAGGTCCCATGATGTCCTGCACACTCCTACTGAGGTTCTGCACACATTCTACGACGTCCTGCACACCCCTACTGGGGTCCTGCACAGGTCCCATGATGTCCTGCAAACTCCTACTGATGTTCTGCACACATTCCACGAAGTTCTGCTCATCCTTACAGGGGTCTTGCACACGTTTCATGATGTCCTGCACACTCTACTAAGGTCCTGCACACATTCCCTTGATGTCCTGCACACCCTATTGGGGTCCTGCACACGTTCTATGATGTCCTGCACAATTACTAAGGTCCTACACACCTTCGATGCCGTCCTGCTAATCCGTACTGGGGTCCTGCACACGATGCATGACGTCGTGCACACTCCTACTGGTGTCCTGCACACATTCCGTGAAGTCCTGCTCATCCTTACATAGGTGTTGCACACGTTTCATGATGTCCTGCACACTCCTACTAAGGTCCTGCACACATTCTACGACGTCCTGCACACCCCTACTGGGGTCCTGCACAGGTCCCATGATGTCCTGCACACTCTACTGAGGTTCTGCACACATTCTACGACGTCCCGCACACCCCTACTGGGGTCCTGCACAGGTCCCATGATGTCCTGCAAACTCCTACTGAGGTTCTGCACACATTCTACGACGTCCTGCACACCCCTACTGGGGTCCTGCACAGGTCCCATGATGTCCTGCACACACTCCTGCTGAGGTTCTGCACACATTCTACGACGTCCTGCACACCCCTACTGGGGTCCTGCACAGGTCCCATGATGTCCTGCACACACTCCTACTGAGGTTCTGCGCACATTCTACGACGTCCTGCACACCCTACTGGGGTCCTGCACAGGTCCCATGATGTCCCTGCACACTCCTACTGAGGTTCTGCACACATTCTACGACGTCCTGCACACTACTGGGGTCCTGCACAGGTCCCATGATGTCCTGCACACTCTACTGAGGTTCTGCACATTCTACGACGTCCTGCACCCCTTCTGGGGTCCTGCAGGTCCCATGATGTCCTGCACACTCCTACTAAGGTCCTGCACACTCCTACTGAGGTCCTGCACATTCTACGACGTCCTGCACACCCTAGTGGGGTCCTGCACATGTCCCATGATGTCCTGCATACTCCTACTAAGGTCCTGCACACTCCACTGAGGTTCTGCACACATTCTACGACGTCCTGCACACCCCTACTGGGGTCCTGCACAGGTCCCATGATGTCCTGCACACTCCTACTAAGGTCTTGCACACGTTCCATAATGTCCTGCAGACTCCTACTGAGGTCCTGCACACCCCTACTGGGGTCCTGCACAGAGTCCCATGATGTCTTGCACACTCCTACTAAGGTCCTGCACACTCCTACTGAGGTCCTGCACACATTCTACGACGTCCTGCACACTACTGGGGTCCTGCACTTAGGTCCCATAATGTCCTGCACACTCCTACTGAGGTCCTGCACACCCTACTGGGGTCCTGCACAGGTCCCATGATGTCCTGCACACTCCTACTGGGGTCCTGCACAGGGCCCATGATGTCCTGCACACTCCTACTCAGGTCCTGCACACTCCTACTGAGGGCCTGCACACATCCCACGACCACCTGCACCCCCCTACTGCAGGCCTGCCCAGGCCCATGATGTCCTCCACACTCCTACTGAGGTCCTGCACAGGTACCATAATGTCCTGCACACTCTACTGAGGTCCTGCACACCCCTACTGGAGTCCTGCACAGGTCCTATGATGTCCTGCACACTCCTACTAAGGTCCTGCACACATTCTACGACGTCCTGCACACCCTGCTGGGGTGCTGCACACGTCCCATGATGTCCTGCCACTCCTTCTAAGGACGTGCACACGTCCCATGATGTCCTGGCCACTCCTACTACGATGCTGCACGCGTTCCATGATGTCGTGCACACTCGTACTGAGGTCTTCCACACGTTCCATGATGTCCTGCACCTCCTACTGAGGTCCCTGCGCAGGTACAATGATGTCCTGCACACTCCTACTGAGGTCTTTGCACAGGTCCCATGATGTCCTGCACACTCCTACTAAGGTCTTGCACACGTTCCATGATGTCCCTGCACACTCCTACTAAGGTCTTGCACACGTTCCATAATGTCCTGCAGACTCCTACTGAGGTCCTGCACACCCCTACTGAGGTCTGCACAGGTCCCATGATGTCTTGCACCTCCTACTAAGGTCCTGCTTACTCTACTGAGGTCCTGCACACATTCTCCGACGTCCTGCACACACCCTACTGGGGTCCTGCTTGAGTCCCATAATGTCCTGCACACTCCTACTGAGGTCCTGCACACCCTACTGGGGTCCTGCACAGGTCCCATGATGTCCTGCACACTCCTACTGGGGTCCTGCACAGGGCCCATGATGTCCTGCACACTCCTACTAAGGTCCTGCACACTCCTACTGAGGTCCTGCACACCCCTACTGGGGTCCTGCACAGGTCCTATGATGTCCTGCACACTCCTACTAAGGTCCTGCACACATTCTACGACGTCCTGCACACCCCTACTGGGGTGCTGCACACGTCCCATGATGTCCTGCCCACTCCTACTAAGGTCTTGCACACGTCCCATGATGTCCTGCCCACTCCTACTACGGTCCTGCACACGTTCCATGATGTCCTGCACACTCCTACTGAGGTCTTCCACACGTTCCATGATGTCCTGCACACTCCTACTGAGGTCCTGCGCAGGTACAATGATGTCCTGCACACTCCTACTGAGGTCTTGCACAGGTCCCATGATGTCCTGCACACTCCTACTAAGGTCTTGCACGTTCCATGATGTCCCGCACACTCCTACTGAGGTCTTGCACGTTCCCATGATGTCCTGCCCACTCCTACTGAGGTCCTGCACACATTCTACGACGTCCTGCACACCCCTACTGGGGTCCTGCACACGTTCCATGATGTCCTGCACACTCCTACTGAGGTCCTGCACACATTCTACGACGTCCTGCACACCCCTACTGGGGTCCTGCACACGTTCCATGATGTCCTGCACACTCCTACTAAGGTACTGCACACGTTCGATGATGTCCTGCATGCTCCTACTGAGGCCCTGCCCACATTCTACGACGTCCTGCACACCCTACTGAGGTCTCCACATAGTCAACCGACACTTCAGCACATCCTGCGACGCCTTCTTATCGATGGTGCGCTTTGAACGAATACGCGCCGCGGTCAAGTACATCAACCCGCACAGCGTCCTCTTCCGAGCCGGACGTTCAAAGTACACCACCCTGGGCAGCAAGGTGTTTATATGGAATCTAAGAAAACAATGACTGATAACGAAAAACCCACCATTTTCATAAACTATTCTTGAGAGGCCGGTTTCCGAGTTTCAAACGCCCGTTAGGGGCCCAGAAGTCATTATGGTGAGTTCTGACAATTATTTTCGTCATTCCCGTGGCCGATTACCTCTAGTCACAAATTTTCGAGCGATTTGGTCCACGCCTTCCAAAAAATGGTTTTCGACGGACGGAGGTGGAGGCGGAGGCGGAGGCGGAGGCGGAGGCGGAGGCGGAGGCGGAGGCGGAGGCGAGAGGCGGAGGCGGAGAGCGGAGGCGGAGGCGGAGGCGGAGAGCGGAAGGCGGAGGCGGAGAGCCCGGAGGCGGAGGCGGTGGTGGAGAACGTTTTTGCGTACTTTGAGGAGGTCATAACTTTAGAAAGCGGGGACCAGTTGGGATGAAAAAGTTGCACACATATGTAATTTCTTGCAGCGCGTCGAATAGTGTACAGCTCATACCTCTGTTGACGGTATGAATAGGTGATCTCATTGTAGGGCATCCGCGCGGGGAAGAGATCAAAGCCAAATCCTGGTGAGCGCTTCGCGCTCACCACAATTCACAAATGAGAGCTGCACATGAAGTGGTTTACATCATCATCCCGAGGTTGCGTGAAAGTAAAGGGAACGAATGGTGGCATGTTGTCCACCCCCCGGAAAAACGCGGTGGTTCGACCCAAATGTATGTAATCTTGATTGCATGTTTGTAAATACTCGTACAATTCTCGGCACCTCATAATACAGATTTTGTGTCTGGCGCAATGTTAAGGGCATCATTAGAATTACCTTAGCGAGCTCTACATAATGGTGCTAATAGTTTCTCGGTAACCTCAATTTTTTTCAAATTTGACATGTTTTAACACGTTGTGACGTCATCGTACTCTCTCGATATGCACAAGCCTGCTTATCATGTTTGTACAGGTTCCAACAGCAACACCACGAAGCAATGAAACAGTGTTCGAGGGAGAGCAAGTCCACGAGAGCTCAAGTCTGCTGGAGTTGCGGGAGTTGCAAAGGTATGTTCATCGAAAGATAGCGAGATTACTTCACTTTCGATTTATGAACTGAGCGAACATGTAAAAATCTCAATGTCGAGCACACACTTGAGGTACTTTTGGTAATCTCATCACTTCTTGAATTTTATGGAAAATTTGCACTTAAAGGCAGTGTTCACGATAAAAAATGTGTTTCATTTTTCACTAGGAATGGGTAGTGGAGGGGCACACTGTAACGCTGATGTTGAAAGAACGCATGAAAACGAGCCAGGAAAGCTCCAAAAGAGCCCGAAGTTCCCATTTCGAGCGCAAGGCAAACCCAAAAGCGCAACACACGCCCACCGATGTAAACAAATGAATGCTCGAGATTGTGAGATGAGCGATGGTTTCCGATCAATAGCCCTTTCTTCCCTTTATTCCCAACTTCTCTCTTTACTCAGGTCAGCTCGCATACATCGGCTGCAAAGACGGAAGTTAGAAGCCTCGAACAACTCGTCCACCATGTTTCCTTAGCTCAATTTTTAAAAGACCGTAACTCCGTTCCCAGAAGGTCTTGTATGATTTCAGAGACACCATTGGAGTCAGCATGAGGCCAATTGCAAGATAGGGGAAAAAAAAACAGAAAAACGATTTTCATCGTGAACACTGCCTTCAAGTCTACTGTGCGTCTATGATTCAAATTCCGCTCAGCGATTGCGTATCGAGACGCTTCGCGGCCGCACGCGCTCAAGCCGGACGAGATTGCAGCGCCGCAACCGATCAGCTGATAATAGATGGTTTTCTTCATTGTCTTGAATTTCCTTGGTTTCTTCTGTGACTAAACCCTAACTTCTGTGTTTTTTTCATACATACCGTCAAGGCTGCGATGACCGCCGACTATGATGCTATCTGTTCTTATCTCCATAAGGTCGATTGGCTTGGCTCTTTTCTGAACGTTTCGTCCGTAGAAGAAAAATATGAAATGTTTCTGTCAATTCTGAACCACTGCATTGATATGTTTATGCCACTCAAAAAGATCCCACCCAATCAACTCAATCTGCTCTTCTATCTCAAAAGACTATTCCTCAAAAAATAGCAGGTATGGGATACCGCAGTTGCCTCCAACACTTGTGAAAAGTGGAGTAACTTCAGAGAGCTGAATAGAGTATTCGACAAAAAGCTGGAGAAACATAACAAGCCTATCGAAAAAAGATTATTGAGTCCCAAAACAAAAATGTTTTTTTTTCAAATTTCTCAATACTAAGCTGAAACATAATCCTAAGATAGGTCTTATTCTTTCGGAAGACGGCAAATCAATCAGAAACGATATTGAAAAGGCTGAGCTATTTGCTAACGTTTTCGAGAAAGTATACAAACAAGACGCGGATGGGGTCAGTAATTTATCAGGAGATCCTCTTTTCCCTCTTATGGAAGACTCGGCTTGGTGTTTTGCAGAAGAAATCTATACTTTGCTATCAGAAATGGCCGTCTTCGTTTTCCGGAAACTCCGGATGGCATCCCCGCTCCTCTTTTTCAAATCAGTTGCCCATATCATTGCAGGCCCCTGGAGCACACATTTAACCTCAGCTTCATGAGATCAGAAGTGCCTTCAAGGTGGAAAACGGCGATTGTCCACACCTATACCGAAAGAACCTTTATTTACTTCTCCTGAGAACTGTCGTCCAATAAGTTTAACATCAATACTAGCCAGAGCATTCGAAAAAATCCTCAAAAAAGAATAGAGGCCCATCTTGAGAAACACACAATTATATCGCCCTACCAGCATGGTTTTCAGAAAAGGAAATCGACGGTCACAGCAATGCTTCAATCCATCAATGACTGGACCATTTCCCTCGAAGAAGGTCATCCGGTGGACGTTGTTTACCTAGATTTCTCTAAAGCTTTCGACCGTGTTTCCCATGAAAAACTGGTGCTCAAATTAAATCTCATAGGTATTCATCCAAGAATAGTCGCGTGGATACAATCTTCCCTCTCAGGTTGTTCTTTTAGTGTGCGAATTAATTCAACCCTGTCAGCCCTAGGCAAGCATTTATCGGTGTTCCTCAAGGTGGGGTTCTTTCTGATGGTTCTTTTTAACATCTACACTTATGAACAACCCACCTCGTTACTTCCAACAATGTTAAATGTTGTTCCTTTGCCGATGATCTCAAGCTGTATAAGCCAGTCTTAGGCCTATGGTATACTTTGTCGCTGTAATGAGCGACAGGCATGCAATCTAACACAAATCGTGGCGGGACCCGCATCGGAGCAACGGCAACGGTCGTCGTAGGAACAGATGCCGCGTGTGGGTCGCAGCGGCGTGTCGCGGAGGGCTGACATACTGCAACAGTGCCATAGCCTGTCCCTACCACTGTCACTGTCGCTGTGCAGTGCACTGCGACAGCGACAGATTTAAAGGACGGGAGGCGGTCGCTGTCGCTGTGCAGAGCGACGCGACTGTGTGTCGCAAAAGTATACCATACCCCTTAAAGGTTGAAGATTTTCGTGCATTACAACAAACGATTGATTCGGTACATAAGTGGGCTAATGACTGGGGCCTACCTTTATCTAAAGAGAAAACCAAACTCCTGCATCTTGGTTCAAATAACAACGAAATCAATTATGCAATAGAATGTGAACAAATTGAGAAGGTCGAACAGATCCAAGATCTTGGTTTTGTTACCAGAGATCCCTAGTTTTTGATGTGCATTGTGAACGCATTGCGGGAAAGCTACAGGGCTGTATACAACTTATTCAGGGCTCTTTCCACGAATAACAGTACCGCGCTTCTCAGAGCATTTTAGGACATATGTGAGGCCGCTGCTCGAACATGGAACAGTGATTTTCGGCCCGGACAAGAAACAGGTCATAGCAAGGCTCGAGGCGTGTCCAGAAAAACTTTACCAGAAAACTGTTGATAAGGACGCAAGGATTTCTTATGACCGGATTCCTCCTTCCCATGAACGGAATCGTATCTTCAACTTGCGCTCACTGGCGTACAGGAGACTGAAATTTGATTTGATTATGTTCCATAAAATAACGCATAGTAATTGTGGTCTTAAATTGAGCGTCTTTTGGTCCTTGAGAAGCTCTATAACCAGAGGAGGTTCTCGGAAACTCGTAATTTCAAGAGCTAGGTTAAAGGCAGTGTTCACGATAAAAGTCGTTTTTCTGTTTTTCCGCCTATCTTGAAAACGGTCGCATTCTGATTCCAATGATATCTCTGGAATAGTACAAGACCCCTAGAAACGGACTTATGGCCCCTCGAAATTTAGCAAGGGAAAATTGTGGACGAGTTGTCCGAGGCTTGTAACTCCCGTTTTTTGCAGCCGATGTGTGCGAGCTAACCTGAGTAAAGAGAGACGTTGAGAATGAAGGGAAGAACAGGGCTTTTGATCGGAAACCATCGCTCATTTAACCACAAATTCAGGGGAACTGTTATAGGACGTGGGCGGAGTGGCCCAATGGGTCGGCTGGCCCACGAGATTTTCACCCACTTAGCGGCCGTTTTTCGTCGCACTTTCGTTTTCAATCTTCTTGTAGGGACCCAAAGCTTACGTTTTAGCCAAAAAAGGGATAACTTTTCCTTCGTGAACACTGCCTTTGAGGAGCCGGTCACATCTTTGATCTGTTAGAGCCGGCTCAGATTTCTTAAAATTGAGCAAGAGATTGTCTGTTTCTCACAACTTACGGGTATTCAAAAACACTGTTGACTGCTATCCAAATCCGACGTGAGGCTGTTGACTATAGTGGATGTCATGTAGTGGTTGCTACGGAGTATATGTATTCCAATTTATCCTTTTTTCTCATTTATTTTTCTTATGATGAAATGACCACGTTAATGTAATAAATATTATATATATATATATATATATATATATATATATATATATATATATATATATATATATATATATATATATATATATATATATATATATATATATATATATATATATACTATATATATATATATATATATATATATATATATATATATATAGTGCAGTCAGCTGCCGAGGGTAAAAAGGCGGCGGCGGCAGGCAGCAGCCGCCGCCGTTTCTATGCGGCGTCAATTCAGGAACGGTTTACCGCGTTTAACGACTTCTCCGGTTGATTCTGTTTCTGTGACACTTTCGAGGCAGCCCTGCGATTCTGCCAGAGAAGTTTTAAGAAATTTCGAAAACTTTGAAATTTTTCGAAAACCCTGAACTGAAAGGGTGACGAGTCTTCAGAAGTTCATAAACATTTTCAAAACAACGGCTTGTGGTCAAAGAAAATTGTAAGTTATACAAAACATACGGTATAACGTGTATAAAACATTTTCTCAGAAAACTGCGAGCTGGAAATAAAATACTTTGGATGAAAATTACAACTACAGCACTGCAGAGCCCGGAGTGAAATCAAATTTCGGCTCAGACAGGCTTATGCTGGTTGAAATGTTACTAATGATGATTCAAATTATTTATATGCACAACCACGAATACACCAGAAAAATTTTCTGGCTGAACGGGCATTTTGAAAAAATTCCAAAAACTAGTTTTCGGAAATTCAATGTCTATTTAAAGACCCTAACAAATCTGCTTCTTTGTTTTGGTTTGTGATTACTTTAGAGCTAGGTATGTGACACCACCAGTGAGTTATCTGGTCGTTTTTGATAGCTGACTTCCGAATTATCATTTACTCAACATTGTTCCGCGAGACGTGACCAGTTTTTATGAGATGCTCGAGTGTATAGCTCCTGTAAAAAAGATTCTCGAAGAAGTCAGCTATGAAAAAGTTCATGCGGGCATCAGCAAAAAATAGCAGAATATAAGAAACGTGAAAACGAAAAAATTTTTTTTTGAAATTTCGCATTTTTCGTTGTTTTTCTGTTGTGTTTCAGCACTTATTAAAAAGCTTCACTGTGCAATGCAGCGATGATAACTCTGCTTTTGGTGAGGGCACCCATTTCTACATTATAAATTAGTTTGTGGCCAAAATATAGAAAAATGGGTGAGAAATTTGTTTTCAAAAACTGCTTCGCGCTCACTTTAGTGGCATTTCTTTCATATCCAGTTTTATCTGGATTTATGAGAAGAAATGGGTTATGATACTGCAGCAAAAGTTTATTCGCGTTTCAGCGAACATTTCTGAAACCCATGTAGAAGTTTTCATAGAAAACGATTTTAACTTCGGTTTTGCAAAAAAATAAAGATATCAAAAGTTTAATATTTGCACCGACGTCAAACAATTTGTATTTAAGCTTTACCAACGCGCTTGTCACATATAAAAGAGAAAAAGGATTGCGATTGAACCTCACAGTGTGGACGAGTTTACGTAAGTGGTCATGAAAAAACAGGAACCAAACACGGCTGGTCATGCTCAAACTCTTTCCTCAGAGTACAATACCCACTAAGTTTTTGGCAAAAGGCGAAAAAGCGCGGAAATTCGCTTTTTTCGTCTTTTGATCTAACTCGCTTCAAAGTGAACGATTTTCAAATTTGAAGACAGTTTTGGAATCAGCATTGATCCCTCTTTCTTTTTGATCCATACGTGGCTTACTCTGAAACACTGCATATAAATTTGACACAATCAATCGAGTGGGTGAATATGAGCTGCTGAAATGTGTGACTGGGTCTACTCTAGTTTATTCGAATATTCGGTTCAGTTTTTCTTTTCATTTTACAATTTGTATTTTTTTATATTTTCAATTCTTTAAAAATTTAATCTCACTCTTCCTCTAGGTATTATTTATTAGCTATTCATCCAGTTATTTGCTTGAAACTTTTTGGTCCTTAAATATTTTGGTTTTTCTATTTGTATTTAATACTTATTTCAATTTGCTTTACTGGATTTTTTATACGAATTTTCACTGTAATTTGAATACTTTATAATTCAGTTTGATTACTATAACTATCGCTTTATCTGAAAAATGGTTTCAATAACAACGATAAAATATTATTCGGATATGAATCGTTTCAACTTTGACTTCAGACGAACAATTCATAACACTGAAAACTTTTAGAGTCTGCGATGTAGGAGTAAATTCAAGTTTCAATTGTTTGTGTCAATATTAAAAATTTCTTGGAGTTATTATTTTCAAAATCCGAATATACCATTCGTCGCCCTGATTTCTAGAAATTTTTCAAGTTTGTGAAAACAGTTATTTTTTGAAGTAGTTATGACATATTTCACCCTTCCACGAAGTTGAAATTCTTCAGAATCTATGAAACTTCAACCTGAAAAACATTACCAATCGATTCTTGTCGTATTGTGAACTTCGAAACTGCTCAGATACTCGCGGCTTAGTAAGGCAGCACGAGGGGATTACTAACGCATTTACTCGTCGAGGTGTAAGCCCCTTTCGTTCCCCCAACTGCTGCCCAGGGCAGCACGTTGTGTCCTCTTGCTCCGCTGACTGCCCCAACTGCTGCTCGTATAGTTGCCCCACCTGCTGCTACAGTTGCCCCAACTGCTCCAGTCGTCGCCCCAACTGCTGCTCTTCATTGTGGCCCCAACTGCTGCTCCTCATTGTGGCCCCAACTGCTGCTCTTTATTCTCGCCCCAACTGCTGCTCCTCATTTATGATCTTTTCTTTTTTCTTGTAATTTTTATTTCGCAGGTGATATGTCGCTTTCAGCAGCAGCGCTGCGGCGACCCATCAAAGATAAAGACCCCAGGAGGCCTATTGATATCCCTCACGGGAGTTTCATCCATGATTATATCCATTGATCTTCACACACCGATCGAGGAAATGATGCTCGCATTGCCGACTGTCTCATGCTCATGTAAGACTGCCTCGTATCTGGCACGAGTTTGCGAGGGCCGTTCAACACAGGCCTCGGTCGGTAGTGAATGTGCGTGTCCCAAAAACATTCCTCAACAGAGATATTCTCTATCCCTAAACAAGAATCTATTTTCACTCGGTTTTGTGACCGTAAAGATAAGAATTAGGCACAATATTCTGTTTTTCTCGATTTTAAAGACGAATCATGGCTTTCTTTGGGAAAAACGATATACCCACATATTCCAAAGATGGAAGTTTCCCCAAAATATTCTTAATTTACTAAAATTCGCACTGGTTAGAGGAATGTCTGGGGCGAACGAAATTGCAAATATCAGAGTATCCATCATTTGGCGATCTCTCTATAAATGGTGATTTTTCCTTCCGAACAAGCAATGATTCAATAAAAATGTTTTCTTCTTTCGAAATTATTGTCGTGAACTTTCTCAGGATGGTTTAAAATTGTTGAATTAAATGCAAAGTAAATTTTGAGAACTGTCTGCTTTGAATGTTGTGAGCATAGTGTTTTCGTGAGAAAACGTATTGGCCATTTCGTTCCATTTTCGGCAAACCATTGCCGCTCAGCATTTGAAAATACAAGTCCTCGTGGTCCTTGTCCAAAATCAAAAAAATATGTTTCACTGGAAAATGCGAGTAAAGTTCAAAGTCATGAAAACGAATTTTAAAGTAAGAATGTAGTAGCCCGCTTCTGGGCTTTGCTGCTGTATCGAGGCCGTCGAGGGAAGCGATTTATTCTAAGTGAAGTATGCACCGAGCTAACCCTTTTATAGGGTAGCGTTCATTATCATATCACACAATAACAAAACATAAATGATCACAGTATCACATTCAAGTTGTTTGTTCTTCCGTGATATCGCTTCATTGTGAAGGAGCCCGGTCTTGCCCGGTCTCCCCTAGGTCTTCTCCTTGTTGTTCTCGCGATAGTCACTCGATACTCAGGCAGGACTTTGATGGGTACGCAATCTTTCTTCGCAACTTCTCGCGCACCATTGTCCTCTGTTGGTTGGGAGCTGTTTCCCGATCGCTCCGATCGAGATCTTTTTCTCAAGTTGTATCGTGGTGGAGGTTTGCACTCCGTTGAAGTCAGAAGAGCATCGTCTTGCCGACCTTCTTCCAACTCGAGTGGTATGAGGAGGTTGATCCGGTCTTCTTATTACTCTTCCTTTTGTTGATCTGAGCTCAACCTTCGCTGGTCGAGTTGATTGCTGTAATTCTTCCCATACTCCATGCATTTCTCGGTAGGTTGGGGTCCATCAAAAAGAACGACTTGTCCGATCTTTGGGCTTTTCGAAGTTGACTTTCCTTGTTTAAGAGATTTTTGGTGAAATGCTCTCAGTTCTGTCAGGTAGTTCAGATACCACACCTTCCAGAATTTTCTTGTCAACTGATAAGAGCTTTCCAAAGCTTCCACTGCTTGATATCTCGTTCGTAGGAGAATGAGATCCTCGGGCGGAGCAGTAGTCAGGATCCTGCTGTGTAGCTTCATATTGCAGTTCCAACGGGTAGGTTAGACAAATATCTTTTTGAATGAAGTCTATGGGCCCTAATTGTAGGTGATTCTTCCTCCCTGTCCGCTTCAACGTACGTCAAAGGACGGCTGTTAAGACAGGCTTCAATTTCGGTTAAAAGTGTCGTAGTGGTTTCGAAGTTTAACTTTTTGCGTCCGACGGCTTTGTACATGGCGTTCTTCACGGATTGAATTAGCCTTTCGTAAAATCCGCCTTTCAAGGGCGTACGGCGTGATATACTTCCACTCGATTCCTTGTTGCATACCAAATCGCTTTGGTTCATGTTTTCCATCCATTCCTTGTAAGCTTCCGCAAGTATATCTTGGCCGAGCTTGAATGACGGGGCGTTGTCGCAGGTTATGCTCTCTGGAGTGCCTCTTCTGGCAACGAATCTTCTTAGGGCGTTAATCACCGAAGATGTACTCGCGTCTGGCAACAATTCCAGGTGAATTAGTCTTGTCACAGCGCATGTGAAGATTGAACCATACGCCTTCGAGGTGCTATCAGAAGCTTCGCTGGTTTCTTTGAGATGTAGAGGACCAAACATGTCCATGCCGACATGAAGAAATGGCCTGCTTTCGATTACTCTCCTGGATGGCAGATTCTTGGCCTCAGGGTAGCGGAACGGCAGGCTGTTGAACTTCTGACATGGAATACAACCTCGTACTGCCATTTTCACTTGTTTACGCAATCGCGGAATCCAGAAGTGCTGTCGGACGTTTGCCATGGTATGTGCAACGAGAACAGTGGTATTGACCATGTGCCTTTTGAATCACTAATTTCGCGAAAATCCGTCTCTGGAGCTAGTATCACAGGCAGTTTTGCGCTCTTCGATAGATTACTCTTGCCTAGCCGTCCATAGCATCTGTAGATTCCATCATCATCCTTTTTGATATTTAGGTGATTATTCGTTGTTGCCAAAATGATTTTCTTGAATCGTTGCTGATGGATTTTCCAGATGAATTTTCTCGCTTGTTGGATGTTTCCGGACTTCAACTGTTCTGTTCCCTTTTGGGCTAGCATTTCCGGGATTGTCGTCTCCAGCCGTCGTTTTGTACGTTCCGGAAGTACTCTTGATACATTCGCGATGAAGCGTAGAACGTATGCAGTCGTGGTTTCGAGCTTGTACAAAGTTGAGAATCGAGCTAAGATTGAACAGTATCGATGGAGTATCTTCTCGATTCACTGACAGAACATTTCCATGGATTGCTTCGTTCTCCAAGTTTAGCAGAAAGGGTTGATTTTCAGCTGGCCAATGAGTGGCCTGCTGGGACAGTAGATCAGGGCCTTTCCACCCAGATGCTTTGTTGAAATTCCTTCGCCATTTGCTCCTCTGGTTCCAACATCTGCGGGATTTTTCATCAGTGCTTATGTATCCGAATTTTCGTCACTAGTCCCCTTTCTTGGAGATTCTCGACAATCGCTTTGACTTCTTTCAGTCTGTTAGAAACGAGGCGCCCAACGTTCTTATCTGGCGCAATTTTCTTCAACCATTGCAGAACTATTTGAGAGTCTGTGAAGATTTGTATTGCATTAATCTTGATGGTTTGCTGGAGTTCTTCAATAATCGTCACCGCAAGCCTTGCTGCCATTGTAATAGCGTTCATTTCGAGTTTTGGAATGGTGCTATTTTTCGTTCTTTTTGGAAGTCTTGACTTGGCCATGAGGAGGTTAACTCTTCCATCATAGACCGAGATATGCTACGGAACACATGGCAGTTTACTAGCATCTGCGAAAAGAATCAAGCTATGGCTGGCTGACTTGTCCGCCATTTTCTTGGTAGTTTTATTTCAACATTTCCAGTTTCCAATAGAATATCGTACCACTTTTTGGGCATCTGCGGCTGTCAGTTGTGTGTCCCAGTCGTAATCCTTCGTCCAAAGGTACTGGAAGAACTGTTTTGGTTTTAACATGAGAGGTTAGCCATCCCATGGGATCGTATACTGAAGCTATTGAACTCCAGAATTGCTCTTTTTGTCGTGTTTGTTGTGCTCAGCTGATGGTTGTTGACTAGTAGTATGTCTTCTGTGGGTTTCCATCGAATCCCAGTACAACTTCAGTTGCTTCTCCTGTGACATATCCTTAGGATTGATTTGGGAGTTGAAGTTGGGGGTCGTTCGAAGTGAATTCTCTTAGGTTCATGTTCAGCTCTTCAAAGATTTTCTTCGAAGTCTGGTATTTCTTCAAGGCTTCCTGTGTGCTTTCAGCGCTGAAGAATAGGTTGTCGACGTAGAGGTTGGTATTTATCTCCTCCAGAAATCAGGTTCTTCTTTTGCTGAGTTTAGGTGAAATCGTATTGTTGCTGCCAGAAGGAATGGTGATGCATTGATTCCGAAGGTGACTCTGGTGAAGCGATAGACCACTGTGTTGTCCTTCGTAGGTGGTTTTGAAACGTCTCTCACCCACAGACATCTGGTCGCGTCACGATCTTCTTCCTGGAGCCGCACTTGAAGAAAGGCTTTTTCCACATCGGATGTTACTTCTATTCTTCCAGTTCGAAAACGCAGCATCATTCCAATGAGTTTCGGCAGTATGAGAGGGCCTTGGTGAAGAACGTCGTTGAGGCTCAGTTTGCCTCTATAATGCGCCGATGCGTCGAAGACTATTCTTTTTGGTGTCGTCTTCTTTTCAGGTGTGATGACAGCATGATGCGGTAGATAGTGAATTATCTTGCCTTGACCGTCTTGAACTTCTGGAGCTTCTTCCAGAATGCCCTTTGCGAGTTGATCCTTGAAAATTTGATCGTATTCCTCAAGGAAACGGGAGTTGTTTTGGCATGTGCGAAAGAGTCCTTGCAGTCTCGCTTCGGCTATTTGTCTGTTATCTGGAAGATGTTCATGATTGTCCTTCCATGGCAGTCGGACGTGATATCCATCTGGCCTTCTGACGATCGTTTCGTTAAAGCGCTTCCAGCACTGCCTCGTTGATTTGCTGTTTCTCAGGTGATGGGGTCCAGTAAACTCCTCTGTTCCTGATGACTCAAAGGTAAGGAACTGTTCCCATTTGCTTTGCTCTTCGTCTTTGGGCATAGTTAGCTGAACGTGAGCGTTGGTTTGCGTCACATCAGACTCCTTTTCAGACGTCATGTATCCGAATGAGGTTGAAATCAGATGGAGGCCTGAAGGAAGCTTTATAATCCCATCTTTTATGACTTGCCAGAGTTGGTCGCAACCAAGTAAAATCTGAGGATCTGTTGCCTTTGCTGGCAACAGTGAGAGCTAATTCCGTTCTCTCTGATGAAGTTTATATCCTCCATGTCATAGTATGGTGTCGCTACATGACTAGTTATGACGTCGCTCTTATAGAGTTTGAACTCCAAGATGCGTCCTTGAATGTCTTTGAGCTTGACTGATACGATGTCGTGATATGTTTCTCTTGTTTCGTTGGATCCAAAAGTGTTCAGGCGAAGAAGTTCACGTCCTACACGCGGCAGCTGTAGATCATCCACTATGGATGAGTGTATGAATGACAATTCTGAACCGGTATCAAGAAGAATCCTTGTATTCTGTGACTTGATCGGACCGATTATTTGTGCTGATCCAGTGAGAAGCTGAGCCCTTTGCGTAGATTGCTTGTTGATCTGCATCACGGCTTGACTGTTCTGTACTGGAAATGAGACTTTGTTGTCATCAGGATGACTTGGAACGGAGGCTTGCGTTGTGGGTCTAAGCTTGCCTTGAGGTTGTGTAACTTTGTGGCCTTGGATTGTTGTCTCCGGTTTGGTTGTGTCAGGAGAACGTTGAGGATTGTGCAACGAAGTGTGGTGTTTCTGTCCACATATTCTGCATCCCTCGCTTGCTACAAGCTTCGGCATTGTGATCAGAAACGTCTGCAGTTCCTGCAAAGCCTGTTACGATTGAAGAATGCTGTTCTTTGACTGAGGGGTGTCGTCGGGCAGTCGACCGAACGGTGAGAGGCCTGCTTGCAGTAGAGGCATTCGGAGGGCTGAAACTGTCGTCTGTTTCTGCTCCAAGAGTTCATAGTGACTGCGTTTTCAGTGATCGTGTTGCGACTGGTACTGCCTGATGATGCTTGGGCTTCTTCGATAATCTCTTTCTTAGTGATGATGTCGTCCACTTCAGAGTAGAACTTGTCAGCTCCAATCCTTAGAATTCCTGAGCTCTGATTTCTTCTCTAAAATTTTCAGTTGGATTCGCTCATTGAATTTTCTGAAGATTTGCGTGAGCAAGTACCTCTGGTTCACGTCTTCTTCTTTTGTTGCCAACTGAGCCATGGATGTCGCGATTTGATCCAAGAGTTTCCGTTGCTGACGAGTGGACGGTCCCTCTGCCTTGAGGAGTTCTCAGCCTTCTATAGGTTGATCAATGATGGTCTCATTGTTGCCACCAAGCGCTTCTTGCAGCCATTGAACAGCTTCCATGTGGTTAAAGCTTCCGTGATTTGAAAACGCGAAATGGCTTCCTTCACATCACCCTGGAGTGCCTTGATCAGATAATTAAATTTCATCAAGGGAGGTATCGGTTGATCGTGAACATTGGTTCTGAAGATTTGCCAGAAGTTGTCCCATTCCCAGTTTCTTCCAGAAAAGTTGGGGACTGGCAGTGTTAGAGCAGTGATTGTCGCCTTGTGAAATCAGTTGTTTGGATCACTGGTGGTTCCATTCGCTGGAGTGTGACTTGACTCCAACTTCGTGTTCTAGCAGATCCAGCTTCAGTCTCTCAGCTTTCTCCATCACTTCATCTGTTGAGAGCTGGTACTCTTGAATATCCTCAAGTCCAGTAGAGCGTTCGTCTTCTTCAGGTCCCTCATATCCAAGCTCGAGCTTATCCATCCCGCTTCTTCCATCAGAAATCGGCTTGCGTCAAGCACTCGTATTGACTGCTTAACTTTAAGTAGCTGGTGCTCTAACTGCTCTCGTGGAAGACGTGACCCGTCCGCCTCTGATTGTTCGATGACATCCGAAGCATCGCTCACCGCTCTCGTGGTGGATTCTCTGACCTGGTTACTCTCGCCTTATGAGTCCTCAACGACAGGCACCACCTCGTGAAGTGCGAGATTCTTCAACGTTGGATCGTGCGGTCAGCTTTGGAGCACTGTTAACAGCTCTCGTGAGCCGATTTTGGGTACGAGACACCCTTCCTTTGTGAGTCCTCAACGACATAGCAGTAAACAGAGGTGACACACGGAGCGATGGACAAATCTAGCCTTTTATCTGGGACAGTGAAGATTGAAGACGCACCTTCTAGGATACCTTGATCGACCAACCAGCAGCCACAATGATCAAAGCACCAGCTCAAATCGATCGAGCGTTGTCGAGCCAATTCCACCAGGCAGACAACAGGAGCCAACGTCTTCTAGCGCTTGTGCTAGATTCCAGCCAGTTGCCACACGTATCGATCCCAGATTCAACAGAGCCGATGCACCATGTAGTAGCCCGCTTCTGGGCTTTACTGCTGTATCGAGGCCGTCGAGGGGAAGCGATTTATTCACAAGTGAAGTATGCACACCGAGCTAACCCTTTTATAGGGTAGCGTTCATTATCATATCACACAATAACAAAACATAAATGATCACAGTATCACATTCAGTTGTTTGTTCTTCCGTGATATCGCTTCATTGTGAAGGAGGCGGTCTTGCCCGGTCTCCCCTAGGTCTTCTCCTTGTTGTTCTCGCAATAGTCGCGATAAAGAACGTGATTTTCCAAAGTTTTCGACACATACCTTCAAGATTCGAAAAAAACTCAAGTTGTTGTCGAATCTTGTAGAACACACTGGATAAATTATTTCAAAAGGGTTGAACGTTTTTCAAATTTTCCGTCAGTTCCACACAACTATCATCCTATGAGAATGACGACTCATCATCTTTTTCAGTATAATTCATCAGCCTTTGACCGAGCTGGACCATTCACATTGCTCGCAAGGAACTACTTTACTCGAATGTACCATCTCAAACCTAACGAAAATCCTTTTTTTCTAGACGGTGTTCGATTTGATGATCAATTAAGTACCAGATTTTTTTTGAAAGACTTGATGCAACGAAAATGTGAATTTTGCATAAAATTACCACCTTTGAGGTGGCCGCGCAGGTAAACAGATAAATCGCTCACTCTTGGAACTGAAAAGTGTACGGGCAAGACCTCAGACTCAGACCGTGCCAAAAACTCCGCGTGTCCGCCTCCCGCCGGGCGCATGTTGTGCGCGCCCCACACTGCTTATCCGATCTGAAAGCTCACTTGAATGCATTCTTCCTGGATTTCAATGGGAATGATTAAAACTCACTAAAACATGTTTGGTAATATACAGATTTCCTAGTTTACTTCAGATTTAATGATTTATATGCTCTCTATTTTTATTCTACTGTGAACAACCTAATCTTTGGGTGTACTTGTATAGAGCTCAGGATTTCTATTATCAAAAACAGCGGAATACTGAGACATGGAGAAATATAGCGGTGCAGATCCAATAATTTAATGATATGCTTACCGATTAAAAAGGCAGTTGCGCCCTAATTCCTTGCGATGGCATACTGTCTCATGAAAAAGGACGTTTTTGGTGGATCTTAGAATAGATTTCGAGCAGAGTATTGGTGGTTAAAGTTTAGCGAGTAGGGAGTAGGCGCATCCCCGAAATCTAGATACGCGTACGATACTTATGAAGCTGTCCTCACACTTTCTTTGCTTACATAACTATTCCCCAATTTGATATCCGTTCTGTGTCTTTTTCTGGAAGATGGCTGCAAAGATACTCGACTTCATCTGTGGTTTGCTTTCCCTTCATACAGGCTTCTCGCAAGCTTTCTCATATGCGACAGTACACTCTGTACGAATTCGACATGGATAATTCGTAATGCGTCGTCTCAGAAAACGCGGTGAGAACACCTAACCCCCACACCCCCCACCAAACAAGCCGTTGGGTACCTTGAAATCACACTACACCCTCACATACGAATTTTGTGATTTTATTTGATTGTCTAGTAGACCCTCTTTTATAAGACGTGCCAAGTGCGAGATCTCAATTCCTCCGAATAAGCGAGATATAGGCGACCACCTTAGGCCCGACCTGCTTCGCTCACCTGCACGGGCCACACCCCTCACCAGATTTCCAAACTCTGTGGCGGATAGATGAATGACTGAATTCTCAACAATTCGTCGTTCTTCAGACCATAACCAGACTGTCTCCTTATCCTGGCTCGCTCTCAGGCAACGATTGCGAATGAAGAGAAGAAACAACTCATCCGCCAATTTTTCACCCTTTAAATATAGGCATCTTTAATAAGCCATAACTCTGTTCATAGGGGTCTTGGACGAAAAAAAGATACCACTGTGAGTCAGAGTGTGACCCTCCTTAAGACCAGCATAAAAACTAAAAAATCAGCTTCTGGGTGTTCTGTGCCTTTGAAGGCAGCTTCCTTTTTAAGGCGGAAATTCGCATTTGGGGTTTTCTTCTCGCTCCAATATTTGAACCAAGTGGAGATAGCGAAACTTGAGACCTCAATGTCGCGCATATGCATTTTCGATGCACTTCTTGCGTTCAATCTAATGTTTTCTAATACTTTCGTATAAAAAGAGATGCCACTGTGATCAGAGGACTCAATGAAAGCAATATAGAAATTACTCCAAATTGAAATCGGACCACTTTGAAGCAAGTTATAGCGATGCAGCGCTTTGTGAGCGCAAAAAAACGCCGCAAAATGCTTTTTCTGCGAAAAATTGTGCGGGACTCTACCTAAGGGTAAAAATTCGGTATTATAGTCCGCCCACCGTGTATAGCAACCCTGTCAAGCTCGAGAACTCAATTCTATCAAAAAAGTGAGAAACTACACTGAAAAAGTCGACCCCGCTCACAACACCATAAAAGCATAATCAAGCGTTTCGACCTCGAAAGATAACCCAAATTTTTGCAAACGGAAAATTTAGTTTGTGTAGCGATGCTCAAAAGCAAAATGTACAATAGCAGAGCTCTTGGTTCTCTTTCCGGGGCGATGCAGTTAGGCTTTGGGGCGGAGCCGACTTTTCCTTGAAGTTTCTCATTTATTACAGCGAATTGAGATCTCGCGCTTGTCATGGTGCTACTCACGCTGGGCGGGCTATAATATCAAATTTTACTCCTGATGTTCACACTGTGCCTTCAAGGCTGTTTGGCGCAGCGAGGCTTTGCTCTGTAATTCAAATAATCCATAGATCTTAAAGCACGCCCACAAGTACGCCGCGATGCGTGGATTGTCACACCTTGTATACAGAATATCCGGAAGTCTAAATGTTTATGCTCAGAAGAAATAACTCTCCAAGCTGATTATCAATGTCCTTGTGGCTGCCCAAATGAACCACTTTGAGCAAAGTTACCACACTGCGCTGGCCAAAACGGAGAGCAGCAGCTGGGGCGACGAAAGGAGCACGAGGGCAGCACGTGCTGCTAAGAGCAGCACAAAGGCAGCACGTGCTGCTCGAGCAGCAGCTCTTCCCCTCGTGCTCCCCTCGCTATCCTCGTCGAGGTGAAAGCCTTTTGTGCTCCATTACGACCCCGCGATCCTCTGAGTGTCTCCATACCTGGGAAACAGTCAAGATTTACTCTTGATCCTGCCAGGTTTCCCTTAGCTGCCTGCGCCTCCACTACTTTCACTCTACCTACCTGTTCCTCTCGACGGTCTAACGCACTCCTCGCTCGAAGACAGTCTCGGAAAGGGATTGAATTTGAGCAGCGAAGATGGGGCTAGAAAGACAGCGGTGGAAGGTGCGGTCGTTGGAAAACCAATGTTCCGAAAGCATAATGGGGGGGCTTCTGCAATGTTGGTGTATGGGGACGAGATAAATGTAGTTGACGGTTAGGGGCTGTTTTCGGACAGCCTCGGAGGGTTCTCAGAAAATGAAGCTTAACTGTGTGGGTGGCCAACATCATACGCGCATTTAGAAAATCGGAACAGGAACTAGCTCTATGGGTTGTCGCTTTCCTGGGATCCCAGTCCCGTTCTCGAACTGTGCTATCGGTGGTGAATCCTTAGTCGCAGACCATCCAGAAACCGACGCGCGCGACCGCGGCGCATCACCACACTGATGACTTCACTAAGCAAAGGTGTGACTCAACCAACTGACTGCTCTTCGACAATTGCGGTCAGAAATTATTGAGTACAAGGAGAAGGATCGGAATATGGAATTTTCATTTTCTCAATTTCATAAAAATCACCCGCGAGCATTGCACCCACACGGATAAATGCTTTCTTTTCTGAAACCTCCGAAGCTGTCCGAAAAACAGCCCCTCATACCGTTAACTGCTTTTTATCTCGTCCCCATACACCAACATTGCAGAAGCCACCCATTATGCTTTCGGAACATTGGTTTTCCAACGACCGCACCTTCCACCGCTGTCTTTCTAGCCCATCTTCGCTGCTCAAATTCAATCCCTTTCCGAGACTGTCTTCGAGCGAGGAGTGCGTTAGACCGTCGAGAGGAACAGATAGATAGAGTGAAAGTAGTGGAGGCGCAGGCAGCTAAGGGGACCACTGCCAGCGCGGAGTTCATCCAAAACCAGGCAGGACCAAAAGTAAATCTTGACTGTTTCCCAGGTATGGAGACAGTTTCGAAATTCACAATACGACAAGAATCGATTGGTAATGTTTTTCAGGTTGAAGTTTCATAGATTCTGAAGAATTTCAACTTCGTGGAAGGGTGAAATATGTCGTAACTACTTCAAAAAATAACTGTTTTGACAAACTTGAAAAAATTCTAGAAATCAGGGCGACGAATGGTATATTCGGATTTTGAAAATAATAACTCCAAGAAATTTTTAATATTGACACAAACAATTGAAACTTGAATTTGCTCCTACATCGCAGACTCTAAAAGTTTGCAGTGTTATGAATTGTTCGTCTGAAGTCAAAGTTGAAACGATTCATATCCGAATAATATTTTATCGTTGTTATTGAAACCATTTTTCAGATAAAGCGATAGTTATAGTAATCAAACTGAATTATAAAGTATTCAAATTACAGTGAAAATTCGTATAAAAAATCCAATAAAGCAAATTGAAATAAGTATTAAATACAAATAGAAAAACCAAAATATTTGAGAACCAAAAAGTTTCAAGCAAATAACTGAATGAATAGCTAATAAATAATACCTAGAGGAAGAGTGAGATTAAATTTTTAAAGAATTGAAAATATAAAAAAATACAAATTGTAAAATGAAAAGAAAAACTGAACCGAATATTCGAATAAACTAGAGTAGACCCAGTCACACATTTCAGCAGCTCATATTCACCCACTCGATTGATTGTGTCAAACCTATATGCATTGTTTCAGAGTAAGCCACGTATCGATCAAAAAGAAAGAGGGATCAAGGCTGATTCCAAAACTGTCTTCAAATTTGAAAATCGTTCACTTTGAAGCGACTTATGATCAAAAGACGAAAAAAGCGAATTTCCGCGCTTTTTTCGCCTTTTTGCCAAAACTTAGGGTGGGTATTGTATATTGATCCCAAATCATTCCATATCTTGATAATGAAGCGAAATGCTCACACACAGAATAGTAATGAGCCAAGCCGCTAAATAGGCAACAAAGAAAATCTTAAACGTGGATGCGAAAATATTAGATTTTTTCGTTGATGGAATTCTGAGCCCAGGGTCCGATCTGGGCTCACTATTGACAGATGGCTGTCATTAGAGTGAAATCGACGAAATTCGTGCTCGCTCACAAAAACACCCAAGCAACATTCATATTTATAGAAAAAGCTCATACACCAAATTTTTTTCGAAATGTGATTCGGAGAGGAAAGATGTGCGCAGAAAACGACCAACGTTTTCACAGAAAACTAAAATTGAAAAAGTATGAATCCGCCGATCCAGCAACGATTCTTTCACGCTAATGTAAAGATGCGAAGAAGTAGATTGTGGCGAATATCATAGCTCCTCTGAATGTGCCCTAGATTCCTCCTGGCATCGGGTTGTAGTGCCCTGACACGTCCAACTCAGAACTTCCCAGCCTAGCTATTTCCGCCTTATAAGTATGTAGTCTGATAGCATCATGCTACATACCATAAAGACGTAAATACCTAGAACTAAAGACGCATGTATCATTCCTCAAAGACGCATGTAACAAACGCTGAACACGCAGGCGCCTTACATTAAAGGCGCATGAATCATTCCTCGAAGACGTACGTAACAAACGCTTAACACGCAGGTGCCTTACATCAAAGGCGCACGTAACCTTCCTCAAAGACGCATGTAACAAACGCTGAACACGCAGGCGCCTTACTCTATGTTTGCGTGCCCAATACACTGAAAATCTCCTAGCCTTCGCCAGGGCGGCGGTTGTGGACTCGGGAGAGACCAATGAACTATTTATTCCAAATGACAACGACTTGCCCTTATGAGGCGCGCCGTACATCGCGTGAGTTCGCAATCGATGTTCAACATGTGCATGACGATAACTACGGCAACGGCCCAATCTTCGTGGGCAAAAACACTAATTATCTTCATATTTGACTACGACAAGTGCATTAATGGATAGCTTAAGGTTCCTACGTTCTTGTAGTTAACAAATAAAAGAACAAAACAATATGACATTGAGATTATTACTGATTATTATTAAATAACTATGAGATTTAACCTTCCTCAGGAAGATTGTTTCATACCTCGAGCTCGCAGATACCTTACTGCAGAGAAACGTTGTTACTGCAATACTGGCCATTACTTTGGCGTTTTGGCCCAAAAAACGCTAGAAAGCATTTTCGCTCTTTTTCCATAACTCTGTTCAAAAGGGTCCATTTGGGAATCTAACAAGATATTGGGAATCAGCATCGTGTGCTCTTTTTTCTGGAATAACACATGGCTCCCTCTTAAACAAGATATGTATGCAAAATTAGACAAGAAACAATCAACCCGAATCGCGATTCCGCAATCAAGGAATTCATGAGCGAATGTGTCCATGCTGTTACGCCTAAATGCTTTGTACAAAGTATGCCAAATAGTGCAAATGCTAAATGAGAGTACTCTCGATCCTGATTCCAAATATTTCTTCAGATTATACGAATTGACCGTCATGAACAGAGTTAAGGCAAAAAGGCGCCAAAATTCGCGCAAAACGCAAAAATTATGGCCTCATAGTGCTCTTCTAGACCCGTTTCTGTAAGTTTTTAACTCTAATGCGGCAGTGAGCTACCGATTGTTTTAATTTTCGACGAAATTAGGGAGACGATATTCACCGTGGACACGTAACTGTGCGTAACTGAATTTTGTATTTTCGTGAAACGCGAATCGTAATTTAGCGAAAATGAGAAATTTATAGTGGACCTATACTTTTGCACTGCGCTGTATACCAGAAAGAATCAGGTTGCCTATGTGAGTTCTAACCAAATTTCAGGGCGTGAAATTGCGGATCGCACGAATTTCTATGTAATATGTGGATTTTGAGTTTTAGATTTGACGCCGACAAAGCGTTAATGTACGCGCGGACGAGAATACTCGTCGTCTACAGCTCCGCGGTTTCCTTTATTTTTCACGAACACCGCGAATACTTGAGAAGCCCAGGATGTGTGAAAGTCATGTCTAGGAACAATGTCCCGACTTCAGTAAGCACAACACAGCAGTCGTACGCTACCGCCTTGTTCTGAAATATAGTTCGTAAAATTACGAAACAAAATGAAAATCTGAGAAAGTTTTCTTATCAGCAAAACACATGAACTTATCGGGGAAAGGTGAAATGTAGTGGTTATCGACGAGAAATCAATCAGTTGTGAAAGACGCACTCGTCATTAGCAATTTGAGTAGCTTTCTTGCGTCTAAACGGTTTGTTACTTGCGTCCTTGTGGTCTCATCCGAAAGACGCACTCACCATACACACCCTCGTATGTTACTTGCGTCTTTCATACGTGCAAGTGACAAGAAATGACGTTTTCGACCCTGTAAAGACGCATGTAACAAAGGAATCGGGCTAATTAGACGCAACAACCTAGGCTGGAAAGTTCTGAGAACTGGAGGTGCGAAGTCCGCAATTATCCGGACGAGGGCATATCGATGCCAGCAGGAATCTAGGGCACATTCAGAGGGCTATGATGTTGCCACAACCTACATATTCCCATCTGTACACCTGCGTGAAAAAATCGTTGCTGGATCAGCGGATTCATATTTTTTCGAATTTTGTTTTCTGTGAAACGTTGGTCGTTTTCTACACATATCTTTCCTCTCCGAATTGCATTTCGAACAAAATTTGGCGTATGAGTTTTTGCTATGAATAGGAATGTTATTCGGGTGTTTTCGTAAGAGAGCACGGATTTCGTCAATTTCAGTGTAATGACAGTCATCTGTCAATAGTGAGCCCAGATCGGACCCTGGGCTCAGAGTTCCGTCAACGAAAAGATCTTATATTTTCGCATCAACGTTTGAGATTTTCTTTGTCGCGTATTCGAAGGCTTGACTCATTCCTATCCTGTGTGCGAGCTTTTCGCTTCATTATCATGATGTGAACTGATTTGGGATCAATATCCTCTAGGAAAAATAGTTTTGCAGCTGAGTTTGGTTACTGCTTTTTCATGACCACTTAGGTATTCTCGCCCACACTGTGAGGTTTAATCGCCACCCTTTTTCTCTTTCATATGTGACAAGCGCGTTGGTAAAGCTTAAATACAAATTGTTTGACGTCGGTGCAAAATTGAACATTTGATATCATTATTTTTGCAAACCGAGAAGTTGAACCGTTTTCTATGAAAACTTCCACATGGCTTTCAGAAATGTTCACTGAAACGCGAATAAACTTTTTCTGTACTATCGTATCCCATTTCTTTTCATTAATCCACATTAAACTGGATTTGAAAGAAATGCCACTAAAGTGAGGGCGAAGCAATTTTGAAAACAAATTTCTCACCCATTTTTTCTATAATTTCGTCTCAAACTAGTTTTATAATGTAGAAATGTGTGCTCTCATTAGAAAGTACAGTTATCATCGCTGCATTGCACAGTGGAGCTTTTTAATAAGTGCTGAAACACAACAGAAAAAAACGAAAAATGAAAAATTTCAAAAAAAAAATCAGAATTTCTAGTTTTCGTGTTTCTTATATCCTGCTATTTCTTA
This sequence comes from Aplectana chamaeleonis, assembly GCA_029168955.1. Classification (NCBI taxonomy): domain Eukaryota; kingdom Metazoa; phylum Nematoda; class Chromadorea; order Rhabditida; family Cosmocercidae; genus Aplectana; species Aplectana chamaeleonis. Next base: position 74,391 of record JAPDOI010001914.1, read on the forward strand.
CGGATGCCCACATGAATTTTTCATAGCTAACGTTTTCGGAAAATCTTTTTTTATAGGAGCTCTACACTCGAAAACCTCATTAAAACTGGTCAAGTCTCGCTTGGAACAATGTTGAGTAAACGATAATTTGGAAATCAGCGATCAAAAATGACCAGGTAAGTCACTGGTGGTGTCACATGCCTAGCTCTAATAGAAAGCATCAATCAAAATAAAGAAGTAAATTTGCTAGGGTCTTTAAATAGACATTGAATTTCCGAAAAAAACACCGGTTTTGGAATTTTCAAAAATGCCCGTTCAACCAGAAAATTTTTCGGTGTATTCATTGGTTGTGCATATAAATCATTTGAATCATCATTATAACATTTCAACCAGCATAAGCCTGTCTGAGCCGAAGAATTGATTTCACTCGGGCTCTGCAGTGCTGTAGTTGTAATTTTCATCCAATGTATTTTTATTTCCAGCTCGCAGTTTTCTGACAAAATGTTTTTATAAACGGTGTACCGCATGTTTTGTATATCTTACAATTTTCTTTGACCATAAGCCGTTGTTTTGAAAATGTTTATGAACTTCTGAAGACTGAGTCACCCTTTGAGTTCAATTTCTCGAAAAATTTCAAAGTTTTGAAATTTCTTAAAACTTCTCTGGCAGAATCGCTTGGGGCTGCCTCGAAAGTGTCACAGAAACAGAATCAACCGGGCAAGTCGTTAAACGCGGTAAACCGTTCTTGAATTGGACGCCGCACAAAAACGGCGGCGGCCGCCGCCTTTTACACCTTGGCAGCCAGCCGCACTGTATAGATATATATATATATATATATATATATATATATATATATATATATATATATATATATATATATATATATATATATATATATACTATATATATATATATATATATATATATATATATATATATATATATATATATATATATATATATGAGACACTCTATATATATATATATATATATATATATATATATATATATATATATATATATATATATATATGACAAAGCCGGGCGGCGCTGAGTTGAAGCAGGGGCGGCGCGGCTTGTATCAGATTGCTCAAATATCCAGGTGATTCTGCTAGCCTGCTGCTCATATTTCTAGCATCTCCGGCGTTTCCCCCTATACCCGAGAGAAAGAGACGAAAGAGTTTCGGAGAAGTCGGAGAGGGCAGTTTACGACAATAGAGGTCAGAGAAGGCATAGTCCAAACGCAGGCATCGTCATTCACGTCAAGTTTTGTCCCGATTCTTACGTGATTTCTCCTGCGATCTGCGAGTGCGAGTAGGGAGCTTCGGGGGTCGGACCTGCTCAGCGCGCGGTCGCGTCGCGGACATTCGCTGTACACGGCTCGGCAGCAATCCCTCGGTACAAAGGCTCTCGGCAGTGGACCAATGGTCACCAATGTCAACAGATGAGATTATTTGGTATACGAAAATGAGCAGAGTATTATTTTGAGAGCAATTTACTCAAAAATCGTCAATAGCCACCAGAACGCTGACAATTTATTAGATTTTATAACTTGGATGCTCTGAAACGAGTAAAAACGAGTCACACATGAATATAACCTGAACGTTGAGCTGTTTAATACATGCAATCTCATGAACATGATAGAAATACCGGATATAAAAATAAAAAATGAGCCCAAGCGTTCCAAGGCGTCCGCATGACGTTTGACGTAACAAAGAAAGCGTATTAGCCCTAAATTTTCACACAACAGGAGCAATCAATATGAAAACTACTAGCCATATCGGACTAGACCGTTAAATAAACCAGAAAATGGGGAAATCGAATGATTGCTCCCAACCACCCCTAGAATACTCCATATAATCCGGTGCACTTTTTCGTTTTGGAGTTAACTTTTTCCGAATACAAAGTTTTGAAATACAATTGAAATTCGCCATTTTCCTTGAGAATACACCAACACCGGAAGAACATACAATGTGAGACCATACTTCACCAAGGGTGCTGCTGTGCAGCTTAGCCACTCTATCACAGGATCGTCCGTCGATCCCCTGCGTGGAGGCTAAATCTTTGTCGTTCAGGGGAGGAAATCCCCTGCGTGGAGGCTAAATCTATCGTGTATCGGGTATTTCGGTTGTGGAAATCAGCGTGTATCGGGTATTTCGGGGTGGACATCAGTTTGAACCCTATGTGGACGGTGCAGCCTGCGGCTGCCCCGTCGCTCAGGGGAGGAAATCCCCTGCGTGGAGGCTAAATCTATCGTGTATCGGGTATTTCGGGGGTGGGAATTAGTTTGAACCCTATGTGGACGGTGCAGCCTGCGGCTACTCGTCGCTCAGGAGGAAATCCCCTGCGTGGAGGCTAAGTCTATCGTATATCCGGGTATTTCGGGGTGGAATTCAGCGTGTATCGGGTGTTTCGGGGGTGGACATCAGTTTGAACCCTATGTGGACGGTGCAGCCTGCGGCTGCGCCGTCGCTCAGGGAGGAAATTCCCTGCGTGGAGGCTAAATCTATCGTGTATCCGGGTATTTCGGGGGTGGGAATCAGTTTGAACCCTATGTGGACGGTGCAGCCTGCGGCTGCACCGTCGCTCAGGAGGAAATCCCCTGCGTGGAGGCTAAATCTATCGTGTATCCGGGTATTTCGGGGTGGGGTGGTTTGAACCCTATGTGGACGGTGCAGCCTGCGGCTATATGCCGTCGCTCAGGGAGAAATCCCCTGCGTGGAGGCTAAGTCTATCGTATATCGGTATTTCGGGGTGAATTCAGCGTGTATCGGGTGTTTCGGGGTGGACATCAGTTTGAACCTATGTGGACGGTGCAGCCTGCGGCTGCACCGTCGCTCAGGAGGAAATCCCCTGCGCGGAGGCTAAATCTATCGTGTATCGGGTATTTCGGGGTGGAAATCAGTTTGAACCCTATGTGGACGGTGCAGCCTGCGGCTGCACCGTCGCTCGAGAGGAAATTCCCTGCGTGGAGGCTAAATCTATCGTGTATCGGGTATTTCGGGGGGGGGGAATGAGTTTGAACCCTATGTGGACGGTGCAGCCTGCGGCTGCACCGTCAGCTCGAGAAATCCCCTGCGTGGAGGCTAAATCTATCGTGTATCGGGTATTTCGGGGGTGGAATCAGTTTGAACCCTATGTGGACGATGCAGCCTGCGGCTGCACCGTCACTCAAAAGGAAATCCCCTGCGTGGAGGCTAAATCTATCGTGTTTAATTTTCATGACTGGAACATGAGTGGCTTTCACCAACTAGCTTTGCACCCAAAGAAATCGCACGAAGGATGCCACTAATACTTAGAATCATCCAGTCCAAAATAGCGGAGAAAATAGAAAAAATAGCGTAATATTTGCGCGTTACCCGTGAATGAACACAACACGTACAGCTCGACAGACATTATGCGATTTTAGGCAATAATGATATTCTCCCTTTGCAATTACTTGTTTTCATTGTTTCAATGTAAGTGGTTGTATTCTCATTAGCACTTATTGATTCCTTAGTCGTTTCGCTAATGAGTGTTGCGATGGGGCTGAAATGATAGTGATTAACTGCGCCGCGACCGCGCGTGGAGCAGATCCGACCCCGAAGCTCCATACCGGTATTCGCGATCTGCCAATCACGTGCTCGACCGGCATAAAAGGCGCTTCACCTCATGAGAGCCGCATTTGGCCCAACAGAGACCGGCCCTGGACAGGGACTTTGAGATCCTAAGAGAAAGGATGTTTTTGAGGAGAGCGGATGACGCTTTCCGGGAAGAGGAGGGTGACGCCAGTGATCTCGAGCAGTGACGTCAGTGTTCAAGGGCCGTGACGTCAGTGCTCCGGAGCAGTGACGGCAGGGCTTCAAGGCAGTGACGGCCCCGATTGGGGAGGGCAAGCATCGGTGCTCAGAGGGTTGCCTCCCTGGAGAGCTGCACTACCCCCAGTGTATGAGTTGCTTTCTCTCAAACACTGTGTCACTGCTTCACTTGGTGTTACTGTTGGAACCTGTACAGACATGATAAGCAGGCTCGTGCATCTCGAGAGAGTAAGATGACGTCACAACGTGGTAAAACATGTCACATTTGTCTAAAATTGAGGTTACCAAAAAACTGTTAGCACCAATTTGTAGAGAGCTTGCTAAGTTGATTGCAATGATGCCCTTAAAGGCAGTGGTCACGATAAAACGTTATCGAAAAAACTACAAAATCAGCTTAGATCAAAAACAGCGAAAAACTATGAAGGTAGCGCGGTGAAGAACAGGCTAGAATTAGAGTTATTAGGACCCTAAATTTTCATTTCGTGCACACGTGCACAGAAAGATCACTGATCTCATGCCAAGCAGTCCAAAATCGTCGACACTCAGAGGACAGAAATAAATGCAAATTTACCTAATAAAATAGTCCAACAATGAAAGCAAGCACTTCAGTCAATGTTTTTGAGTAGATGTGAACATAAATCCGAAGTTTCATTGATTGAAACTCGATTTCAAGCCAGTTCTTGATATTACAGATCATTGATGCCGATAATATGGAGCGGCCTCGTCCACCATCAAAAGACTAGAAAGTTCAGGCTTCAAATTTGGCCCAGAACAGCGTTTTTTCGCGATTTTTTCTTGTAGGTTCTACTACTCTATACCCAAAAAAGGGGTTAGAGAGGAAAAGAAGACGACCTTAATTGTGCGCGACCACTGCCTTTAACATTGTGCCAAACACAAAATTAGGGAAGTTATAAGCAAGGAGCGAAAAAAAGACGATAACGCGTTTTTTTCGTTGATTTGCGAAGATTGACGGTGGGTATTGTAAGTTATGCTTCGCTTACGAATCTCAGCATCTCATTGTTAATATGTCAGCGAGTTTTGTAAAGAACTGTCTATCGTGTTGGGGAGCGTAACAAGAGACCGGATTCATCATTGCGCAAACCCTGGGTTTGCCGATTTGGGGTTGAGTGCCGGCTCGACCCAATTTTTGGGAGTCATCAATACAATTACCCATCGGAAAATGCGTTTGGGTTTGGGTTGGCGGAACCCGAGGCGAGAACAGAGGCCACACAACCCAACCCAAATTGAGCAGGTAGATAACGCGCTCTAGCGCCATCTTCAGAAATAATAGGATCTGATTTCCAGAAATCGCTTATTATGAGTGCTCCTACTACCTGTATACGTGATTGATCTTCAGTATCTGTTTTCAATTTCTGTCGCGTTTAAAGGCAGTGGTCTCGATCAAATATGCTTGTCGTCTTTTTCTCTCCAAATCCTTTCCTGGGTCTCGAGTAGTAGGACCCATAAAAAAATCGCGAAAAACCCACTGTTTAGGGCCAAATTTGAAACTTGAACTTTCTTGTCTTTTGATGGTGGACGAGCCCTCTCCACATCATCGGCATCGATGACCTCTTATATCAAGAAGATCAGCAAGCTTGAAATTGAATGTCAATCAATGAACCTTCGAATTTATGTACACATATAGTCAAAAACATTGACTGAAGTGATGCTTTCATTATTCAACTGTTTTTATTCGTTAAATTTGCATTTATTTCGTCCTCTGAATGTCGATGATTTTTGACTGCTCGGCATGAGACTGCGATCTGTTTCGTCATCGCTGTGCACGTGTGCACAGAACTAGCTTCTTTGGGCCCTAGAAACTCTGTTGTAGACCGTTTTTCACCGCGCTACCTTCATAGTTTTTCAGCTGTTTTTGATCTAAGCTGATTTTTGTAGTTTCTTCGATAACGTTTTTCATTGTGACCACTGCCTTTAATGGACATCTAAAAAACCATCGAATCAATTACTTCCCGAAAAGTTTTCCATTCTCCAGCCCCTTTGAATCTTGAGACTTCCAACTTATTTTCAAGTCCTTCGCTTTTCTCTAATATTTCCGTCATCATCTCTCATTTCTTCCCTCTTCTTACATTTCCCGAATTTTCGCTACCTTCAGCCTCTCATATAATTCGTCTGTGCTACTATGATTTAGCTAGTATATATATATGTATATGTATATGTTTATTACACTCACGTAAGGCAAATGCACGATAATAATAAGAAGAAATGCAGAGAAAAACTAACAAGACCGGGAGAAAGAAAAAACAGACAGAAAACTTGAGCAAAAATACTCCTATTCTTCATACACCCTACCAATCAAACAAACGAAGATGTATCTCTAGAAAAGAAGAAACAATCGAAAATGCTATGTTTCGTAGCTAAGAACCATTTGGGATACCGTCGCCTAAACTGGCCCAAGGAAGCTTGGCGCCGGTGACTCTTCTAGCGATTTTCAGGTATGCGCTACCCGCCCTATGTGGAAAAGACCTAACCCTAACACTGGTAATTGGCCGACCGAGAAATATTTTCATTATTTCACCTCTAGTTCTCGATGTGACTAGTTTGAATAGGGTGCAAGCCTGAAAATACTGCTGTTTTCCAGAAGTTTGCGGACCATGCTAAGGTCAAATACTCTGCGCCGAGAATCCAGCGTTGGCAACCCAAAATATTTGTTCCTTAAGTGGGCCCTGGGTATCTCGGAACTCAGGAAACCACCGATGCGAATCAACAGGTTGCGAGCGAAACTATTCTGGACCTTTTCGAGCGCGCCAGTATCCTTTTTCTTGTGCGGAGCGAATACTGATGTTCCAGATTCCACAATGGGTCGTATATAAGTCTTATATGCTCGGAGCAGAACCTGTTTGTTTCTAGTGGAGATACCCTTATAAATCTGAAAAATCCGCCTGTGAGCCGATTGGCATTTGATTTTGACAAGCTCAGAAAAATCCAACTTCCTATCGTAGTGAAAACCGAGGTCTCGAACCGAGCCTACCGCTCGCAGCGCGACACCTAGTACTCTTTTCTCAGCCCATTTCAAATTTTCTTTCACATTCCATCGTTCTCCTTTTCCTACGACTTCCTTTTCTTGTTCTTCCGTCCACCTAAGTTTTTTTCTCCCGGAAAGCCGAGCAGAAGGAAATTGATTCCCTATAAGCTGTGGGGAACCAGATGTGATCAATATGAAGGAAAACATTGTCAGAACTTGCTCTAATGGATTTCTTATAGAAACTGCATAGTGAAACATTTCCCAGGCTTGGGCCGTTCTGTTTTGCAACATTGATTCTGCTCTATTTTTCTTTTTCGAATATATATGGTGAGTGTATCCGCGAAAGGGATAGCTGCGAACCACTCAGCAGGCCGCGCGCCTGTCGCGTGCGCCGATCGATCATCACATTTCTCGTGGGCGCACATGACGCAGCGCAGTCTGCTGAGGTGTCCGCAGCTATCCCTTTTTTGGTTACCCGAACTATACCCACTGCAGGGTGTTCTTACAGGTGCCTACGTACATACAGTGTCTTGCTCTACTATGTATAGTGCACCTATTTCAGAGCGTCAGCACCTTCCAAAATTAAAAAAGGCACTTATTTCACCCATGGCGTGTTCCGCAATTCCATATTAGTCCGATCGGAAAGAAAGGCTGAACAAGTCTTAATATTCCAGCTTGATAGTGATAAAATTTGTTTTAATTTTTTCAAATTTTATTAACCCTCCCTTTATAATTTTTTTTTCAGAAGTACAAGGGTTATTATTTAAAGGCAGTGTTCACGATGATTTTCGTCCCCGAGTTTTTCACATAAAACAATGCGTTGGTCTCCAAGTGTTAGCAAAATTACGAAGAAACGGCGAGAAACGCATTTAAACGTCGTATTTCGAAGACATTATTCTATAACATGGAATAGTTGTCCGGTTGGATGAACAAGTTCACGGTGGTTGTCACCAGTCGAAAATGGGGCTAATTGAAGATGGAAGAATATTTTGTGCAACGCAGGATTAGTTAGGGCTCTAAGGAAAGAACAGAGCAACAGAGAGTAGAAAATTGCAAAGAACGGGTCCACAAAAGATTTCTTTGTCACGGCAAACACTTCCCGTGATACTTAAGAGGCGGTGTGATACTTAAAGATTTCGCGTACTTCCGGTGCGTTTTTCTCAATTTCTACGTCATTTTAGTTCTGCCCGGGGGCCATTTAAAGGCATCGTACAAGATTAAAACCGAACTTCAGCTTTTGCAATCAGTCGGACTAGTGGACCATAACAATGTCACTCAGAACGTTTGGAGTTTCAAAATCACCTCTGAATGAAGATTTGCTTACCTCAAAAGGGCTTCCTGGGTTTGGGGGGCTGGCCTTGGGGTCGATGTTACAAGGAACAAAACTCCGTGGTCGCTGCCGGACATCGTGCGTTGACGCGTCGTAGGGCGCAACGCACACGCCACTCTATTTCACGTTCGGCATCGATCGAAAGCAGCTGACAGCATTCCTGAAAGTTTAGGTTCCTGGCAGAAGTGAAGATTTGGCACGACCATTTTTCGAAAAATTAGAAATATACTTCGTTAAAAGGGGAAGGTAAAGAAAATGAAAAAGTTTTGAAATATTCCCGAGAACGATTTGGCGTAGAATAATTTTATTTCTGGGAAATGTAGTGAAATAGTTGAGAGTATGATTTAGTTTGAACCAGCTATTGATTATCTAACTGTTTTGCTCCGCTACGAGAGGTTCATGATTTGGCATAACAATATTTATGAGAAACTCGTTAAAGAAGTGAAATACTTGGTGCATTCGATTTGTCATGGGTCTCAACTCAGAAGAAACACTAAAGCTCGATGAAATGATGTACCGTAGATTGGGATATGCGCTTTCTTACCAAAAATTTAAAATTAGTGTCGTTTTGAAAGGCCAAATCACGCGCTCTCTGAAAACTATTGATTGCTCACAGTCGAAGTTTGCTAGTCTGAGCTCCTTGAAAAATTGTGTTGTTGCTCCCACCATAATTTTCATTTTTCAGCAAAAATATGTTTGTGTAGTTTCAGTAAGACGCCCGTGATTTGGCCTGTCAAAACCACCCTCAATTTTCACTTTTTAAGAAAGCGCACATCCGAATCTACGGTACATCATTTCATCGTGCTCTTAGTGTTTCTTCTGGAGTTAAATCCCATGACAAATCAAATGCACCAAGTAATACCTATGAAAGCGCGTTTTTCTTCCGCCGTTTTTTGCATGAATAAATTTCTAATTTTTTTTTGTCTGTGTTTATCTTGTAGAGCGTTTTAAGCGCTATCTAATACTGTTAACTTATTTGTAATTAGTATAATCATTAATTCTTTAAAATTATTTATACATGACTTCCGAAGCGCCAACAAAGAGCATTTGCAGGAGCACTTAGCGGACGACAACGGTACAAGTCATTCATGCATAGAATCATCACTGGGGATGAAAAGTGGATTTATTTCGATAATCCCAGGCGTAAAAGATCATGGACAGATCCAGGAAAAGCTCCCAAATTGGTCCCGAAGCCCAATATTCATGGAAAGAAGGTTCTGCTCTGTATCTGGTGGGATCAGAAGGGTGTTCTGTATTATGAACTACTCAAACCCGGTGAACCAGTTACAGCAGCTCGTTACAAAGAGCAATTAGCCAACTTGAACCAAGAAGTAGCCATCAAACGACCTGAATGGGCTACAAGACGCGAACGTCCCATACTTCTTCACGACAACGCCCGACCACATGTTTGAAAACAAGTTAAAAAGGAGTTGCAAGAAATGAATTGGGAAGTCTTGCCCTACCCGCCATATAGTCCAGATATTGCTCCTTGGGACTATCATCTGTTTCGATCGATGGCTCATGGATTGGCCGAACAGCGCTTCACTAAACATGAAGATGTCCAAAAATGGCTCGATGATTGGATCGCCTTAAAGAGCCTAAATTTTTTCGATGGTATTCATAAATTGCCCATAAGCTGGAATAATGTTGTTGTTAATAATGGTTGTTATAGTTAATAAAAGTTAAATAAAAATTTTCTGAAATTTTAATTTTTTAATCGTGAAAAAACGCGCTTTCATAGGTAACCACCTAATATTTGACTACTTTTAACGAGTTTCTCATAAATATTGTTATGCCAAATCATGAACCTCTCGTAGCGGAGTAAAACAGTTAGATAATTTCATTTCATTTTAACGAAGGTTTCCTTAAAAAAGATAGGAGAAGAAAACAGGGCACTATCCTAGACGGGGAAGAGGGCTACGCACGATTCAAGGCAAATCAAATGAACCACCGATTGGTAAAGCCCCTTTCATAGTTGGCCAGCCGAGGTCGGACGACTCGTTATCGATTTTGATAAGTCAGAATAGATAAGATGGATAGGATAGAGTAGATAGATGGTACACATTCGATAGCGAGTCGTTCGACGTCGGTCGGGCAAGTGTGAAAGGGATTATAGGCAGTGTTCACGATCATCTTCAATTCTGAGATTATTCGCTAGATTGATTAAGTGGCCTCCGGGTAGAACTAAAACGACGTGGAAATTGAGAAAAACGCTCCAGAAGTACACGAAATGCTCAAGTATCAGGGATAGACAAGGAGTTTAAGTATCACAGGGAGTGTTTGTTGTGACAATGAAATCTTTTGTGGACCCATCCTTTGCAATTCTCTACTCTCTATTGCTCCGTTCGTTCCTTAGGGCCCAAACTAATCCTGAGGCCAGATTCATCAACGATTATACCACGGGTATGCGGGCGCATCGGGGTATAATCGCCCGTATACCCCCAGAAAATGTGATTCATCAAAAATTATAGCCTGCCGACTTGGGGTATAAATTGGAGTATATTATACCCCACTCTAGAGCTGGGGTATACAGTACACCCCGGCAGTATACTCCACGAAAACGTGGCCCATGGTTGATTCGCCTGCGCCATTCAGCCAAATCAGCTGGCGGACAATCTTGCGAAGCCTTAAAAACCAGAGTTTTCGCCTATTTTTGTTTTCCGTTCCGCTACAGCACGTATTGCCCCCATATTTTGATGACGTTTTCTACATATCTTACCCCTTTAATCTATTTTCTCTTTTTCTCCGTTTATTTTACTGATACACTTTTCCTAAAGGCAGTGTTCACGATAAATTTCACTTCCGATATCTCCACGCTTTACGCAAGGTCTGGTGGCCTACAAAGCAAGGCATGCTTGAAGAGGACGCGAAAGACGCGTTTTTGAGCCAAAATAGGCCCTCCCTTGTTTACGTTGATTTTTGAGCGTGGAGGAATTGACCGGTAGATGGATGATACCTATCAGTGCAATCAAGAGATCAGCTCACTTATTAGCACTTCCTTGACTTGATCATTCCTGTAATCTAAGTGTTCATTTGTTCATATTGAGAGGGGCGGAAATGGGACACCGGGCGGTTCTGGAACACCAAACGCTTGTTTGCAGCTGTAAATTTGCCACTCCTGACTCGTTTTTGTACCGTTCTTTCGACACTGGGAGCCTTGGATCCTTGTCATTTATCATTTACTGTTGAAAGCCACCGAGGATGACCATCGTGAACGTTGCCTTTAATGGGACGATTCCGCTCATCTCGCCTTTCTATTTCCATTCCCAATCCAATATTTTGAAATCTTATGAGCATTCAAATCAAATTGAAATTTAGTGAATGCTTCACTCATATAAAAGTAGGAAGAACTAATTCTATTATATAAACCAATTTTTCATCGAACCTATAACTCGGACTGAACAGAGTGAACTTTTCCAAGTTTAGTTCAAATCCTTTTTCTTCTGAAACGCTCTCGGGTCCCCGTAACTGCTATGAGGAAAACGCAAAGGTAATGAGGAAAACTCCATTTAGAGCAGTCTAGCAGCGCCTTGAAGATAATTTCCGAATTATACGCTAAATTTAGGTACTTGTAGACATGTATGTATAGTTCGTTCAGAATGGTCATTTCGTCAAATTTTCTTTTTCCTTTTGGGATGCACTAGATATATAATAGCTACAGGAATTCTCTGTTTTTACAAAATATTGTACGGTGGCAGATTTTCTGTTTTGTATCGTCATCAAAAAATGTTCGGTGAAGGATAATGATGGGCGTTGCAGTGCCCGTAGCCCGTACACCCGTAGTATATTATACCACGGCTTCCTGTCGCGTTGTGAATCACCTAATTGGGGTATAAGGTAATATACCCCGGAGTATATTTACCCCGGGGTATAATTATACTCGGGGTATAATTGATGAATCGGGCCTCTGCTTTACATTAAATATTCTTCTATTTTCGATTGACCCCATTTTCCACCGATGACTACCACCATGGACATGTTCATCTAATTGGACAACTAGTTCAGGCCAGAGAATAATGTCATTGAAATACGACGTTTTAGTGCGTTTCTCGCCGTTTCTTCGTGATTTTGGTAACACTTGGTGGCTAACGCATTGTTTTATGTTAAAAACTCGGGCACGGAAATCATCGTGAACACTGCCTTCAAAGCAGGGATGTGCGGCAAACGATTTTGAGATTTCGGCAAACGGCAATCGGCAAGAAAATCCCAAAAACGGCCGGCAAACGACCAACGGCAACCGGCAAACGGCAAAAAACCTCATCCCTTAGATTGGCCCAAAAGTTATTCACATGTGCCGCTCTACTTTTTTTCCAATATTTATGTCAACATTCTAATATTTCTTATTCAAGGGAATAGTTTCATTTCAAGACATCAGATGGACAAAAACAAAATATAGAGGGACCTCATGGAAATCAAAAAAACCGCAGCTGCGGCTTCGGCTCCTGTAGGCACCAAAGAGGCACTATCGCGGAGTAGCAGCGGCAATGTCGTGGCGGTCCCGCGATAGTGCCGCTGCGGCTCCGCAGTAGTTCCCTGCGACTCCGCGGTACTGCCGCAACGGCCCCGCGGTAGTGCCGCTGCGGCCCCGTGGTAGTGCCTCAGCGGTTCCGCGGTTGTGCCGCTACGGCTCCGCGGTGGTGCCGCTGCGGAAGCGCTCTGACAAAACTTGAACCGACTGCGAGTAACTTATATGAAATGAGTCATAATACGCGTTAGGTTCGCGCAAAACTGCAACATGACGGGAGCTGACAGAGAAAATGGAAATAGATTACGAACGAAGAAAAAGATGGATAGCTTTAGAAAAAGTTCTCCGCAGGACTTTTTCGGAGAACTCCTGGGGAGAACTTTTTTCGAAAACTATCCATCTTTCTCCTCATTCACACAGAAAAAAAAACCGTTTTGTGCTCTCTTCATGAGAGTGTAGATTTGGTCATCACAAACGTAAAAATACATGAAAAAAACGAAAATTCGAGGGAAAAACGCTCAAAAACAAAGATAAACGGCTAATTACCGGTGTCGGCCGGCCCCCTAATTAACGAGATTTTCGTTAATGCTTATCTGTCCGCCTTTGATTTTGCTGCTAAAATAGTCAGTAGTCTCCAGAAGTACTCAGAAATTACTTAAGAAGCAAGATAAAAATTAGCAAAATAGGCTTTCATAGAATTCTTGATAACTGGGGGCGGGAGGACACCAGGCAATAACTTGTTCCTTAGCGTTTTTTCTCCAATTTTTCACGTATTTTCACTTTTGTGATAGCCAGATCTACCTTTTCATGAGGATAGCAAAACAACCAATTTTATCGAGAACCCTACCTTTATGTTGCAGTTTCGCGCAAACTTACCGCGAGCTGAAAAAAGTTCAAAAAATCTTCAGAAATTTTTTTCTAAATCAATATTTTACCCAGAAAAGACAGAATGAACCATTTTTTGAAGAATATTTTTACACTATGCGTATCTAGTGTCTCATAAGGTGGCATGCGAGTGCGTAGTTTCAGAAATGTCTGGAAATCCTAAAATAAAAAGCTCGGGTTTAGGTGCAGTTTACCGCGATTTTACCGCTAATTTAACGCGAGTTAACTCGCGTTTTCAAACAGATTTACTACCACCTCAGATAACTCAAAACCCCGGATAACGTTTGAGCGAACAACGGTTAATCGGACTACCCCTAGTGCCCACACAGCCGCGAGCATAGGCGGCGTTTCCTTCCAATGTTTTGCCGAGTTTTGCCGGAAAAATAACCAAAACTTCGGCAAACGACAAACGGCAAAAAAGTTCCGAAAATGGCCGGCAAACGACAAACGGCAAACGGAAATTGCCGCACATCCCTGCTTTAAAGGCATCGTCCACGATGAAATATGGTTGTCGAGTCTCCGTTGAATATGGGAGGTCAGAGGCCTACTGAGACAATCGTGCCAGAAAGAGCAGCGAAAAATGCCCGAAAACCGCTTTTCTCTACCAAAACAGGATCGCTTTTGTGACGTTTCATTTCTGGCATTAGAAGAATTGACCGGTTCAGAAGAGTGAACAGTTCAATGTAATAAACGTGATAAACGTGATAAATTCTTCTGATAACCGCTTGTTTTCCTTCCTTTCTTGTAACAAGGGATCGACCCAGAGGACGGCCTCCAGACCCAGGAAGCCGAGGTGGCGACAACTTCGTTCGGAGGCAATTTCAGAACTCCAAAGATTGTGAATGACTCTGTGAAGACTCACTAGTCCGATTAAACGCAAAAACTGGAAAACGGTTTTCATCGTGTACGATGCCTTTAAGGAAGTATTTCTGTAGAGCTTTTATAAAAACAATGATTGATACTATCAAGCATTTTTATCAGAGTTTTTCTTCATTTCTATCAATGAGTCTTGGGTGCCCCCTTCTAGGATAGACCCGAAAACAGGACGTTCATGGCCTTTCTGCCCATCGGCATTGTAGGACACACGTTACTTTCCCCGGCGCCCTGCGCTCTCCCAGATGGGTCCCGTCCACAGTTCCCTGCGCTCTGTGAACTCCCAGTTGTGTTCCGCCCACTTTTACCGGCGCGCTGTGCACTCCAACGGGTCCCGTCCACAGTTCGGCGCCCTGCGGACTCCCAGTTGGGTCCCTCCCACTTTTACCGGCACGCTGTGCACTCCTACTTGGATCCCGACCATTTTTCCGGCCCCCTACGCACTCCCAGTTGGGCCCCCTCCACTTTCTACGGCGTCCGGCGCACTCCCGCTTGGGTCCCGTCCACAGTTCTCGGTGCTCTGTGGACTCCTGGTTGGATTCCGGCCACCTCTTTCGGCGCCCTACGCACTCCCAGTTGGGTCCCGACCCCTCTTCCCGGCGCACTGTGCCCTCCCTTTCAAGTCCATCCACTTTTCCCGGCGCTCTACGCACTCCAAGTTGGGAACCGTCCACTTTATACAGCGCTTGGCGCACTTCAATTCGTGTTCCGCACGCGGAGCATATGGCCCCTGATGGACCTGAGGAACAACGTCTCTCGAGTTCCATTGAGGCTTATCACGTTATCACTCCATTTCTATTGAAAGACCGACCAAACTTCTTATCATTAAATTCCTTCTGACACACACACATTTTAAAATTAGCAATTTTTTTGATATCTCAAGACCCACTGCAGGAAGTTTTCTGAAATTTGGGTGATGTTGAGAACCTTTACTGCTCTATCTTTTGTGAAAATCCCTTGTTTCAAGATTTCTCCCGAACCAAGATTCTGGAATGAGGGTGTGCGCAGAAGCAATCGTTTTTCAAATCAGGTGCGCTCTTCGCGCGCACCACAATAAGAGTTGTGCAAAACGAGAGATCGCATTGTATGAGCTTATCCGTAGAACATATCAAAGCAAAATCACGCGTGATATGAATTAAATAGCTGATTCTACTTTACTTAATACGTGAAGACCGCGGCATTCCAGCTCCCGAACGAGCTTTTACTGCTTGCCTTATCACGCGTGATTTTGCTTCGATATGTTCTACGGATAAGCTCATACAAAGCGATCTCTCGTTCTGCACAACTCTGATCAATAGTTGTTTGATACTCGACTGCCAAATCATACTTTTAGCTATTTCACTACACTTCCCAAAAATAAAACTATTCTACGCCAAATCGTTCTCGGAAATATTTCAAAACTTTTTTCATTATTCTTTACCTTCCCCTTCTAACGGAGTAAATTTCTAATTTTTCAAAAAAATGGTCATGCCAAATCTTTACTTTTGCCAGGAACCTAAACTTTCAGGAATTTCATTTATTTTTTCTTAAAGGTTTCCTTTCGAACATGATTCATGCCTGGTGGTGGCAATTCAATGTAAACCCATTGATGCCCTGCCCCCCCTTCTATGACGTCCTGCGCACACCAACTTTGATGGCCTACACACTTTATGTGACATCCTGCCTCCCACTGATGTCCTGCCCACTCCCACTGATGTCCTGCACACTCCCACCAATGTCCTGCACACTTTCTATGACGTTCTGCACACTCCCACTAATGTCCTGCCCACTCCCACTGATGTCCTGCACACTCCCACTAATGTCCTGCACACTTTCTATGACGTTCTGCGCACTCCCACTAATGTTCTGCACATTCCCACTGATGTCCTGCACACTCCCACTAATGTCCTGCACGCTCCCACTGATGTTCTGCACACTCCCACTAATGTCCTGCACAATTTCTATGACGTTCTGCACACTCCCATTTGGGTCCCGCACACTTTCTATGACATCCTGCACACTCCCATGAATGCCCTGCACACTTTATATGAGGTGCTGCACACATCCATTTGGGTCCCGCACACTTTCTACGGCGTCCGGCACACTCTCACTTGGGTCCCACACACTTTCTACGGCGTTCTGCGCATACCCTTCTGGGTCACAAGCACGCTCATGCCGATAATTTTTTCCGCAGGGCTACCGTAACCCTCCTTTACAAATTTTTCAAGTTTCAGCTTGGATATAAGCACATAGTACTAGCCAACAATCTTGTTTGCACAATATCGACCTCCTCAGTCACTTCCCAGTGGCTTCTCGAAGAGAGCGGTGTGTGAATGAATGCATACCGCTCCTCTGCCCTTTTATACCCCGCATGTTATGAGCGTGTGTTATCGTTCGTTATCATGTTTTGTTCAAGAATGGTTACGGTAGCCCTGCGGAAAAAATGATCGGCATGGGCGTGCTTGTATTTGGGTCCCGCACACTTTCTACGGCGTCCGGCGCACTCCCACTTGGGTCCCACATAAGTTCTACGGCGCCTTGCGCCTTTTGAATTGGTCATCGCACAGTTTCTACGGCGTCCGACGTATATTCGTTTGGGTCCCACACACTTTCTGCAGCGTCCGACCACTCCTAATTCGGAGTCCCTCACTTTGTGCAGCGCCCGGCGCACTCCCACTTGGGTCTCGCATACTTTCTACGGCTTTCTACGCACACCCATTTGGGTCCCGCACACTTTCTACGGCGTCGTGCACACTTGCACTTGGATACCGCACATTTAGTACGGAGCCCGGCGGACTCCCACTTGGGTCCCGCACACTTTCTACGGCGTTCTGCGCACACCCATTTGGATCTCGCACACTTTCTTCGGGGTCTGGAGCACTCCACTTGGGTTCCGAACACTTTCTACAGCGTTCTGCGCACTGTCGTTTGGGTCCGCACACTTTCTACGGCGTTCCCACTTGGGTCCCGCACATTTTATACGGCGCCCGTCGCACTCCCACTTGGGTCCCGCACACTTTCTACGGCGTCAGGCGCACTCTCATTTGGGTCCCGCACACTTTCTACGGCGTCAGGCGCACTCTCATTTGGGTCCCGCACACTTTCTACGGCACTCCGGCGCACTCTCATTTGGGTCCCGCACACTTTCTACGGCGTCAGGCGCACTCTCATTTGGGTCCCACACACTTCATACGGTGTTCTGCGCACACCCATTTGGGTCCCGCACACTTTCTACGGCCTCCGGCGCACTCTCACTTGGGTCCCGCACACTTTCTACGGCGTCAGGCGCACTCTCATTTAGGTCCCACACACTTTCTACGGTGTTCTGCTCGCACCCATTTGGGTCCCGCACACTTTCTACGGCCTCCGGCGCACTCTCATTTGGGTCCCGCACACTTCCCACGGCCTCCGGTGCACTCTCATTTGGGTCCCGCACACTTTCTACGGCCTCCGGCGCGCTCTCATTGGGTCCCGCACACTTTCTACGGCGTCAGGCGCACTCTCATTTGGGTCCCACACACTTTCTACGGCCTCCGGGCGCGCTCTCATTTGGGTCCCGCACACTTCCTACGGCCTCCGGTGCACGCTCATTTGGGTCCCGCACACTGTCTACGGCGTCAGGCGCACTCTCATTTGGGTCCCACACACTTTCTACGGCCTCCGGCGCGCTCTCATTTGGGTCCCGCACATTTTCTACGGCCTCCGGCGCACTCTCATTTGGGTCCCGCACACTTCCTACGGCCTCCGGCGCGCTCTCATTTGGGTCCCGCACACTTTCTACGGCGTCAGGCGCACTCTCATTTGGGTCCCACACACTTTCTACGGTGTTCTGCTCACACCCATTTGGGTCCCGCACACTTTCTACGGCCTCCGGCGCACTCTCATTGGGTCCCGCACACTTTCTATGGCGTCAGGCGCACTCTCATTTGGGTCCCACACACTTTCTACGGTGTTCTGCTCACACCCATTTGGGTCCCGCACACTTTCTACGGCCTCCGGCGCACTCTCATTTGGGTCCCGCACACTTTCTACGGCGTCAGGCGCACTCTCATTTGGGTACCACACACTTTCTACGGCGTTCTGCGCACTCTCATTTGGGTCCCGCACACTTTCTACGGCGTCAGGCGCACTCTCATTTGGGTCCCACACACTTTCTACGGCCTCCGGCGCACTCTCACTTGGGTCCCACACACTTTATGCAGCGCCCGGCGCACTCTAATTTGGGTCCGCACACTTTCTACGGCCTCCGGCGCACTCTCATTTGTTTCCACACACTTTCTACGGCGTCCTGCTCACTCTCACTGGAGCCACGTACAATTTCAACAGCGTCCTGCACACTTCACTTGGATACCGCACATTTTATACGGAGCCGGCGCACTCCATGGGTCCCGCACACCTTCTACGGCGTCAGGCGCACTCATTGGGTCCCACACACTTTCTGTGGCGTTCTGCGCACACCCATTTGGGTCCCGCACACTTTCTACGGCCTCCGGCGCACTCTAATTCGAGTCCCTCACACTTTATGCAGCGCCCGGCGCCACTCCCATGGGTCTCGCATACTTTCTACGGCTTTCTACGCACACCCATTTGGGTCCCGCACACTTTCTACGGCGTCGTGCACACTTGCGCGGATACCGCACATTTGATACGGAGCCCGGCGGACTCCGCGGGTCCCGCACACTTTCTACGGCGTTCTGCGCACACCCATTTGGATCTCCACACTTTCTTCGGGGTCTGGAGCACTCCCATGGGTTCCGAACACTTTCTACAGCGTCCTGCGCACTGTCGTTTGGGTCCGGCACACTTTCTACAGCGTTCCCGCCCAGGTCCCGCACATTTTATACGGCGCCCGTCACTCCCACGCCAGGCCCGCACCACACTTTCTGCGGCGTCAGGCGCACTCTCATTGGGGTCCCGCACACTTTCTACGGCGTCAGGCGCACTCTCATTGGGTCCCACACACTTTCTACGGTGTTCTGCTCACACCCATTTGGGTCACCGCACACTTTCTACGGCCTCCGGCGCACTCTCATTTGGGTCCCGCACACTTTCTACGGCGTCAGGCGCACTCTCATTTGGGTCCCACACTTTCTACGGTGTTCTGCGCACACCCATTTGGATCCCACACACTTTCTACGGCCTCCGGCGCACTCTCACTTAGGTCCCGCACACTTTCTACGGCGTCAGGCGCACTCTCATTAGGGTCCCACACACTTTCTACGGTGTTCTGCTCGCACCCATTTGGGTCCCGCACACTTTCTACGGCCTCCGGCGCACTCTCATTTGGGTCCCACACTTCCCACGGCCTCCGGTGCACTCTCATTTGGGTCCCCACACTTTCTACGGCCTCCGGCGCGCTCTCATTGGGTCACCCACACTTTCTACGGCGTCAGGCGCACTCTCATTGGGTCCACACACTTTCTACGGCCTCCGGCGCGCTCATTTGGGTCCCACCACTTCCTACGGCCTCCGGTGCACTCTCATTTGGGTCCCGCACACTTTCTACGGCGTCAGGCGCACTCTCATTGGGTCCCACACACTTTCTACGGCCTCCGGCGCGCTCTCATTGGGTCCCGCACACTTTCAATACGGCCTCCGGCACTTGCACTCTCATTGGGTCCCGCACACTTCCTACGGCCTCCGGCGCGCTTTCATTTGGGTCCCGCACACTTTCTACGGCCTCCGGCGCACTCTCATTTGGGTCCCGCACACTTTCTACGGCGTCAGGCGCACTCTCATTTGGGTCCCACACACTTTCTACGGTGTTCTGCTCACACCCATTTGGGTCCCGCACACTTTCTACGGCGTCCTGCTCACTCTCACTGGAGCCACGTACAATTTCAACAGCGTCCTGCACACTTCCACTTGGATACCGCACATTTTATACGGAGCCCGGCGCACTCCCACTTGGGTCCCGCACACCTTCTACGGCGTCAGGCGCACTCTCATTTGGGTCCCACACACTTTCTATGGCGTTCTGCGCACACCCATTTGGGTCCCGCACACTTTCTACGGCCTCCGGCGCACTCTCATTTGGGTCCCGCACACTTTCTACGGCGTCAGGCGCACTCTCATTTGGGTCCCACACACTTTCTACGGTGTTCTGCTCACACCCATTTGGGTCCACCCACACTTTCTACGGCCTCCGGCGCACTCTCATTTGGGTCCACACTTTCTACGGCATCAGGCGCACTCTCATTTGGTCCACACAGTTTCTACGGTGTTCTGCTCACACCCATTTGGGTCCCGCACACTCTACGGCCTCCGGCGCACTCTCATTTGGGTTCCAATACACTTTCTACGGCATCAGGCGCACTCTCACTTAGGTCCCGCACACTTTCTACGGTGTTCTGTGGCGCACTTCTGGAGTCAAACCATGCGGCGTTCCAAAAGTACTTCCGAGATCCCGCCACGTTTTGATTGAAGCGTTGCCCGTCTCAGGGAGCGTTCAATCCTGAGCAAAAAGCCTATCAGTAACGGTGTTTATTTCATTAGTTCATTTTTACAAATGAGTAAACGTCGGATGGTTTATATTATTACCCGGCCAAAGCGCCGCTTCGCGGCGCTTTGTCGGGCTCCATGAGCCGTGGGGTTCGCGCCGCTTCGCGGCACCTCTGTCCGGAAACTATGTGGCTTTTTGAACGAATTAAATCCTCACGGTCAGGAAAACCCGGCCAAAGCGCCGCTTCGCGGCGCTTTGTCCGGAACCATAAGCCGGGGTTCGCGCCGCTTCGCGGCGCTCTGTCCAAACTGTGTGGCTTTTGAACGAATTAAATCCCTCACGGTCAGGAAAACCCCGGCCAAAGCGCCGCTTCGCGGCGCTTTGTCCCAGGGCTCATGAGCCGGGGGTTCGCGCCGCTTCGCGGCGCTTTGTCAGGAACCATAAGCCGGGGGTTCGCGCCGCTTCGCGGCGCTCTGTCCGGAAACTGTGTGGCTTTTGAACGAATTAAATCCCTCACGGTCAGGAAAACCCCGGCCAAAGCGCCGCTTCGCGCGCTTTGTCCGAGAATCATAAACCGGGGTTCGCGCCGGTTCGCGGCGCTCTGTCCGGAAACTGTGTGGCTTTTTGAACGAATTAAATCCCTCACGGTCAGGAAAACCCGGCCAAAGCGCCGCTTCGCGGCGCTTTGTCGAGAACCATGAGCCGGGGTTCGCGCCGCTTCGCGGCGCTCTGTCCAGAAACTGTGTGGCTTTTGAACGAATTAAATCCCTCACGGTCAGGAAAGCCCGGCCAAAGCGCCGCTTCGCGGCGCTTTGTCCAGGAACCATAAGCCGGGGAGTTCGCGCCGCTTCGCGGCGTTCTGTCCAGAAACTGTGTGGCTTTTGAACGAATTAAATCCCTCACGGTCAGAAAGCCGGCCAAAGCGCCGCTTCGCGGCGCTTTGTCTGGGAACCATGAACCGGGGGTTCGCGCCACTTCGCGGCGCTCTGTCCGAAACTGTGTGGCTTTTGAACGAATTAAATCCCTCACGGTCAGAAAACCCGGCCAAAGCGCCGCTTCGCGGCGCTTTGTCCAGAACCATAAGCCGGGGTTCGCGCCGCTTCGCGGCGCTCTGTCCAGAAACGTGGCTTTTGAACGAATTAAATCCCTCACGGTCAGGAAAACCCGGCCGAAAGCGCCGCTTCGCAGGCGCTTTGTCCGGAACCATAAACCGGGGGTTCGCGCCGCTTCGCGGCGCTCTGTCCGGAAACTGTGTGGCTTTTGAACGAATTAAATCCCTCACGGTCAGAAACCCCAGGCCAAAGCGCCGCTTCGCGGCGCGTCCAGAACCATAAGCCGGGGTTCGCGCCGCTTCGCGGCGCTCTGTCCAGAAACTGTGTGGCTTTTGAACGAATTAAATCCCTCACGGTCAGGAAAACCCGGCCAAAGCGCCGCTTTGCGGCGCGTCCGGAATCATAAGCCAGGGAGTTCGCGCCGCTTCGCGGCGCTCTGTCCGGAAACTGTGTGGCTTTTGAACGAATTAAATCCCTCACGGTCAGGAAAACCCCGGCCAAAGCGCCGCTTCGCGGCGCTTTGTCCAGGCTCATGAGCCGGGGTTCGCGCCGCTTCGCGGCGCTCTGTCAGAAACTGTGTGGCTTTTGAACGAATTAAATCCCTCACGGTCAGGAAAACCCCGGCCAAAGCGCCGCTTCGCGGCGCTTTGTCCAGGAACTCATAAGCCGGGGTTCGCGCCGCTTCGCGGCGTTCTGTCCGGAAACTGTGTGGCTTTTTGAACGAATTAAATCCTCACGGTCAGGAAAACCCGGCCAAAGCGCCGCTTCGCGCGCTGTCCGGGAACCATGAGCCGGGGTTCGCGCCGCTTCGCGGCGCTCTGTCCGAAACTGTGCTGACTTTTTGAACGAATTAAATCCTCACGGTCAGGAAAACCCCGGCCAAAGCGCCGCTTCGCGGCGCTTTGTCCGGGAACCATAAGCCGGGGGTTCGCGCCGCTTCGCGGCGCTCTGTCAGAAACTGTGTGGCTTTTTGAACGAATTAAATCCCTCACGGTCAGGAAAACCCCGGCCAAAGCGCCGCTTCGCGGCGCTTTGTCAGGAACTCATAAGCCAGGAGTTCGCGCCGCTTCGCGGCGCTCTGTCCGAAACTGTGTGGCTTTTTGAACGAATTAAATCCCTCACGGTCAGGAAAACCCCGGCCAAAGCGCCGCTTCGCGGCGCTTTGTCCGGAACCATGAGCCGGGGGTTCGCGCCGCTTCGCGGCGCTCTGTCCAGAAACTGTGTGGCTTTTGAACGAATTAAATCCCTCGCGGTCAGGAAAACCCCGGCCAAAGCGCCGCTTCGCGGCGCTTTGTCCAGAGCCGCAAAGCGCCGCTTCGCGGCGCTCTGTCGAAACTGTGTGGCTTTTTGAACAGAATTAAATCCCTCACGGTCAGGAAAACCCCGGCCAAAGCGCCGCTTCGCGGCGCTTTGTCCAGGAACCATAAGCCGGGGTTCGCGCCGCTTCGCGGCGCTCTGTCCGAAACTGTGTGGCTTTTTTGAACGAATTAAATCCCTCACGGTCAGGAAAACCCCGGCCAAAGCGCCGCTTCGCGGCGCTGTCCGGGGCTCATAAGCCGGGGTTCGCGCCGCTTCGCGGCGCTCTGTCCAGAAACTGTGTGGCTTTTTGAACGAATTAAATCCCTCACGGTCAGGAAAACCCCGGCCAAAGCGCCGCTTCGCGGCGCGTCCAGAACCATAAGCCGGGGTTCGCGCCGCTTCGCGGCACTCTGTCAGAAACTGTGTGGCTTTTGAACGAATTAAATCCTCACGGTCAGGAAAACCCCGGCCAAAGCGCCGCTTCGCGGCGCTTTGTCAGGAACCATAAGCCGGGGGTTCGCGCCGCTTCGCGGCGCTCTGTCAGAAACTGTGTGGCTTTTTGAACGAATTAAATCCCTCACGGTCAGGAAAACCCCGGCCAAAGCGCCGCTTCGCGGCGCTTTGTCCAGGCTCATGAGCCAGGGGTTCGCGCCGCTTCGCGGCGCTCTGTCAGAAACTGTGTGGCTTTTTGAACGAATTAAATCCCTCACGGTCAGGAAAACCCCGGCCAAGCGCCGCTTCGCGGCGCTTTGTCCGGGAACCATAAGCCGGGGGTTCGCGCCGCTTCGCGGCGCTCTGTCCAGAAACTGTGTGGCTTTTTGAACGAATTAAATCCTCACGGTCAGGGAAAACCCCGGCCAAAGCGCCGCTTCGCGGCGCTTTGTCCGGAACCATAAGCCGGGGTTCGCGCCGCTTCGCGGCGCTCTGTCAAACTGTGTGGCTTTTGAACGAATTAAATCCCTCACGGTCAGGAAAACCGGCCAAAGCGCCGCTTCGCGGCGCTTTGTCCGGAACTCATAAGCCGGGGTTCGCGCCGCTTCGCGGCGCTCTGTCCAGAAACTGTGTGGCTTTTTGAACGAATTAAATCCCTCACGGTCAGGAAAACCCCGGCCAAAGCGCCGCTTCGCGGCGCTTTGTCCAGGAACCATAAGCCGGGGGTTCGCGCCGCTTCGCGGCGCTCTGTCAGAAACTGTGTGGCTTTTGAACGAATTAAATCCCTCACGGTCAGGAAAACCCCGGCCAAAGCGCCGCTTCGCGGCGCTTTGTCCAGGAACCATGAGCCGGGGTTCGCGCCGCTTCGCGGCGCTCTGTCCGGAAACTGTGTGGCTTTTTTGAACGAATTAAATCCCTCACGGTCAGGAAACCGGCCAAAGCGCCGCTTCGCGGCGCTGTCCAGGAACCATAAGCCAGGGGTTCGCGCCGCTTCGCGGCGCTCTGTCCAGAAACTGTGTGGCTTTTTCCCAGACGAATTAAATCCCTCACGGTCAGGAAACCCCGGCCAAAGCGCCGCTTCGCGGCGCTTTGTCCGGGAACCATGACCGGGGGTTCGCGCCGCTTCGCGGCGCTCTGTCCAGAAACTGTGTGGCTTTTTGAACGAATTAAATCCCTCACGGTCAGGAAAACCCGGCCAAAGCGCCGCTTCGCGGCGCTTTGTCCGGGAACCATAAGCCGGGGTTCGCGCCGCTTCGCGGCGGTCTGTCCGGAACCTGTGTGCCTTTCTGAACGCATTAACTCCCTCACGGTCAGGAAAACCCCGGCCAAAGCGCCGCTTCGCGGCTCTTTGTCCGGGAACCATAAGCCGGGGGTTCGCGCCGCTTCGCGGCGCTCTGTCCGAAACTGTGTGGCTTTTTGAACGAATTAAATCCCTCACGGTCAGGAAAACCCCGGCCAAAGCGCCGCTTCGCGGCGCTTTGTCCGGAACCATAAGCCAGGGGTTCGCGCCGCTTCGCGGCGCTCTGTCCAGAAACTGTGTGGCTTTTTGAACGAATTAAATCCCTCACGGTCAGGAAAACCCCGGCCAAAGCGCCGCTTCGCGGCGCTTTGTCCGGAACCATGAGCCGGGGTTCGCGCCGCTTCGCGGCGCTCTGTCAGAAACTGTGTGGCTTTTTGAACGAATTAAATCCCTCACGGTCAGAAACCCCGGCCAAAGCGCCGCTTCGCGGCGCTTTGTCCGGGAACCATAAAGCCGGGGTTCGCGCCGCTTCGCGGCGCTCTGTCCGGAAACTGTGTGGCTTTTTGAACGAATTAAATCCCTCACGGTCAGGAAAACCCCGGCCAAAGCGCCGCTTCGCGGCGCTTTGTCCAGGAACCATGAGCCGGGGTTCGCGCCGCTTCGCGGCGCTCTGTCAGAAACTGTGTGGCTTTTTGAACGAATTAAATCCCTCACGGTCAGGAAAACCCGGCCAAAGCGCCGCTTCGCGGCGCTTTGTCCGAAGGAACCATAAGCCGGGAGTTCGCGCCGCTTCGCGGCGCTCTGTCAGAAACTGTGTGGCTTTTGAACGAATTAAATCCCTCACGGTCAGGAAAACCCCGGCCAAAGCGCCGCCGCGGCGCTTTGTCCGAGGAACCATAAGCCGGGGTTCGCGCCGCTTCGCGGCGCTCTGTCCGGAAACTGTGTGGCTTTTTGAACGAATTAAATCCCTCACGGTCAGGAAGGCCCGGCCAAGCGCCGCTTCGCGGCGCTTTGTCCGAGAACTCATAAACCAGGGTTCGCGCCGCTTCGCGGCGCTCTGTCAAACTGTGTGGCTTTTTGAACCGAATTAAATCCCTCACGGTCAGGAAAACCCCGGCCAAAGCGCCGCTTCGCGGCGCTTTGTCCAGGAACCATGAGCCGGGGGGAGTTCGCGCCGCTTCGCGGCGCTCTGTCCAAACTGTGTGGCTTTTTGAACGAATTAAATCCCCTCACGGTCAGAAGCCCGGCCAAAGCGCCGCTTCGCGCGCTTTGTCCAGGAACCATAAACCAGGGGGTTCGCGCCGCTTCGCGGCGCTCTGTCCAGAAACTGTGTAGCTTTTGAACGGAATTAAATCCCCTCACGGTCAGGAAAACTCCGGCCAGAAGCGCCGCTTCGCGGCGCTTTGTCCAGGAACCATGAGCCGGGGGTTCGCGCCGCTTCGCGGCGCTCTGTCCAGAAACTGTGTGGCTTTTTGGACGAATTAAATCCCTCACGGTCAGGAAAAACCCGGCCAAAGCGCCGCTTCGCGGCGCTGTCCCAGGGAACCATAAGAAGACCGGGGGTTCGCGCCGCTTCGCGGCGCTCTGTCCAGAAACTGTGTGGCTTTTGAACGAATTAAATCCCTCACGGTCAGGAAAACTCCGGCCAAAGCGCCGCTTCGCGGCGCTTTGTCAGGAACCATAAGCCAGGGGTTCGCGCCGCTTCGCGGCGCTCTGTCCAGAAACTGTGTGGCTTGCACAGACGAATTAAATCCTCACGGTCAGGAAAACCCCGGCCAAAGCGCCGCTTCGCGGCGCTTTGTCCAGGAACCATGAGCCGGGGGTTCGCGCCGCTTCGCGGCGCTCTGTCCGAAACTGTGTGGCTTTTTGAACGAATTAAATCCTCACGGTCAGGAAAACCCCGGCCAAAGCGCCGCTTCGCGGCACTTTTGTCCGGGAACTCATAAACCGGGGGTTCGGCGCCGCTTCGCGGCGCTCTGTCAGAGAAACTGTGTGGCTTTTGAGACGAATTAAATCCCTCACGGTCAGGAAAACCCCGGCCAAAGAAAGCGCCGCCTTCGCGGCGCTTTGTCCGGGGAACCGCATGAGCCGGGGGGTTCCGCGCCGCTTCGCGGCGCTCTGTCGAAACTGTGTGGCTTTTTGAACGAATTAAATCCCTCACGGTCAGGAAAACCCCGGCCAAAGCGCCGCTTCGCGGCGCTGGTCCACGGGTTCATAAACCGGGGGTTCGCGCCGCTTCGCGGCGCTCTGTCGAAACTGTGTGGCTTTTTGAACGAATTAAATCCCCTCACGGTCAGGAAAACCCCGGCCAAAGCGCCGCTTCGCGGCGCTTTGTCCACGAGAACCATAAACCCGGGGGTTCGCTTTTCCGCTTCGCGGCGCTCTGTCAGAAACTGTGTGGCTTTTGAACGAAATAAATCCCTCACGGTAAGGAAAACCCCGGCCAAGCGCCGCTTCGCGGCGCGCTTTGTCGGAACCATGAGCCGGGGGTTCGCGCCGCTTCGCGGCGCTCTGTCCGGAAACTGTGTGGCTTTTTGAACAGATTCAATCCCTCACGGTCAGGAAAACCCAGCCAAAGCGCCAACTTTCTGTTTCAGTAACTATAAAACACCTGAAACAGGGGATGGCGGTGGAGTAAGAGTCCCAGGAGCCCTATAATCACGATGTGCTGTCTAACGATTTGTAGAATTGCAGTTACCGTTTTCTTTCAGAAAATCCTATTGACTGAAGCGTGCACTATCTCTACACAAATTATGTCAATGGTCCGCCACAACTCTGCCACTTACAAAGAGGATCAGTAGTGTGTGAAAAACCACTACACTTTCCTATCCTCAGATTTCCATTAATGATTTATATTTCATAATGACTTTTTGAAACTGCATTTCTCTCAGAGTGCTTTCACAGAAGAATTAAAATTTGGCCGTGATCCTTGCACGATTTTTGTGTAGCGGGCCTGTCTCAAACGCGGCAGTGCGCAGCTCCAGACCGTAATTTCACTCCGATAACGACACTACTCACAGACTGATACGATTTTTCGGAACTCTCCACAGTTTCCCCTTCATCCTTGTGTTTTACGAACGATTCGTTCAAACTTCTTCATAACCAAAATTTAAGATCCACTTTGAGGTGTGGATTACCGTTCAAGTCCGAAAAAAGGCCGTTGTAGGTGAAGCTGAAAATGTGACACCATAGCTAGGGTTCCTAGCTCAATAGAGACCTCTAGTCAGTTGGTAAAGATTTTCAAATTTCAGAGTAACAAAACTGTATTCTCCTAATTACAAAAATCTCCTAAAAAAACAACTGAGGAGAAAAAAAGGAAGACACCCTGCAGGAGAACTTGCATCTAAATTTTCCTGTGTAGGGATTGATGAAGCAGTTTGGTCCTGAATAAACTTCCAGTACCGCATCACTTTTCCCTTACTAAACGCTAAGTTTTGCTGCTTCTGCACCTATAATCCGTCCCGGTGGAGAGTCCCAGAGAAGCATTGTTATCTCCCCACCTGCAGGATTGCAGTCACGCCTCTTACACAGTTTCTGCCACACCGTAATTCAGAACACCAAATTTATAGTTGTTTCCGCTAACCCTTGAATTTTTTTGTATATTGCTCCAGTTTTCATGATTACCGTAGAATGAATACCGCGTAAGTAACGTGATTGCGTACCTGCAGAGTGCTGTAGTAGCGCGCTGGTATGTATGGCGGGGTTCAGAGCACGCTAAGAGCGGTGACTCGCCATATTTTCTTGTTTTTTTTCCGGAACTGCGATTCGGAAAACAGTGAGAGGACTGGCCAGCAGAAAGAACGACGTTGATCAAAATCCAGCCTTAAAGCCACAGCCCAAGCTCAAGAATTGATTTTCGTATCCTAGCCTATCTTGTAAGAAAATTTCACGCTGATCACAATGGTGTTTTCCAGAATCGCTTAGAACTCACTACAAACTGAGTTACAGGTCCTCAAAAATTTTGAATTTGAACGCTATCAAGTTCGCGGACGAGTTGTCTCGAGCCTGTATTTTCTCGTTATTTGCAGCCATCATTCTGAATAAGGTCACAATATAAAGCCAGACCGAAAACAAAACGAAGAACATAGATTTTGAACAAAATCATTCGCGCGTCTCTTCCCAATTGAGATCGGAAACCTGCCAGTGGGCGTTGCCCATTATTTTCTTTCAAGGTGGCGTGGCCGACTTTTCCTAGATTTTCTCGCTTATTTGGGCGAACTAAGATTTCGCGCTTGGCAGGGTTTGCTAAAGACGGCGACCGGACCAAAATATCAAAAAGTACCTCTGAGGTTGGACTGTGCCTTTAAGCGACTGCCTTAAACATAGTGTGAGCTCACTACACACTTATGCTTTAAGGCAGTCGCAGGCAGAGTTTGAGACAATAGGGCGTTGTGCCTTGTCGCGATAGATCAGTGGCAGGAATGAGCGGATTTCCCGATTTCCGATGGTTTTTGGCCTTCAGATTTCTGATTTCCGAAAAAAATGCCCCAAAACGCAGGAAAGAATCGGAAATGAGTAGAAGATTACAATTTCAGGAGGTTACGCATTGTTTTCTTGCAAGACATTTAGGGTGTTCTTTAAGGGCTTAACCTGAACCGGAGGTTTGTTTTGATGTCAAAAAGAGCAAGGAATAAGGTTCCATATGTCAATAGGAACTATATTTTCTTAGAAATGAACCAAAAAACTCACTGTGATTGGGCTCTTTTCCTCAAATTCATATTGAACCATTCTCAAGCTGGGCTCTT
This sequence comes from Aplectana chamaeleonis, assembly GCA_029168955.1. Lineage (NCBI taxonomy): Eukaryota > Metazoa > Nematoda > Chromadorea > Rhabditida > Cosmocercidae > Aplectana > Aplectana chamaeleonis. Next base: position 103,892 of record JAPDOI010001914.1, read on the forward strand.
TTTCAGAGATATTCGGATTTGTCCATGCTTTTATTGAATCTAATACGGTCCTGCGGTGTTTTTATGTTTATGTGGAGACAGTAGGAACAGAGTGAACGTATGATATCTTCTCAGAATGTGTGGTGTAAAAAATGGACCCGGGGCTGCGAAGGGCAGACGCGCGATCGAAACTCTGTTTGCCGGGGTGTTGCAAACTCCGCACTGCTCTCTCCGCAATGAGCGCGCCTCGCCCATCCGCTTCAGACAATGTTTAGAAAGTGGCCATTATCTACTATAAGTGTTTTTGTTCAAATGTATGCTTGTTGTGATTCTAATGGTATACATAGCTATATACATAGCTCTTGTTATAGAATAGTTACACTCACTATTTAAGTTACATTACACAAAATGATAACTTGTTGGGCTACAGTGAATTAGTGAGTGTTGTCTCAAGTATCTAAAAGTGTGCTACCTGAAAAGAATTAATTGAAGCGAAATTTGAGCAGATTTGTCTGGATTCTCGGTTTGGTCAGTGTAAGCGAATTTCGTGAAAAATGAGAGAAAAAAATATTAAGCATCATTAAGTGTTTTTATTGGGAGGAGATCTCCTCCCAGCTAGAGATTAAGAACAGTTTTGAAAGCTCATTATATTAGAAGTACGGTAGGTACACACAGCCACCATGGGTGGTTTGGAATCCATCCAGGTGAACTTATTTCCGATTACCCGATTTTTAAGATTTCCGATGGTTTTTTTTGCCTTCCGATTTCCGGGGAATTACGATTCCCAAAATTCAAATGGTCGTTCCGATTTCCGAATTCCAAAAGTTTCAAAAAAGATTTTCGCTCATCCCTGATCAGTAGCCTCTCTAGGCTTTTATGAATTACCGCGCATTTGGAGTGGAACAGTAACTTGAACAAAGACTGATTGTTCAATGTCGTTTTGTCGTCCGTCCGCACCCTCCCCATAACTTCCAGAGCCCCATATAAAAAAACAAGAAAGCCGTCTTTGCAGGACTTAGCCTGACTGCCACTCCTTTCACCTTTCAACTTATCAAAATCGCCCATGAAACCACTTTGTTTTCGACAGTGGTAAAGCCCATACACATGAATTGAATTCTCTTAAAATTTTGTGTTTCAGCCTTCAATGATAATTGAATTCCTTCCATACCGGGTTTGGGGCGAGGTATAAGTCCGGGAGGTGGTTTTAAGTCACGTCAATGATCCTGTCGTGTCACCAACGCACGAAGGTCGTGACCCCAGGTGATGCCGAGAATTGAATCTCCCCCACGCAATGAGGGTGAAGTCGTTTGGCTGAAGAAAGGAAAAGAACTCCGAAGTTCTCGCTGATTTTTTGGCTATTTCTGATGACAGAATGTTGAGAACAGAAAAACGTAATCCCCCAACCTACCCCTTTAAATGAGTGCACAATCGTATGAGCCTAACTATACTTTGAAGGTTTGGTGGACTGAAATGCACCTACAGCTCAATACTGTTTTGGAGTGGTTAGAGATGTGACGAAATAGTGCTATAGTGATGGAGGCCCAGCAGGTGGTCGTACTTTGTGCTCCGATTCTTTTATTATATGGAAGGATGTTTACGTGTTTTTTGTCTTTCTTGACCCTCAATTTTGAGAGTTCCACAAAAAGATTGAGCTACAAACTTCAAAATTTCACAGGAGGCTAGGTGCAGTCATAACCAACTTTGTGGTCAAAAATGAGCTTTCTAGCTCAACGATAAGTGTTCCAACAAGATCGTGTACGCCAACTGAAAAAAAGGAGATGAACCCTTTTTTCGACCAAAATCACGTGGTTTTGACGATTTTTCTCCAATCTCAGGTAATCATTCCGGACCATTTTTGAACAGTTATTCGGCTTTCTATTTCTAAAGTATAATACTAATGCAAGAAGAACGGTCTTCCTACGTTTTGATCTGGACCCTGATACTGAGATTCAGGGGGTTGTGCGAAGTGAACTCAAAGCCGAATCTGGAGCCAGTAGCAGTCCCCCAATGTGGTATTTGGTGACTTTAAAAGGCAGCCAACCTGAGGTCGGTGACGCGTAGATGCCTCCTATGGTTGCCACCTTAGAACCGAGAATCATTCTCGAAGAGTAGCGTTGAATGCAAAACTCTCAATAGTCGACGTATCTGTACCAGCACCGCACCAACCTACGAGGCGGATGCCCAACACAGCGCCTTAGACCACTAGGCCACATGTTCATGTGGGACGGACTTTTTCCGTTTTTCTACATACACTCCCTCCACCGTTCTTCGTATTCATTGCAACTTTGATCAAACTAGCAGTAGTAAATATGGGTTTTTGCAAATGTGTTTTTTGCATCATTCAGATATATTAAGTTTTCAACCTTGGATGATGATGGGAATGCGGATTTTTTCGCGAAAATCATCAAAGCGGGAAAATGTCAGATCCAAAAAACGATTTTGAAAATTTTTTGTTGGGTGGCCACTTACCACTGAACCACGATACACAATACTTTGTAGCATAATTTACCGGAAAGTTCAAAGGATTTTTTTATTTATGAACTATTTTTATCCTTAGTTTGTTTCACGCTTCCCAGCCAACATAGAAGGAAGTGAACTTGAAGTGAAAGAAGAGGAAAACGAAGTTTAGATAAAAGCCGCACTTAGATGAACTATTATACATTTAGTATCTAGTTTTCTGAAGAATGAAACCGTTTTTCAGCCATCTTTCTTAGATGGCTCTCGATGCAAAGCTGATTTTATTTGTGGTGAGCGGTTATTGGAAAAAAAAAACTGGAAATGGTTGAATATGGCCACAGCAACTTCTAGGAATTGGAAGTTGAGCTTAGTAGACGACTAAAGCACGTGAAATCTATAAAGGAGACGTATTCATGTCAGCTGCGTACAGTTTGACGTTAATCTCCCACCACTAATCTTCGCCAGGAACCATTGAAACATCGATAAAACTTTCGAACGTTTCGCCTGCCATTCCTATCAGTTGGCAGTGGAGCTGCATGGCCGCCAGCCGACGGGTGCAATTTTTCCTTGCCTACATAGTATAGTTGTACACGAACGAAATTTTCAAAAAATTTTCGAAAGATTTTTCGAAATTTTTTCCGTTCGTTTTCGTTCGTTCGAAAATTCGTCGAACGAAATTTTCTTCAAAATTCGTTCGTTCGAAATTTCGTCGAACGAAATTTTTTTAAATTTTCGTTCCTTCGAAATATTTCGAACGAAAATTTTGATTTTCGTTCGTTCAAAATTTTTCGAACGAAATTTTTCAATTTTCGTTCGTTCGAAAATGTTTCGAACGAAATTTTTCATTTTTCGTTCGTTCGAAAAGGTTTCGAACGAAAAAATTTCGATTTTCGTTCGTTAGACATTTTTTTTTTGAAATTGTACAACTATACTACATAGACAACGAGATACGACGCCGTGCTGAGCTGGGGTGATAAGTGGACAGCGGACTGGTCGGATCGCAAGCGCTCCACTGCCCTTTCTTAGAACGCACTTGCTTCAAAAAGTCAGCACCATTGGACGTGCTCGCCCCCATGGCCGCGGTATCGACCCAACTCCTCTTGGCTCCGCGCTCTCTTTCTCTTTCTTCTGCGGTGGTGAGCGAAGTCACCACCCGTTTTTTGCAGTCAGCCACCTCACAAAAGAACGCTCACTGCTCCCAGGTGGCTGACTGCAATGGTCATTAACCTGAGCGCCGCCTGTGCATTTCTATGCCGGCCCGTCCTTATCGATAGCCGAGAAACGATCGACCCAGTCATCACGCAGTGACAGCCTGTAGCTGCCACCTTCCGGGGGGTTGTTATTGGCCCTGGTGAGCACTTCGCGCTCACCACAATTGACGCAACATGTTAGTAACCTTTTTTAACTTCGTTCAAGAAAAAAATGATCGCACGTCTGAATGGCGTCATGGTGAATTACTTCCAACGCAGCGCCAAGAAACGAATCGTAAAACTGCTCTCTTGCGTTCTCCGCGCAACTATCCCTAGTTGATGTCGGCGGGAACTTCGAATTTGTCTTGAGCTTTATTTGAATGGGTTTTTCTTGACGTTTTTGAGGGGCTCCTTGCAACCTTTAGTCACTATAGGGATATTACAACACGAAGACGTCAGAAACCTAAGTATGGTTTTCATCGTGCACGATGCCTTTAATCAATATAGCGAATAATCTCGAAGTTGAAGGTTATGATGAGCACTGCCTTTGAACGCAAAAAAGCTACACGACGCAGTGTTTTTTACGCAGCGTGAATTTCGGACAACAGAACATATTTGAACGAAGTTTTACAAGAATTTAGGCTACGACTGCCTTCAGACAGCACCTGAAGTTTGCAGTGCTTTCTCATCTTTTATGTCTCTATCCTTTCCTAACTATCTTCTTGGGGTTCTGAAAATGCAACAAAACTCACAGATATACAGAAGAACACGAAAATGGAAGCCAGAAACGAGTAAAAACAACGATTACTAGAACGAGAATTCAATACTGGATGCACGAGAGAAGCGAAAATGTGGTTTAGGGAGTTGGCCAATAATAAAATTGAGCATTTATTAAACTGCAAATTGGAGATAGACGTCGCGAAAATACGTTGCGTACTTGCAGACGCCCCTCATGCCGGCAAAAAATGGGTTAAAGGCAGTGTTCACGATAATCTTCAATTTTGAGATTATTCGCTATATTCATCAAGTTTCCCCCGGGTAGAACTAAAATGAGGTAGAAATTGAGAAAAACGCCCCAGAAGTACACGAAATCCTTAAGTATCACCCCGCCTCTTAAGTATCACAGGAAGTGTTTGTTATGACAATGAAATCTTTTGTGGGCCCATCCTTTGCAATTCTCTACTCTCTATTGCTCCGTTTTTCCCTTAGGGCTCTAACTAATAATGCTTTGCATAAAATATTCTTCTATTTTTGATTGACCCAATTTTCCATCGGTGAGAACCATCATGAGCATGTTCATCCAACCGGACAACTAGTTCATTTTATAGAATAGTGTCACTGAAATACAACGTTTTAATGCGTTTGTCGCCGTTCTTTCGTAATTTTGGGAATACTTGGGGGCCAACGCATTGTTTTATGTGAAAAACTCGGGAACGAAAATCATCGTGAACACTGCCTTTAAGGAAAACAACCGAAGTTTTGTGCTGATGAATCAAAGGTGCTGGGTTATCCAACCCAAACTAATTCCTATACCCAGGCCTGGCGAACCCAGGGCTGGCGTTAATCCCTTTTTCGATGATGAATCCGGGCTGAGGATTATTCACCTAGAATGACAGGCTTAATAGCTACAATACTCGCCCTAATTTACTCAAAGAAGTCGCGAAAGTCGCGAAATCGCGACTTTTGCTCCTTTTCGCCATAACTCGTTTCTTTCTCCGTTTTTCCCCATAGTGTGTGGTACCATTCGAATGTGCACGTCGCCCTCTATCCGATTCAATGAAAAAGTTTTGAGAAAGTCCGTTTTCGTACTGCTCGCCCCACTTAGAAGTACCTGAGGTGAGCTACAAACGGGCGCGCGCCTGAGATAATTACTTTCCTCTCGACGAACGCATGCAGCTCACGAGAAGTCGCCAGAGTTTCAGTCTCTTCTAACGTTCTTTCGTAGAAACATTGTAAATAGAGATTGGCAGAAGTAATTGTTTCACGGAAAGAACTCGAATTCACTCTTCGCTTTGAGGTTTCCATTTTGAAATGTAACGGCCTTTCTAAATTCAATTGAGGGGCTGCAGACCTTGTCACCGCGCCGATTTCCGCTAATTTGAATTTCGCAAACTCTCCCATTTCAGGCTCAATGCGAACTTCTTGGCCTTTTTATTAGCTATTTACACTTACGTATGCATAAATTAACTGAATTCAATTCTAATTTTTCGGTTTTTTTAATATTCAATTCCTTTGAGATTTGAATTCGAGTTCAATTCAAAAGTTTTGCATCCGATTCTATTTTTAACGTTGGAAATTTATTCAAAGTTCAAAAACTCTAGATTTGATTCAAAATTAATTGTGGTTTTGCACTTCCAATTTTTTTCAAATTTTCGATTTGATTTTGTTTTTGTTTTGGGAAACTCTTGCTTATTTAGAGTTTTGGGAGCTCGGTTATATATTCAAATTTCTAAGACTACGAATTCATTCAAATTTCAGCAATTTGGAATGTAATTCTTTTTTTTTCTGATTTTTGAATTCAATATTTTTTTCTTATCTATTTCAGGTTTCCAAATCCACTCCACGCGGGTAATACCAGTGCTTATCCACTTCATTAAAATCATCAACTGAATTTAATAACAAATTGTTCCGTTTTTTGTCTCAGAAAAACTTGTCTCAGAATCTGGTAATTTGATTTTTATACAAAAAAACCGCGGATGATTCGATTTTTTAACATTGGGAAACTATTCGAATTTCAAAAAATCTGAATTAAATTCGAATTTACGTCTGATTTTTTGAAGTCTATTTTTTCAATTTCTCAAATTTATTTCGAATTTTATTTTTTCATTCCACTTTTTTCAAGTTAATTTCAACTTTATTTTCAACCTCGAAATCCAAATTTATTTTTGATTTGAAAATTCTCTTCTATTTTTTCTGATTTTCAAATTTATTTCAGGCTTTTTATAGGTCTCTTGACTGTTTCAAGTTTTGAAAAGTGCGCTGTTGAATAAAGTTTTCAACACCGCAAATTTATTCGAATCTTAAAATTCTGAATTTAACTCAAAATTATTTCGGATTTTTGAATCTGGATTTGCTTTTGCAAATTGTTTAATTTATTTAAGAGTTCAAAAATATATATATTTCAAATTTTGATAATCCGAGTTTGATTAAAATCTTTAAAACGTAAAATTTAAACCGAACTTTAAAATTCCGAAATGTCCAAATTTTTGAATTTAATCAAAATTTCGGATGTAGTTCAAATTCTGAGAGTGGAGACAAACTTTTTCAGCACTTGTAAACATTGTTGAAAAACAAAAAAGCGAATCCTCTGTAGAATTTATCATTTTTCATCGCATTATTAAATCATATTAAATGGTATTCTATATGTTGTTTTTTATTTCTTTATAATTGTAAATTTTTCAATGTTACTTCCATTTATTGATTTTATCATAATTATGAAATAAATACAATTTTCTTGAATACTTTGTTGAAGCCACTGATAGATCCAAAAAGCATCCAGAATCGCAGAAGTTCTAAGATTTCAGAAGCTCTCAGGGTTTTTACGAGTGGTGGTGTACAGGTTTGGAGCCTTGCCAACGCTGAACCCGTGCGTGACTCCTTCACCCCTGCCGCATGCCGCGTCCGGGATTTACCAAAGCAGGCTGGGCCTTCTCCGCCGCCACTGGACCAACACATATCCGTTTAACTGACAAACATTGACAGGTCCCACACGAGACCTGGAAATATGGAAGAATCTTTCAATGAATATACGTTCCCACCCACTCAGTGGTCAAAATATAGACGACTTCGCCGAAATTTCGAACATTTTCTCACTTAAAAATAATAATTTTTGGAATTCATGGAAATTTTATCAAAATTTATTCCTTTTTAAATGTTCTTAATGTATGTTTTTTTCTGTGGGAATTGCTAATTTTTTCATTCATCATATCTACTATATATTAATTATATTTTTAAAGCATTATTCACTAATTTCTTTGAAAATGTATTTCCACTCATTTTATTAGGAGTCACTTAAAGATCCAAATGCATCTAGAATCGCAGAAATTCCAAGATTTTCAGAAGTTCTCTAGGGGTTTTTACGAGGTGGTGGTGTACAGGTTTGAGCTCTTTGCCAACGGGGCTGGACCCTGTGCGTGACTCTCTTCACCCCTCGCATGCCGTCCGATTTACCAAAGCAGGCTGGCCTTTCTCCGCCGCCACTGACCAACACATATCCACTGACTCAACATTGGACGGCCCACACGAGACCGGAAATATGGGACAATCTCCAATAAATATGCGTTCCCATACACTCCGCGGTCAAAATATAGACGATTCTTGGCGTGAAATTTCTCGAACCCTTCTTCTCACTTTCAAAATAATAATTTTCTAGAATTCACTTTAGAAATTTTTATCAAAAAATTATTCCATATTAAACTTTCCTAATGTATGCTTTTTTTGTCTGGTGGGAATTGCTAATTTTTTCATTCCATCATATCTACTATATTAATTATAGTATTTTAAAGCATTAGTCACTAATTTTCTTGAAAATGTATTTCAAACATTTTATTAGAGTCACTTAAAGATCCAAAGTGCATCTAGAATCGCAGAAATTCCAAGATTTCAGAAGCCTCTAGGGTTTTTACGAGTGGTGGTGTACAGGTTTGGAGCCTTGCCAACGCTGGACTCTGTGCGTGACCCTTCACCCTCGCATGCCGTCCGATTTACCAAAAGCAGGCTGGCCTTCTCTCCGCCGCCACTGACCAACACATATCCACTGACAAACATTGGACGGCCCACACGAGACCGAAATATGGGACAATCTCCAATAAATATGCGTTCCCATACACTCCGGGCGGTCAAAATATAGACGACTTTAAGCGGAAATTTCTGAACCTTCTTTCTCACTTCAAAAATAATAATTTTCAGAATTCACAGAAATTTTTTATCAAAAATTATTCCATATTAAACTTTCCTAATGTATGCTTTTTTTGTCTGTGGAATTGCTAATTAAGCAATTTTTCTATCTCATCGTATCATGCTAAGCATTAATTATACTTTTAAAGACATTAGTCACTAATTCTCTTGAAAATGTATTTCCAACATTTTATTAGAGTCACTTAAAGATCCAAAGTGCATCTAGAATCGCAGAAATTCCTGGAAGACTTTCAGAAGTTCTAGGGTTTTTACATGAGTGGTGGTGTATAGGTGCTTGGGCCTTGCCAACGACTGGACCTGTGCGTGACTCCTTCACTCCTCAAGCATGCCGTCCGATTTACCAAAGCAGGCTGGCCTTCTCCGCACGCCACATTGACCAACACATATCCACTGACCAACATTGGACGGCTCCACACGAGACCGGAAATATGGAAGACAATCTTTCAATAAATATACGTTCCCACTCCACTCAGCGGTCTAAATATAGACAAATCCAGTATTCTTGCAAGCCTTTAGTTATTAAAAAATATTTTGAAAAACTTATTTATTACTTTTTATTAAAGGATTTATAGATCCAAATGCATCTAGATTTGCAGAAGATCCTCTATGTTGCTCTCCCAGTTTGAATTATATCATAGCACATAAAAAATAGTTACAACATGAAAATGAATTTATATCTAAATTTCAATTTTTTCTAAAATCATTTCAACAATAATCTTGATTTTGATTTTTTGAAAATCTTTCTATCAAAAACTCTATGTGAGTTTTCTATCAAACCTGGGATAACTTGGTAACTACACGAAAATCCAACTCTCGGCGAGTAGTCAATTAGAGGTTTCCTCTCTTGGTCCTAATTTGCCCCTCAAACACCAATACCACATCGAGTATGTTAATTTGAGCGCAGATCAGAATGGGAGTAACGTCAGAGTGCCTCTATTTGCTAGAGCTCCCATTTAGCGTGGTCCCCTGCTGCAAATTCTGGGCATTATTCTAAAGCGCTACACCCCTGAAGTTTTTATACTATCACAATGACTTCATCTTCTCCCCACGGTACTTTCTCCTGATCACAGCTGTTACTCTTCCAGTAGATGGCACCGATTTGCCGGTTATCCATGAGAGTTTTCATGTTTCCATTTATGAACATATGAAACCTTTTTTTCTTGATCAGCAGTATGGTGCTATATATTCCTATTTTCTGTCACCAAGGAAAATCTAAATGCAAGGTGGGTCTGGATTACTACTATTTTTCTAATCCTAATTTTCTAAAATTTCAAATGTTTGATTTTTGAAGATCAAAATAGATTTTTGATAAAATATTTATAAATAGTGTAAAAATTATTTTTTTTAAATTAAAAAAAAAGCTCCACAATTTCTCTTGAACTCTGTCTATATTTTGACCGCAGAGTGTATGGGAAACGTATATTTATTGGAAGACTTCTTCCATATTTCGGTCTCGTGTGGGCTGGTCCAATGTTGGTCAGTGCGGATATGTGTTGGTCAGTGGCGGCGGAGAAGGCCAGCCTGCTTTGGGTAAATCGGGCGGCATAGGTGAGGGTGTGAAGGGCTCACGCACAGGTCCAGCGTTGGCAAGGCCTCCAAATCTGTAAACCACCACTCGTAAAAACCCTAGAGCTTCTGGAAATCTTAGAACTTGCATGATTCTAGATGCATTTTGGATCTTTAAGTGACTCTCTAATAAATGGTGAAATACATTTTTCAAGAAATTAGTGAATAATGCTTTAAAATATAATTAATATAGTAGATATGATGAATGAAAAAATTAGCAATTTCCACAGAGACAAAAAACATACATTAGGAAAATTTAATATCGAAATAATTTTTGATAAAAATTTCTGTGAATCTCTAAAAATTATTATTTTTGGAAGTGAGAAAGAGGTTCGTAAATTTCCGCCAAGTCGTGTCTATATTTAGACCGCTGAGTGGGTGGGAACGTATATTTATTGAAGATTCTTCCATATTTCCGGTCTCGTGTGGGCCGTCCAATGTTGGTCAGTGGATATGTGTTGGTCAGTGGCGGTGGAGAAGGCCAGCCTGCTTTGGTAAATCTGGACGGCATGCGAGGGGTGATAGGGTCAACGCACAGGTCCAGCGTTGGCAAGGCTCCAAATCCTGTACACCACCACTCGTAAAAACCTCCTTTAGAGCTTCTGGAAATCTTAGAACTTCTGCGATATCTGGATGCTTTTGGATCACTACCAGTGGCTTCAAATAAAGTATTCAAGAGAAAATTGTATTTATTTTCCATAATTATGATAAAATCATCAAATGGGTAACATTGAAAAATTTACAATTATAAAGAAATAAAAGAAAACAAAATATAGAATACATTTATTATGATTTAATAATGCGATGAAAAAATAATAAATTCTACAGGATTCGTTTTCTTTTTTGTTTTTCAACAACAAGTTTACATAATGCTGAAAAGTTTGTTTCACTCTCAGAATTTGAACTACATCCAGAAATTCTTGATTAAATTCAAAAAATTTGGAGACATTCTCGGAATTTTAAAGTTCGGTTTAAATTTTACGCTTTAAAAATTTTAATCAAACTCAGATTACTTCAAAATTTGAAATATATATATATTTTTCGAACTCTTAACAATAAATTAAACAATTTGCAAAAGCAAATCGAATTCAAAAATCCGAAATAATTTTGAGTTAAATTCTAGAATTTTAAGATTCGAATCAGTTTGCGGTGTTGGAAAATTTGAATCAACTGCCGATTTTTCAAAACTTGAAGCAGTCAAGAGACCGTATAAAAGCCTGAAATAAATTTTGAAAATCAGAAAAAAATGAAGAGAATTTCCCAAATCAAAAAATAAATTTGGATTCTGGAGGTTGAAAATGAAGTTGAAACTTAATCTTGAAAAAGTGGAATGAAAAAATGGTAAATTCGAAATAAGTTTGAGAAATTGAAAAAATAGACTTCAAAAAATCAGGACGTAAATTCGAAATTATTCAGATTTTTGAAATTCGAATAGTTTCCCAACGTTAAAAATCGAATCATCCGCGGTTTTTTTGTATAAAAATCAAATTACCAGATTCTGGAGACAAGTTTTTCTGAGACAAAAAACGGAATAATTTGTTATTAAATTCAGTTGATGATTTTAATGAAGTGGATAAGCACCTGGTATCACCTGCGTGTGGAGTGGATTTGGAAACCTGAAATAGATAAGAAAAAAATATCGAATTCAAAATCAGAAAAAGAATTACATTCCAAATTGCTGAAATTTGAATGAATTTGTAGTCTCAAAAATTGAATATATAACTGGAGCTCCCAAAACTCTAAATAAGCAAGAGAGTTTCCCAAAACAAAACAAAATCAAATCAAAAATTGGAAAATTGGAAGTTCAAAACCATACCACTCCCAAATCAAATCCAGAGTTTTTTGAACTTTGAATACATTTCCAACGTTAAAAATAATAGAATCGGATGCAAAACTTTTGAATTGAACTCGAATTCAAATCCTTCAAAGAAATTGAATATTAAAAACCGAAAAAATTAGAATTAAATTCGGTTAATTTTTATGGCATACATAAGTGTAAATATTAATAAAAAGGCCAAGAAGTTCGCATTGAGCCTGAAATGGGAAGTTTGCGAAATTCAAATTAGCGGAAATCGCGCGGTGACAAGCGTCTGCAGCTCCCTCAATTGAATTCCTAGAAAAGGCTGTCACATTTCAAAATGGAAACCTTCAAAGCGAAAGTGAATCTGGAGTTCTATTCCTGTGAAACACCATTACTTCTGCCAATCTCTATTTACATAATGTTTCGTACGCGAGAATCGTTAGAGACTGACTCTGGGCGACTTTCTCGAGCTGCATGCGTTCGTCGAGAGGAGAGTAATTATCTCTGGCGCGCCCGTTTATGGCGCCTGCTACTCTCAGGTACTCTGCAAGTAGGCGAGCAGTAATGAAAACGGACTTTCTCAAAACTTTTTCATTGAATCGGATAGAGGGCGACGTGCACATCTGAATGGTACCACACACCATGGGGAAAACGGAGAAAGAAACGAGTTATGGAGTGAAAAAGTCGCAAGTCGCGATTTCGCGACTTTCGCGACTTCTTTGAGTAAATTAGGCTGCGAGTATTGTACTACATACAAAGATAATTCAGGGCTGGGACCAGTACTCTGGAAGGGAAAATCGCGTAAACCTTAATCACCCTCGCTGATCGCGGCTTTCGCCGGGAGGGTGATTCCTCACCGCAGACCTCGGCGGAGGCCATGCGCTTGTAGCGGATCGAGCGGTGTGCTGAAATGAGTTGCGTGCACATTACGATCTCCGGCACACCGCTTCTGGGTAGATAAGCAGGATGTGCAACTTTCGGTGGAGAGCAATACTCTTATACTCAGGTACTCAGGTGATGGCCCGCGAGCCTCTATGCCGGGAAATGAAGGCCGGCGCCACTTATTTTGAGAGTACTGGCCAGCGGCGAACCATGCCGCATGCGACGCACACGCAACGCTGATATTGGCTCGCCCGCGCACCAGAAAACACGATACGGCTACCTTTCACAAAAACACGCCACGCTTTCTTCAATTCCTGCCGGTTGGAGGATAACTGATGGTGCTCACGAATGATCACGCCTTAACGTGCTGATCACGTGCACAGCCGGCTTCCGCCGCCATTGGCGGGGAGAGTGATTCCTCACCGCAGACGAAGCTTACGCCCTTTGTGTGCGACCGAGCGGGCATTTCTGGCCGTGGACCCGGGGCGACATGCTTGAGGTAAGTAATAATACAAATAACAGTGACAATAATATTGTGGAATGCGGGGTATCGCCGTTCAGCTGGTAAAGGTCAGTGGGCCGTCGACATGGGTAGCTGGACGGCGCCCTAAGCGCAGGCCTTCCACGGACAAGGACCGCGAGAAAGCTGGAAAAAGGTCGGCTGGCCATCTACATGAAGTCGGCTGGCGAACCAAAAGCGGGGCGGCCGGAGGACCGAGACCACGGCTAGCTAAGAAGGGTTCTGCGGGATATCAAATTCCCGAGTACCTGAGTACTTGTTCCAAATGAAATTTATTTCCTGAATATCTGACTTTTAAAAATGTAGTCGGATATGACATTTTCTCCACGGATATTGCAATTTTTCGAATATTCGACGTTTCAAACTTTAGTCGGATATCGCACTTTTCGAAATTTAACTTCCTTAATGTACTAGGATACCACACATATTTTCGAATATTCGATTTCTCGATTAAAAATCGAGACTTTCTTGACTGGAACAGTCGCATACTCATCCGATTATCCGATTTGGAACAAGCATAGAGTATATTAATAACACTACACAATATGTTCAAAGAAGGTCAAAAAGCATTGAAGGTTTGTATCCAAAAAAATTCAACCATAAATGGGTATCCTAATCCGAAGGAGTACTCACGCCATGCCTTCATGAGCCCAGATTATTAAATGAAGGATTTCTGATAAATCTCGAGATTACATCCTATATTAAACCTATATTTTTCTATTAAGAAAGGAGAGGTTTTGTTCTCACTCCCAAAATAGGTACTCAAAGTAGCAGCACTTCGCCACGCGCGTCATTTGCGTGAAGCTATCACAAAAGGAATTTCCATCAAGAACCGCGCGATTACAGAAAACTTTGGCTCTGGAAGCGCATCATAAAGAAGCAGTTTGAGCTGCGGATAGAAACTGTTTTCTAGAATTCAAAAATAGGAGTTACAAAAGCAATACGCAACATACCCACTCTATTCAGTAAAGTTATAGGCACCGGACTTTTCTTTGCCAAGGTCGCCAAATGCCCTCGTTTGTACAAAAAAAAACTGGAGCGCGGGTATCGTGAATGACCAGCGGTTACTGGTTAAAGACAGCAGACACGCTCGCAAGCATAGTCGGGATTACAGCATTGATAAGGCCGCACGGCCTGCATATCGTCGTCAACGACGTTTGAAGCGCTGAAAACTGTCCGTGATGACAATATTTGACAATGTTTGAGCAATCTTGCTTTCCACGCCCGTATTTTCACACCCTTCGAGTAACAGAATGAGAATCGATACTTGAGAAAACATGTGATAACTTTGGAATGATAGCACTATAAAAAGGAGTGCAGTAGAGAAAAACTCGCTTTACCTCAATATAACATGTTTGCGCTCTGATAAAATCCTCCATTTCACGAGAGATTGGGCCAAAGCAGAGCGGTATTCTCGAAAGTGGACGAGAGTCAATAGGTATGCAGACATGTTATACTCAAGTAAACCAAGCTTATTTCTCTCGTGCACTCCCATTTGATAAAGCTATTACTCTCAATTATCACACGTTTTCACAAGTATCGATTCTCATTCTGTTACTCGTAGGGGTGTGAAAACAGGGGCGTGGAAGGCAAGATTGCTGAACATTGTCGAACACTGTCCTCCTGGACAGTTTTCAGCGCTTCAAACGTCGTTGACGGCATAGTACGGGCCGTGCGGACCTATCTATGCTGTTATCTCGACTACGCTTGCGAGCGCGTATGCTGCCTTTAAGGCTTACGCTTGCGAGCGTGTATGCCGCCTTTAAGGCTATCACTTTGAGCGGAAAACGCTTTCGAGCTGGACGAATAATGAAGAAATGCATCACTTCGTGTTAATGCTACTTGAAAAATGTTCTGGTGTTCCTCGCCGGAAGAAGAATTCGCAATTTCAGGCACACTGAAGCATAGCAGCATAGAGCACATACAGAATGGTGCTTCAGATATTCCAGTACGAAACCCACTTGCATATCATCATCAGAATGACGTCATCTGGCATCTTTGGATCCATAACATTTTTCTTATTTACGAGCAAGACAGCTCTGACAAATGAAACAGCTGCAGGTTCAACCGGTCGTTCCCATGAGAACACGAGCCTGCGAAAGATAGTCTACGTAATTCGTCTAGTGTAAATAACAACGGTTGCATGCAACTTTACGATGCCCTTAACCTTTAGTGCATTTATGAGAAGATTGTTTGCTTGTTTAACTGATGCACATTTCGTCCCGTTGACTGCTAATAAAGCATCGCCAATATAGAATGCACGTCGAGCTATACTATTGAATCCATTATCAGTACTTTCCACGTAGACCTAAACGGTGTTCAACCATGAAAGTAGGAAAGACGGATCGCTATTACGTAGTGTGTCATCCCACTAAACTCCCCGCATACTTCCCACCGCTACACATCTCGGATTGAACCCAGAATCCTTATTTTCATTCGTCGTTCGTCGGCGGCGCTGAGCGGTTGCCTCCTACACACCGCTCTGCACTCTACCGTTTTCTCTGTGAACTCCGGACTCTGACCGCCAAATCCATCGTCCTACCGTGATCCTGATCCAGCTCAAGACTGACTTCATTGCATTGTGATCAGATCCAGTTCAAGCGGGGAGTTGGAAAAGACTAATAACTTAAAATATACCACGGTCGCTTGAACAGGTGTTTTCTTGATTGCAGTGTATCGTTTCTTCACCAATGATGAAAGATTCTCCGACTGCCTCCATTAAGCAAAAGAAGAGGTCAACGACAGCATCGCAAGAATCTGGAGAAGAAGATATTCTCAAAGTGATGGAAGAAGCGGCAAAATCAAAGACGGTCCCTGCATGCGTCAAAAGGCACTCGTGGCAATCAATATGCAGCCGTCCCTTTGTTCTCGCACACAAGGATCAGGTGATCGATAGCCTTACCCAGGAGAATCAGAAACTCCGCCAAAAAGTTGTTTAGCTCGAAAAGAAGGTCAGTGATGCCCCTGTTATTGATTCGATGTTGCCAGTTAATGATAGTGACTCTGACTCTTTTCACGAGGCCGAACGCCTAAGATCAGTAGTGATGATAGGTGTCCCGGAGAGTGATGCACTAAATGGTGGTGAACTTGTGGTATGTCATGATTTCGCGTATGTTAGCAACATAATAGACTTTCTTGGAAGCGGAATGTCGACCTTGTATGGTTTATCGTATGGGTGCAAGGACTGCAGGGAAGAACCGCTTATTAAAGGTGGTCCTCCCTGCTCGCTCTTTCCAGCGAAAAGTTCTGAAGTCAGCCCCGAGGCTAAGGGTTTTCTCCCTGGCTAGCGTATTCCTCAGAGAATCGTTAACTCCAGCGGAGTTAAAGCGGAGACGCGAGGCATGGCAAACCCGTCAGTCTATGTTACGAGCGAATTCGCCTGTACTCATCACACAATCTTCCAGTGAGGATACGGTAGTGAATGCGCAGCGGAACTTAGACTCGACGGGAACAACAACACCAACTTTAAACTATATAGCACTTCTCAGGCTAATCTGAATACTGTATCATGATTTTATTCCAACATTCGATCACTTCTGAGAAACGCTATCTCTGTTGGGACTTGGTTTTGAGAAAAGTTTTGATCTGTACCTGTTCTGTATGAAACATGGCTAAAACCCAATCAATGCGTACCATTGATGTTATGTTCATTATGTAAGGAGTACCAGACCATACGTTCTGATAGACCAACGAAGGCAGGTGAAGGAGTATTGATCCTGCTTCGAAATAATATCGGTTTTCTTGAGATCTCTTCTGAATCTGTACCTGATTCCTACGAACTTTTGGCTATCGACGTTATTCATGCGAATCAGAAATTGCAAATCTCATCTTAGTATATCGTACCCCATCATGTGTAGGACTATCTTTGGAGATCAATTGAATAAAGCCATGAGCGACTTGCTCACATGCCAGCACCTATCAATAATCGTAGGTGATATGAATTATCCTGATATTGATTTTCAAAGGACTTGAGTAAACCTGTTTCAGCTGAAAAAGCCTCTTTTTGTGGATTTTAAAATGAGTCATAACTTGAATCAGCATGTAAATACACCCGACAAGGTGTAAACATGTGCTAGACTTAGTGATGTCTTAACTTCAAGATGGCATGATAACAAATACCAGAGCCTACCACCTGTAGGCACGAGCGACCACTGTAGTGTGACATTTGCAATTTAGTTGCGCACTTCCACCACCTAACCGCACATTTTGTCGACAGTTCTCAAGATGTGATTACAACGAAGTGTCAAATTGGCTTTATTCCATAGCTTGGAGAGAAACCCTTGACAGCGTTCCAACTGTGAATGTGATAAACAAGAATTATTCCTAAGCATCTCTATGGGAGGCAATTGACAAATCTGTACCCTGGTTCCATATGACAGCAATCAAAAACATTTACCTGCATATTTGCATACACATGTTGGAACATCGAACTTAGTCTTTTTCGAACTTGCACAAAAATCAAAAATCGGAAAACGATTGGACTGAAATATTTTGAATTTTCAAAAAATTTCATGCTAAATTGGTGAAATATAATACTGGCATTGAGAAAAGGAATTATTGAAGGTCAAAAGAACGGTTTTTATGCGTACATTAATAAAAAACTCAAAAGTCCAACAAGCACAGGGAACAATTATATATATAACAAACCATCGCCGTTAGCGACGAGAACAAGGGCAAACGTTTTCGCCAATAGGTTTTTGTGAGGTTTTTCAAGATGATGAAGGGAGTCTGTCCTGAATATATGCTCTACAGTCAAAAAGACTGGAAGTACCTTTCCATGGTTCGATGAAATAACGCTATATGGCTTACTGACCAAGTGTGCGGCTTTCAAGGTCTGGGGCAACCACTCCCGATTTTATCCCATCAACGTTTGTCAAGAACATTGCTCATGTGTTGGCGCACCCTCTCTATATTTTCAATCTGTCCATGATGTACTCGGAGATTCCTCAGCGGTGGAAACATTCTCTTGTCACACCGATACCAAAGAAGGGTCCTCATATGATGCCAAAAACTATCGGCCTGTAAGTATGTTAACATCACTATTCTGTCGCATGTCTGAAAAGGTACTAAAAGAACATATCACAAATCATCTAGAGGAAAACAAAATCATTCCTGATTGTCAATATGGGTTCTTGAAGGGCAAACCAGTGGAGACAAATCCGCTGGAGTCCATGGAAGACTGGACCAAATCCATGGAAGAAAGGAAAGCCTATGACGTGATATACTTTGACTTTCGAAAGCTTTTGATAAGGTTGAGCATAGCAAACTTCTGCACAAGGTTGAGAAACCAAAATTCCACCCCAATATTTCCAACTGGATTTCTAACTATCTAAAACAAAGAACATTCCAAGTGAAAGTGGGTTCGTCTTTTTCTTTCATCAGAGTAGTAAAAAGCGGCGTACCTCAAGGAGGAGTATTATCGCCAATACTGTTGAACATTTATATAGCCGATTTACCAGGCCCTGTCGAAAACTCTGCTGTAAAAGTACAACAGTTCGCGGATGACATAAAACTATACGGTGAGATCAGTGAACCAGGGCAAAGGGAGGCGATACAGAGTGCAATAGACAAAGTTGCAGAATGGTCAAAGGAGCTTACCCATAGCACCCGAAAAATCAGCGCATGTGAGATTAGGGGTGTCCAACCTCCCGAATACCTACACTATAGGGGATACTGAAATTCCCACTGTGTCTCAGGTGAGAGGTCTTGGTTTTTGTTACGACGGAAACTAGATTTTCAAGAACATTATAAAAATCTTAAAAGTAAATGCTTTTTACAGACGCATCGAATTTTCAAAGGTTTATCCACGAAAATAGAAGGAAGTGTTCTAATGGCTAGCATACAAAACATATGTCAGACCTATAGTTGAAAGTGGAGCCAGCTGGCCTTGAAACCATATAAAAGAAGGGATAACGATGTTTTAGAAAGGGTTCAGAACAACTACACTAGGGAAACTCCTGATTCGGACAGAAGGATTTGATTATTCATTGATACTGTGTGCTAAGATGAGAAACACTATTCTCAATCTAAACTCGTTGGAATCTCGTCGAAGGCTAAGAGACGCGTGTATGGTATTCAAACTACTATCTGGGCAGCTTGATGTGCCAGAGTGTCCCTGATTCTACAGCTCTGATACAATCGGGAGAACCAGGGGAGGACAGGTGGTCAAGATCTTATTTTCAAATGCCTAGAACCAATTTGAGGAGGCACATGTTTACATGCAGGGCAGGCTTAATCTATTTGAAGCTGGAAGTATACCGTCTTACCAACTATGCTTACTTACAGTTCGTTCAAACGCATGGCTGGTATGAAGTTACTGAGTTTTTAGATATGTATTAGGTTGTTTTACACAATTATTGTAGCGTTTTATCTCACGCTTGTCTTATACGGCGTAATAAATGAATGAATTTCTAGAACACATAAGGCTGCTCTCGTAAACTCTTGTCCAGTAAATGAACATGGTTTGCGACTTTCAATGCTTCACACGACTAAATAAACGAAGATCTTGGCTTCTGCAAATGCCGTTAAATTTCATCAGTTTTTTTTCTTCTTTATCTGGGGTCGTTCTAGACAATGTTCTGTAATAAAAAAAGAATCGATCATGTGATTCCATTTTCCGCCTTGAATGATGGGTGCCCTCATCTGAGAGAGCACTAGGGTTCCAGAATACTTGCTCGCATTAGGAGAACCATTTTCTGAATCCATATCTTTCTGAAACGAAAACGGGTAATCCTCAGCACACAGAAAGTGTCGGAAGCAGGATGGAGATGATGTTGTGAGGCTCCTAGTTATACATCTGCGATTTCGGTGCTGCCGGTTTTTTGCGAGACGTCTGCGATTGGACAGATTTCGAAATTGACCAATAGCATGCCGCGGAAGCCAGCGTCTGCGAAACGCTGGTGTATAATTCAGGCCTGAAAACACTCGAGTTGGTCATGGATCTCTACAATTTTTGCAGTCATGCAGATATCCGTTCCTCAAGCTATTAAATTCAAATTAAGGTTATTTGCCTAGAATATGACCATACGAATCTCAAACCGGTACCACTTGCTGGCCACAAAAATCAGATACATTACATGAGATTGCGAAAAAGTGGGATACTGTGTAGCATTTTTTTTGGAAGTGAATTTGAAATAAATTGTGCAATTTCGCACCTGAAAAGTACCTCACTTGAACGTGAATGAAAATAGAAGCAAAATTCGTATATCAGCTGCACACTGTCGGAGCCTCTACACTAGATGTC
>JAPDOI010001915.1:0-124085 GCA_029168955.1 Aplectana chamaeleonis
CGGTTGCAGGGGAGGGCGACGTTTCTCACCCATGCGTGCAGCGTCGCGGTTGGCGAACGTCGCGCGCGACGAGTTGCGCGGCGACGCGACATCCCTGCTTTAGGGTGAAACCAAGTAAATTGACATGTCCAGGGGCATAATTTGCTTTCCAGCGTTCATTTCTCGTCACAGATAATGGCCATTTACTCCTTTAAAGCGCTGAAGACTACTCTGAACGGTGGGGGGTTTTTTAGTGTTCGCCGCGAGCGCGACACTCACCGGACCGCGACGCGTACGCACGTGGCTACAGAATGTATTTGCTTGAATACACGGGGTTGAATCCTCGGTACTACTAAAAAAATTTCTTATCCATTTTTCATCCGAATTATCCGGTGGATTCAATTTTATCCGATCGGATATCCGATATCCGATCCGATAAAAAATTCTGGTTTCGGATAGGATCCGTTATCCGAAGTTCTGGTTTGAGACAGTATCCGATTTATCCGTTGAGTCGGTTTTGCAAAATCGGCAATATCCGAAAATCCGATCCGACGCCATTTTGGCCATCGGATGGAATGTATAATGGCCAGTAGCTCTACCAAACGTCTGCGTCGCTCGTTTTGATCATGGGACTAGAGCATTCCATGTAGATGCATCACTGTGGCTCCACCGACCAGACGATTATAAATTGCCACCGGCACAAAATCCTCACGGTAAACAAAATTAATGATACTCAAATGATAAAGGGTAGGGTATAAAAGAAATTGAGACCGGTGTGTTTTCATTCACACACCGTCATTCTCCGGAGGTGAGCGGTTGAAGCTGAACACACTAGGGATTAGGGAAACAGCCTCACCGGTGATAAAGATAACACGATATTGGGGCCTACTCATGGAAAACTCTGGCAAGAAAAACTACTTCACTTCCGTGAGAATTTTGTGCCGGTGGCAAATTATAAACCTGTCCACCGACCCGACTCGCTTATGGAGCAAGGAAAGGTTGGAAGCCAAAAATAAGTTTGAGCCGGTAAGTGTGAGCTGCGGAGCTGTCGGTCATACCTGAATCTCGTTATCAGCAAATATATTTTGCCATGACCGACCTCTTTGCTGCGGACTACGCTCCGCCTGAAAAGTCAGGGAAAGTTTCCACCGAAAATTGAGAGTGGAATGATAAATCAAATATCAGGAATATGAAAGAAGTGAAAATTCATCGATACTCTAGACCGCAAGTTTGCATTGCTCTCTCAGTCGCAAATTCTAGCTACCCTCTATAAAACGCCGTAATTCACATCATTCGAGGCGCGAGCGGCGCGCGCGATGCCTCAACCTCCGTCTGCCCTCCGCTCTCTCACTGTATCTAACCTCCGCTCCGCGCAAGCACGCGTAAGAGCCAAGCGAATTTCGCCGTTTTATAGCCTGTATGTTACGATCTGTTACGATTTTGGGCCAAAATTTCGTAGATGGTAAATCGTGGAAAGTGCGAAAAACGGTCGTAATTCGACATTTGTAAATCGTAATTCGTAATTACGCACAGCCCCAGTCGGATAGCATTGCCCGATGTCGGACGAAGAATTAACTGTGGAAGCGGCTTTAGTTCATCTCGAACTCACAAGGTGAACAAAATAAAGAGATCATTCTTCGTTGCTATTCGCGCTTAGATCCTTGTTCAGCTCTGAGCATTTGCATCGCAAGCAAAAATCTGCAGGTAAAACTCTCGCACAACCAGTCAGTTTCGACTACTGGCCTCTTGAAGACCTTATACTTAGAAAAAGGCGAACCTGTCCAATCGATGATTGCAGCGATTCGATGCTCTCGACTGTCTGTGACGACAAAGACATTTGAAGCGTATGGTTCACCATGCACAAAGACCCGAGGAGGCAGTTTTTCCGCCGCTTCAGTGGACGTGTCATGGAGATATTCAGGAGTGAAGTACTTCGCCGTCTCCTATAAAGCCATAGAATCACTTCATATTCCCTATAATGCTTTCTCGAATATTTCCTCACAGATTTCTCAGGCTATATACATACTGGTGCGACTTGAAAAGGACGACCAGGACAACGCTGGCTTCACACGCTGCATGCAGATTCAGAGGCTGCCGGTGTACACCATTCCCAGGCACATGACAGGGGGAAATGGCGCCAGCGTATCAGGGGCGGCATGCATGAACGCAGCGAACGGTGTCAGGGAGCCGCTCCGCGTGCCATGCGCGCAGCGTCGAGCAACGGGGCGGCTCCGAAAATCAGGCACATCAATACACGCCACGAAATTCGGGGCAGCTCCTGTTGCAATCGTCGCTGCGCGCATGGGCACGCGGAGCGGCTGGGCCGGCCTCTGACACCGTTCGGGCTGCGTTCATGCGATGCCTGCCGCGCCAAAGCAAAGCAGCGCGCGCACAAAGCCGCCGGCCCCAGAACGACCATGATTTGAAGCGGGACAAATGCTAAAGAGAGAGAAGAGTAAACTACTTGTTCCTCCGATGACGTTAGAAATCCATTTCGGAAGAAACGTGTGATGGGAAGGCTCCGATTGAAAGATAGGGATCATCGCCTCACTCAGGAATCACCTTTGATGAAGAAGTTGCTGCTTGATCGGTAGTGTTAAGTGAGTTAAAGCTGAAGGTAAATAAACAGTGCAAATTGAAACGAGAGCGGAATGCGATCGCTTCTAGAAGGAGTCTGAGCAGAGAATATCAAACGAATAAAAATTTTTGAATATTCGAATAAACGAATAATTTGAAAAATTGACTTCTCCGAATGTTCGAATAAACGAATTGTTCGAAAAATTGACTTCTGCGATTATTCGAATGAACGAATTATTCGAAAATTTGACTTTTCGAATAATCGGATAAGCGAATTATTTGAAAATTTGACATTTCCGAACAATCGAATTATTCGAATGATTCGAATAGGATTAATTCGAATATCCGGCCAAAATCGCGAGTATTCGAATGAAAAGTACGGACCGAGTACGCATAATCGAATCCCCGTTCGCGGCACTACCAACTTTCTTGACCTTTTGTATAGTGTTGTATACATCAGAACTATGCCAATGTACATACTTCCACGAAAAAGACTTTCCGTGATTATATCATAAAAGTATTCAAACCAACATTTATCACTGTCTATGGGCAGTTGTTAAACGATACGATCAAACTCTCTGAATTTTTCAAACAATATCTACCAACAGTATCCGAATTTCTTATCAGTTTGGTGTCCTATCTTAGCGGGGGGGGGGTACTGTTGTATCGCAAATGCCCACGCCCATTTTTCAGTGCTGCAGTCAGGGCTGGGCACGCGTCCCGGTTGACCTTAGAGGGGTGCATATTGGACGCTGCGGAGAGGGCAAAGGGGGGTGCCTAAACCGAGCACCCAGATAAAAACAAAGTGCCTGTTCTGCCGAATTTTAGGGAAAAAAATGGTACACGCTTTCTTTTGATTGGTCAACTCTTCTTCTCCGCTTTTAGAAAAAAAAACACTAACAGAATTCAAATTATGGATAGATATGCAGGTTGCGTTCGCAAAAATTAATAGTTGCTGTCGAGGTTTTTTTTAATAACTCTATGAATTAAGTATTATCTATAATTTGTTTGATTACTTTGATAAAGAAATAAACACTACTCCGTTATCTAGTAGCAAGTAAGGATTGGTGTGATGTCATGTTTCTCTGGTGCAACATTCATTTATTACACGGGTGGTAACCGATAAGAGGCAAAGATACAAAGAGAGCGCTCAGAAGCGCTATCGTTCACGTTCAAAAAAAAAGAATCAGCGAACTGTTGTATTAGTACAGATTGAAATTACACGTAGCACATTTAGTATCGCGACTAGCCAACTAATTTTAGCTCATGAGAATGTGACTTATGAAGAGAGCCGATCGTGAAAATTGAGGACTTTGCAAGGTCTTGTGAGAGAAGTTAATGATCGTGCCCTCCTCCTTGAGAAGTACCATGTCTATCATCAAGCTTAAAAACTGCTATCAGTACCCTGCAGAGCACAAGAGCACTGAATAGGGCTTTGGAATTATGAAAACCCGAGTTGTAGCCATCTGGAGTGCCGCAAACCCTTGAAATTCGGCTCGCCGTGCGATCTGGTGCTTGTCCGCAGCAACACAGCGCACACTGGAGTGGCCGCGCACACAATATTAATTTAAAAATGTAATTTATTACAGAACGGGAAGGAGAAAAGGGCTGAAACTGGAGTAAATGGAAGAAGGCAGAGGTACGATACTGTTAATGTAACCATTATAGAAATCTAATGTAAACAAACTAAGTTGGAGCGGGGTGAGTTTTTTAGATTCGACAAGGTTCATTCAAATGAACCTAGTTGAATGAAAACAGCATTGAACATAAAAAGTAAGAGCATTGAAAGAAAGAGGAGAATCTGGCAAACACCTTGGTTTCAATAAGTTTGATATTTGATGTGATATAAGGACCTTAAACCTCGTCCCGATTTTGTCCCGGTTTTGTCCCGGTTTTCGGGGTAAAACTGGGACGAGATTTAAGGTCCCAAATCACATTAAAAAATCAGTCCTATTGAAACTAAAATGTTTGCCAGATTCTCCTCTTTCTAAATACCTCCTTTGCTCTCAGTTTAATGCTAGTTTTGATCAACTAGGTTCGTTTGAATGAACCTTGTCACGGCTAAATATTTACACCAGCTCTAACTTTGTTTATTTACATTAAATTTCTAAAATGGGTACATGCAGAATAGACTTGCTTTACCATCTTCCATTTCCTTCAGTTTCAATCCTTTTCTCCTCCCCGTTCTGTAATAAAATACATTTTTTATTAATATTGTGTGCGCGTCCAATCCCGTGTGCCCTGTGTAGCTGCGTACAAACACCGTATCGCACGGCAAGCCGATTTTTTAAGGGATAGCGGCATTCTAGGAGGGTAAAACTCGGGTTTTTTTACTCCCTACGAATCACATGAATCCTAACATTGTTCCACAACACAAAATAGTTCTGATTTCCACATCAGAACAATCAAACACGGATTAACTAATCCTTCGTATTTTTATGAAAACATTCGACAGGAAACATTAATAATTGCAATAGTAGTAGTTCTATTGTATGTAATTGTTTAATTGTTTTGTAATAAAAATCGTTTCATCTTTTGTCATAACTTACCGTCTTACTAACAATATTTCCTCATGGGATTGTTTTCAAGTTTAGAAATTACACTACCTTTTTCGTTGCCATTTTCGGAATATTCTTTATTCAGTGCTTTTTTTATATTCTTGTTCATCAAAATCAGGAGGTCAAGATCATGGCTGTCCAACTATTCGGAAAACAGCCAATTTCGATTTCCCGTAAGAGGGTGCCTAAGAATTACCGAGCTAAGGGGGGTGCATATTCAGATTCGCCAAGCCGGGACGTGTGCCCAGCCCTGGCTGCAGTCTTGATTTTGGCAGGGGAGGGAAACCCCGGGTGATGCTCAAATTTAGTGCGGCACGGTAAAAGGCGCGAGGACAAGTGCATCTAGCCATAGTGGCCCCCCACCGCTAAGATAGCACCCAGTTTGGTTGGAGACATTTCACCTCTAGACCGCAAAAATATAAGGTGAATGTTGAATAAGAACTGGCTCAAAGCTGCAGCGATTGACTAAATTCATGGCAATTAACCCATTCACGAATACGCCTAATTTTGGGTGACTGCACGTTCGGACCGCGTGCAATATTGCGTCACCGCATAACGTGTCCCACCGATGGGACACGCTGGCTTGAACAGCGTCCCACTTTTTTGCGCGTCTATATTGTAGCTAGCAACGATGATTGAGCAGTGTCAGAGTTTGAACCTCCGAGACGCTTTCGTTATTGAGAAACAATAACTCTAAAACAAAACCGGGTTAACTGAGCTGCAACGCTTTCGAAACAATAAACGAGTTTCAAACGATAAGTTTCTACTAAGCAACCTAAAAGCTAGCAACAGAAGGAAAAAGAAACCTTGAGGTGCTTCCAAAGTAACTTCACAACGGTTTTTTCCTCTATTTCATCGCACCCGATTTTATAAAAGTCCAAATATGTTGTTGCACTTGACCTACTGATGGACCACGAGGCGTTTATTCAAGTACAATACCCACCCTAAGTTTTGGTAAAAAGGCGAAAAAAAAACGCCGAAAATTGCTTTTTTCGTCTTTTGGTCATAACTCGCTTCAAAGTGGACGTTTTTTAAAATTGAAGACATTTTTGGAATCAGCATTAATAATTCTATCTTTCTGATCTACACATGGCTCACTCTCAAACAAGGCATATGGGGTTGACACAATCAATCGAGTGATAAGTGGGACAATATGAAATGCTGAAATGTGTGACTGTGTCTCCTCTAGCCTACTCAGCTTGTTTTTGATTTGGGGTTGTTTATTCACCAAAATGTATTTCTTTTAGAACTCCTTTTTTTTAATAATTGAATTCCATTTCACCTCTGTGTATTATTAATTAGCTATTCATGTTGTTATTTGTTTGATATTTTTTTGGTGTTGTTTGTAACATTCTTTTTGATTTGCTCTACTTTAAATATGAATTTTCACTATAATTTGATTACTTATACAATTTCATTTCATTCATATTACTCTTGCTTCATTTAGAAAATGGTTCCGCTGACAACTTCAAATAATTATTCGGATATCAATCGTTTCAGCTCTACCCTCAGACAAACAATTCAAAACGGTAAAAACCTCGAGCTTCAACAATGGAAGAGGTAGTTAGACTCCGTTTCATTTCAAGTAAGCTCCTGCTTCCCATTATCACAGCGCGGAGCGGTTGCTTTCTCGTCGGAAGGTCCTTTTCACTTATTATATTTCACCGAGGCCCACCGCTCCGCTGCTGCTGGTAATCAAAATCGAAAGCTCCCTAAGGATATTACAGAGCTTAGTTCGAGTTACAATTAGTTACATCAGTATTCAAAGTTTCTGGGGTTATTTTCAGAATTCGAAAAGAACATTCGTCGTCCTAATTTCAAAAATGTTTTCAAGTTTAAGAAAAAAGTTATTTCTTGAAGTAGTTATGACGCATTTCGCCCTCCCAAGAAGTTAAAATTCTTCAGATTTGATGAGACTTCGACCTGAAGAACATCACCAATCGATTCTCGTCGTATAACTGATTTCGACAATGTCTCTATACCTGGAAAACAGTCAACATTGATTTTCTTTTCAAATTATTTTTTGTTGTTGCTTTTAACAATTCCATTCTGTTTAAGCCTTTATTTGTCGTTTTTTTTTTATTTTTCTATGACCCGGTTGTACCGTTTCTATTTCAAGATGCTCAATTATGCGCACCTCTGCGTGCATAAAAAAATAAATAAATAAACATTTACTTTTAGTTTTGCCTAGTCTTAGATGAACTTCGTTCTGGTGAAAGTACCCCTTCAGCTACCCCGCGTCTCCACTCCTTCCACTCTGTCTCTCTCCCTTTTTCTCGACGATCTGACGCACTCCTCGCTCGAAAATAGTCCCCCAAGGTGGATTGAATTCGCGCAGTGGGGATGGACTGGAGAGTCAGACCACCCAGCAGCCGGCGCACGCGGCCGCGGCGCGTCACCACATTGATTAATCTCCTAAACGCAAGGTTCTGCTCAGCCAATTGACGGCTCGTCGTCAAATGCGGATATGAATAATTAAGTACAAAGAATAGGGTCGAAATATGGATTTTTTTTTGGTTTCCCGATTTTTCATAAAAACTTCATTTGATCAATAAATTTAAAAATTGTAGAGTAGCCGCGCAGACGCGGCTTTGCTTTTTGACATTGCAGACGAACGAGCTGGCAAGAGGTGAAATGGAATTCAAATATAAAAAAAAGAAATTCTAAAAGAAATAAATTTTGTTAAATTAACAACTCCAAATCAAAAACAAGTTGAATAGGCTAGAGGAGACACAATCACACATTCCAGCATTTCATATTGTCCCACTTCTCACTCGATTGATGGTGTCAACCCCATATGCCTTGTTTGAGAGTAAGCCATGTGTAGATCAGAAAGATAGAATGATCAATGCTGATTTCAAACATGTCTTCAATTTCGAAAAACGTCCACTTTGAAGCGAGTTATGCCCTAAAGGCGAAAAAAGCGATTTTCCGCGTTTGTTTCACCTTTTTACCAAAACTTTCTATTGTTGAGCTTGGGGGAACGGGACATAATATAAAAGGCCTCCAATGCTTTCCTCGCTCCAATGTCCTCCTCACGACAAAGTATAGTACACCTGATCCTGAAATCAACTCCTCCATGCTCTTCCAGCCTGTGCTTACCTAAAGGAGTTTGAACATTCTTGCACCTTTTGCTAGCTAAGTGCTCCCTGATACGCACACTCAGCATCCTTCCCGTTTCGCAGATGTAAACTTCGTTGCATGAAGCACACTTATGTTGATAGACCACTCCGCTCAACACGCAGTCGCCTTCTACTCCATTGGGGCATACGATGCAATCTTCCGTCTCCCAGGTTCGATCGTACAGCCGATTCCGAACCAGCTGTCGTTTGATGTTGCCCCTGGGGGTATTTATTAATACGACATCCTCGCTGAGATCTGCACGAACCAGACATCGCCGTACTGCCGCGCTGACCTCGTCCGAGAAGAATGGTAGCTGGAGAACAACTTTGTTGCCTATTCCGTCCGAAAGTCCCAGCCGTGTTCTTCGGCAACGTCGTTGCGGCTCGTAAGCATTCTGTCGAGCAATACTGTCAACCAATCTACGTGATTCTTCTCGCTCTTCATTTACTGTGCACATCTGAGTGACTGTTTTGTACATGTTGCGGAGGACGGCGCGTTTCACAGCTTCGGGATGTGAAGATTTCGAATGAAGTACTATGTTCTTAGAGGACTGTTTTCGATATCACTTGACATGGTATGTGCCGCCGACCACTCTTATCTGGGTGTTAAGAAAAGGAAGCCAGCCTTCGCGTGGCGTTTCCCTCGAGAGATGGATGAACTGCGACTGCTCGTTCAAAATGTTGAAGAGTTCGTCTATTTCCGCCTGAGTCGATGTAGCTGCGCAACAGTCATCGATGTATCTGCAGTACATGCTAGGAAGTCTAGCTAGCACCGGCTGTTCTATTTTGCTCATAAAGCAAACTGCCGAAACTGGCGCTAGTCGCTGAACCATTGCGAGTCCTCTAACTTGGGCGTAGTATGCTCTTTTCCATTTGAAGATATTGCACTTCAGGCATTCCTTTACCAGCGTCAAGATGTGCGTCTTGCTCAGTCCAAACCTAGCAATCCCACTATATTCGTCCAACATCTCTGCTAGAGCCTGGAGGGCATCTGTATTATCCACGTTGGTGTATAGCGCAGTCACATCAAATGACTCGACAACGCACTTCTGCTGGTCTCTTAGGCAGCGTAGACGATCGAGAAGTTGACTTGTGTTGGTTAAGTGAGATGGCACGTGCTGCAGAAACTGACCCAAAAAGTCGTCAGAGGACTGCACAATCTGAGAGATCGACTCAGGATACGGGCTCAGCGCACGGCTCAGCCGAAACCTACGAGCGAAAACAATGGATGTATTTTGACGCCCGTTCCACTTCCACGTTCTTTCTACAAGGAGCCGGATCCCTCCCCCGAAGTTGAAGTGAAGTTCAGGATTCTCTCATCAGGAATTCGCGATGTACTCAGCAGACATGGACAGGAAAGGAGCACGAATTTAACGCCAGAACAGCTGGAGGGCTTCAAGGAGATTCGGGAAACGATTGCAAGGAACGAAATTCGCCTATCCGTGAGCGACAAGGGAGGAGAATTTGTGATTTCGCCCCTTTCGTTAGACCTAGAAATCACACAACTTCATCTGAGTGATGCTTCTGTCTACCGGGAAACAACGAAGAGGGAGCTCACCACGCAGTGTCGCAAACTGAATAATGCTTAGACGACCGTGGGAAAGGCAGCAGGTCTAGATATCAAGCTAATCCGAAGACTGCAGCTGGATAATTCAAGATGTCCAGTGTTCTACACGTTGGTGAGAACGCACAAACTGTCGCCTGATACAATGCGTTCTATGGCGGCTCGTTCAAAATTCGGCCCATAATCAGCTGTGTAGGAGGGCCGACCGATCGTATCTCCTGGTTTTTATCCAAGATCGTGGGTCAGCTTCTGCAGCACGTGCCATCTCACCTAACCAACACAAGTCAACTTCTCGTTCGTCTACGCTGCCTACTCAGAGAAGTCCAAGGACGATGAGCGGCGCTTTCGCAGGACCGTCCGCGGCCGACGACCCGACGATCCTTCACCGAAGCCGCGGATGCGCCGGCGATGCGCCGCGGACCATCCTGCCAGCGCCGCAGATCGTCCTGCAGGCGCCGCGGATCGTCCTGCAGGCGCCGCGGATCGTCCTGACAGGCGCCGCGGATCGTCCTGACAGCCGCCGCGGATTGTCCTGATAGCCGCCGCGGATCGTCCTGACAGATGCCGCGGACCGTCCTTTTGAATCATGTTATCCAGCCCACCCCCGATCGGCTCATTGGCCGTGGAACAGATTTTGGCATTGGAGTACGCTATTCGCGCCAGCATTCCATACTCCTCAGAAAGCCTCAATATCACAATTTTGCAGGACTTCTCCATCGTACGAGTTAATTTCAAGAGTAGAATAGCTCGATTAACATGCATAACTGGTTTCGATATAGTTTAGCTGTACAACTGTGGAGTTTATCGCTGAAGAATTATTGTGGAAATACAATATTTTATTGCAATCTTTTAGACATCGATCATGTATAATTATGATTATGAACAAATGATTATGTAACAAATGACTAATGTACGATCATGAGCTGCAAATTCGCGAAATCGAGAGCTCATATTGTATGACTCTTAAGCAACAACTTTGTAATATTAGTTTAGACTGAAGTCCTGTAACACTTAGTTATTGCACAATCAAATGTTTATGTTACCATGGGCATACATTGCAATATGCTGTAAACTGAACAAGTCTTCGAATGCACATCGAAACCAGTTTTACATGTAAATTGAGCTGTTCTACCTCTGAAAATAAGTCGTACGGTAGAGCTTTCCTGCGAAATTGTGATACTGATGCTTTCTTAGGAGATAAGAAGGCTAGCTCGAAAGGCGTGCTCCAATACCGAAATCTGTCTCACGGCCAATGAGTCGATTGGGGGTGGGCGAAATGACTCTGTTTCCATCTAATTGGCCATCCTAGAGGTCAGAGAACCCATACACCAGTCAGCGGCAAGAGCGGCAGTTGCGGCGGCTATCGATTTGATTTTCTGGTTACTGTAAGCGGTGCTGCGTGCATTTTAATTGCGTAAGCAAAGCACACTGAGCGAGAATGTAAGGACTGCGCTCCACTAGAATATCCCACTCGATGGAAACAGAGTTCATGTACTGTGCTTCTCTGCGTCAAATTCCCCTCCGCAATTGCGTATTGAGACGCTTCGCGGCCGCACGCGCTCGAGCCGGACGAGATTCCTGCGCCGTAGCCGATCAGCTGATTGTAGGTGTTTTTTCATTTTCTTCAATTTTCTTGGCTTTGTGACTAAACCCGTCCTTCTGTGTTTCTTCATATAAGGTGCGTCCGAATAAGAATGGAGGCCTATGCGGCTGGCGTGCTTGGCAAGCGGCCGCCGCGTTCGCCGCTCTCGGACGAGCATGCGAAAAGTCCCCACCGCCATCGACTACGAACGGGGCCGGCACCGGCTGGCAGCAAGCACTGCGCCGATCAATCAGCTCTGCTGACGGGGGGAGAGGGGACGGCCGTCGTTGAAATCCAACACTCGTCCGAGGGCGGCACATGCGACGGCCGCCTGCCAAGCACGCCGGCCGCGTGGGCCTCCATTCTCATTCGGGCACACTTTATTAAAGTGTTATATCTACATGCACACCAATTTTTTCCTTCCAGATGCCTTCGCAACAACTTCCAGGGGAAAAAAATTCGCGGTGGTATTTAATTTTTTATTTCACGTTTATTTTTGTAATTCTCTGTTTTTGTTTTCTCCCTTACGCTCCAGTGATTTATATGATTGTTTGGTTTTCCAGGGTAGATGGTTTCATGCCGATATCGTACTCGGGATCAAACCGGAACTATTCTTGAAAAAAAAACACATGAGGAGAATTACAAAACCAAACAGTCATAAAAATTATTTGAGTGAAAAAAAAAACAAAGCCAGAGATGAATCCGAAAAATGAACGAGAATATGAAAATTTACTTACTTACCACCGAGAATTTTTCTGCCCTAGAAGTTGTTGCGACGGCATCTGAAAAGAAAAATTAGCGTGCATGTAGCATATAACGGTCTGGCGAAGTTATAAATACGAGAAAGTCAAAGTCAGCGGCTGAGAAATTGTCTTGAGACCTTGGGGAATGAGGTGGTGGAGTTGTTCAATTCAAAAATATATTTGGCTGCTTTTGAACGATCGGTATCGAAATGGTGGACTGCCGGTGCGCCCCGAAACCACCCCATCTAGAACAAACAGCGCCGCGGAACGGCCGCTTGACCACCCCACTATCAATTGTGCCGCGGATCAGCCGTCAAGCGCCGCGGACCGACCGGAAAGCTCATCTGCCGCCGCAGATCAGCCGCGAGTTTCTTTGAGTAAGAGACCAGTGGAACTGCGTTGTCGAGTCATTTGATGTGACTGCGCTATACACCAACGTGGATAATACAGATGCCCTCCAGGCTCTAGCAGAGATGTTGGACGAATATAGTGGGATTGCTAGGTTTGGACTGAGCAAGACGCACATCTTGACGCTGGTAAAGGAATGCCTGAAGTGCAATATCTTCAAATGGAAAAAAGCGTACTACGCCCAAGTTAGAGGACTCGCAATGGTTCAGCGACTAGCGCCAGTTTTGGCAGTTTGCTTTATGAGCAAAATAGAACAGCCGGTGCTAGCTAGACTTCCTATCATGTACTGCAGATACATCGATGACTGTTGCTTAGCTACATCGACTCAGGGCCAGTAGCAATCCCCCAATGTGGTGACTTTAAAGAGGCAGCCAACCTGAGGTCGGTGACGCCTAGATGCCTCCTATGGTTGCCACCTTAGAACGAGAATCATTCTCGAAGAGTAGCGTTGAATGCAAAACTCCCAAGAGCCGACGTATTTGAACCAGCACCGCACCAACCTACGAGTCGCATGCCCAACACAGCGCCTTAGACCACTAGGCCACATGTTCATGTGTGAAGTGCTCTTTCTGTTTTCCTAAATACACTCCCTCCACAGTTCTTCGTATTCATTGTAACTTTGATCGAACTAGCAGTAGTAAATATGGGTTTCGGGAGCGTGCGAATGTGTTAAATATGGGTTTCGGGAGCGTGCGAATGTGTTAAATATGGGTTTCGGGAGCGTGCAAATGTGTCTATCGTTCAGATTTAATAAGTTTTAAACCTTGTATGATGGGACTTCAGAATTTTTTAAAATTTTGAAATCATCAAAGCGAGAGAATGTTAGATTCAAAAAACGATTTTGAAAAATTTTTATAGGATGATCACTTACCACTGAACCACGATACACAATACTTTGTAGTATGATTGTCAAGGGGCCAACCTCGTGTTTTTTCGCAACGTACCGAAAAGTTCAAACGATTTTTTTTAATTTTGAACAATTTTTATCCTTAATTTGTTTCACGCTTCCCAGTCAACATAGAAAGAATTGAACTTGAAGGGAAAGAGGAAAACTAAGTTTAAAGGCAGTGTTCACGATAATCTTCGATTTTGAGATGAATCGCTAAATCGATTGTTTGGCCCCCGAGTAGAACTGAAATGACGAAGAAACCGAGAAAAACGCACCAGAAGGGCACGAAGTACTCAAGTATCAGCCCGCCTCTTAAGTATCAATGGAACTGTTCGTTGTGACAATGAAATCTATTGTGGACCCGTCTTTTGCAATTCCCCATTCTGTGTTGCTCCGTTCTTTCCTTCGGGCCCTAACTAATACTGTTTTGCCCAATACATTCTTCCATTTTCGATTAATCCCATTTTTTACCGGTGGCAACCACCGTGAACATGTTCATCCAACCAGACAACTAGTCCAGGCCATAGAATAATGTCACTGAAATAAGACGAATTAGTGGGTTTCTCGCCGTTTCTTCGTGATTTTGGTGACACTTGGTTGCCAACGCATTGTTTTGAGTGGAAAACTTGGAAACGAGAATCATCGTGAACACTGCCTTTAAATAAAAGCCGCACTTAGATGATCTATTATACAGCATTTAGTAACTAGTACACGCGGATGACGTAAGTTTCATTCATTTTCTGAAAAACGAAACCGTTTTTCAGCCATATTTCTTAGATGGCTTTCTGAGCAAATCCGATTTTATTTGTGGCGAGCGACTGTTGAAAAAAAAATCTGAAAATGGTTGAATATGGCCACAGCAACTTCTAGGAATTGGAAGTTGAGCTTAGCATAGGACTAAAGCACGTGAAATCTATAAAGGAGAAGGATTCATGACAGCTACAATTTGACGTTAATCTACGTACAATTTGACGTTAATCTCCCACTAAACCTCGCCAGGAATCATTGAAACATCAATAAAACCTTCAAACGTTTCGCCTGTCATTCCTGTCAGCTGGCAGCGGTGCTGGGTGGCCGCCAGCCGGCGGGTGCCATTTTTCCTTGCCCACCTAGACAACGAGATAGGCCGCCGTGCTGTGCTGTGGTGATAAGTGGACAGCGGACTGGTCGGTTTGCAAGCGCTTCACTGCCCTTTCTTGGAGCGCACTTGCCTCAAAAAGTCATCACTATTGGACGTACTCGACCCCATGACCGCGGTATCGACCCAGCTCCTCTTCGTCCGCGCGCTATTTCTCTTTCCTCTGCGGCGGTGAGCGAAGTCACCACCCTTTTCTTGCAGTCAGCCACCTCACAAAAGAACGCTCACTGCTTCCAGGTGGCTGACTGCAATGGTCATTAACATGAGCGCCGCCTGTGCATTACTATGCCGGCCCGTCCATATTGATAGCCGAGACGTGATTGACCCAGTCACCACGCAGTGACAACCGGTAGCTGCCACCTTTCGGGGGGATTGCTACTGGCCCAGGGGGAAATGGACGAACTCTTCCACATTTTGAACGAGCAGTCGCAGTACATCCATCTCACGAGGGAAACACCACGCGAAAGCTGGCTTCCTTTTCTCAACACCCAGATAAGAGTGGTCGGCGGCACATACCATGTCAAGTGGTATCGAAAACAGTCCTCTAAGAACATAGTACTTCATGCGAAATCTTCACATCCCGAAGCTGTGAAACGCGCCGTCCTCCGCAACATGTACAAGACAGTCACTCAGATGTGCACAGGAAATGAAGAGCGAGAAGAATCACGTAGATTGGTTGACAGTATTGCTCGACAGAATGCTTACGAGCCGCAACGACGTTGCCGAAGAACACGGCTGGGACTTTCGGACGGAATAGGCAACAAAGTTGTTCTCCAGCTACCATTCTTCTCGGACGAGGTCAGCGCGGCAGTACGGCGATGTCTGGTTCGTGCAGATCTCAGCGAGGATGTCGTATTAATAAATGCCCCCAGGGTCAACATCAAACGACAGCTGGTTCGGAATCGGCTGTACGATCGAACCTGGGAGACGGAAGATTGCATCGTATGCCCCAATGGAGTAGAAGGCGACTGCGTGTTGAGCGGAGTGGTCTATCAACATAAGTGTGCTTCATGCAACGAAGTTTACATCTGCGAAACGGGAAGGATGCTGAGTGTGCGTATCAAGGAGCACTTAGCTAGCAAAAGGTGCAAGAATGTTCAAACTCCTTTAGGTGAGCACAGGCTGGAAGAGCATTGAGGAGTTGATTTCAGGATCAGGTGTACTATACTTTGTCGTGAGGAGGACATTGGAGCGAGGAAAGCATTGGAGGCCTTTTATATTATGTCCCGTTCCCCCAAGCTCAAAAATAGAAATGGGTGCTTGTCGATAACCAGTGAATTCTTACCTTTCATACCATTATGCCAGATATAACATCAGCTGGTCTGGTATGACGCATGGGTTCACTTGCCTCTTGTCCCGCGTTCTGCCTGGTCGATAAGGAGCTCGTCGCTGGTGGAGCTGGTGTGGATGGGTTTCTGTATCTGTTGCTGTGGCTCGCTCAAGTTCGGGGGTTGTTTGTAATTAGTCTGAGAGCGAAAAAGGCGTTTGATCGAGTATCTCATAGGTCGCTTTAGTTTAGAAACACTTTCAGGCCTTTAAAAACGACGATTTGCTCGAAACGTCAGGCCACAAATAAACCAGTTCTACCAGATAACAAACCTGTACGGCAAAGCAAGTTCAAGTACGTTTAACATGCCCAGGTTTCAAGACAACCAAACGTGGAATTTAATACACTGATCATATGTAGGTTCGAAAGTGCATTATTGTGGCGAAGAAATCGATTTTTGAAAAACGTGTCTCACCGGTGGGACACGTGGTCTTGAAAGGGTTAAGTATTACATAACCCGGACAAGGCGCCGCGGAGAAGCGCTTCGGCCGAGTTTTTTGCTTATTGCGAGTGATTAAGTTTGTTTAGAGAGGCCAGACGCTGCCCGGGCAGAGTGCCGCGAAGCGTTACATAATACTCTCGAAGCGGCGTTTTGGCCGGGTCACATAATACTCTAGCAGCGTAAGGTAGCCATTTCTGGAACATTTCTCGAATCTGTTCTGGACCTATTCCATCAGATGGAAAACACTATATATTACGTCTGCCCACAAGTTCGGTGCTGAGGGAGATACTCCACCGATAGGTTTCTGACTATCTCATGTTGAATATGGTGGTATTCTGATTATATTCGAACTTTCTACCAGTTCGATTGGAGACATTTCACCTCTGTACCGCAAAAATGGGCATGTGCCGGAGACTCTGCTTTCTAGTTTTCTGAAACTATTCGTTTATTCGGCCGAATATTCGAATATTGGGCCGTTAGAATATTCGAATGAACGAATTATTCGTAAAATTGGCTTTTCCGAATATTCGAATAAACGAGTTAATCGAAAAATTGACTTCTCCGAATAATCGAATAAAGGAATAATTCGAAAAATTGATTTCTCCGAATATTCGAATAAACGAATTATTCGGAAATTTGACTTTTCCGAAAAATCGAATTATTCGAATTGTCGATTATTAGTTTATTCGGCCGAATATTCGTTTTCCAAATATTCGTTGACATACTCTATGTCTGGGACGGGGTCGACGCTGTGATGTACTGCTTTCAAGCTACAATGCGCAGTGCCACTTGTGGTTCGATAAGGGCATCGCCAGTGGCCAACCTACTACGACGTGTGTCGCCGTTCCTTCTCTTTCGTGTTCATTCTGAACTCTTCATCCTTTTACAGTGCTCGTTGTGGTGCCCGCAACATTACATTCTAAGCGACAAACACTAGTGAGCTCCTGCATTCACAGCCCTCTCATGGAGGTCCGCTAATCTGATATTATTTGCCTATTGTGTGAGTGATACCGCTTGACCAATGAGGCTATTCGCGGGCCCTTCCTTTCACCCAGCAAGTGCGAGGCTCGCCACTTCCTCCCTAATTTGGCAAGCCTACCTTTGCCTCTGAATTAGTGAACTGACCCGCTGTCACGCCTGCCTCCACTGCCATCACAAACAATGGGGGGGGGGTTGAGGGTCAATGGCCGTATGGATGACCATCCTTTCGAATGCCATTACCCGAATCAACATGAATGAAACACATGTTTGCCGCGCCTTATGTGGTGCTCGTTCGCTACAGCTGTTCAGCATTGGGCCAATGATATGCTTTTGCCCGGCCGCTCACCGCGTAAGCCCACATCCTTATTATGTCTGCCCGCTCACCCGGTAATAGGCTCCGCCCTGAAATTATGCCCACGTGCTCAGCCGGAGAGCCGACTTCTCCGCCCTCTCATCCGGTGTCATTGTCTATGTTGGAGAAGGAGCATGCAACGACAAGTTGAAATAATGTCTTTTCGTTTGATAGATAATTAATTTTGGACACTTACTACAAAGCGTGAATGGTCAACATCATGACGTTCGAAAAAGTTAATCATATCGTTGTAGTTTGATACTAACGAGGAGTAGTACGAGGGCGGCAGGTCAGCAACCTGAATTTGAGTGGTCAGGCAATGAACAAACGGGGATGTCGTGCACGTTTCCCTTCATGGGAAGCCTGTTTGGAGAACGTTCTCGACGTCCCTTCAGTACGGAGTCTGTGCTGCAGGAACAACGACTCACTGTAGTACTCCAACCCGTGTGCTTGATTGAAATCGTGTGTAGAGTCGCCAGTTGTCGTAGAAGGTCACGAACTCCATCAACCTGCAGAAAATCGCTCAAGGTGTTGGATGGCTTTGTTAAGGGCAACATACACGCTCGCAAAAGTTGTTCAGATAGCTAGACTCCGTTTCATTCCAAGTGAACTCGTGTTTTCGGTTATCACAGCTCGGAGCGGTGGCTTTTTCGTCGAAACCTCTTTATTATTAGTTATATTTCATCGAGGCCCACCGCTCCGCTGCTGGTGATAATCGAAATCAACAGGTCACTAGGGATGTACCAGAGCTTACGTCATTTGGATCGTACGAGCTCCAGTAGAACGCTCACACAGTTGCAAATGTCAAAAATTAGTTAGAATGACCGTACTTCAGCCGTAGTGACAATGAGTCACGAAATCATCCTTTCTCCGCCTTCCGATACGAACTCGGCTGCTCAATACAAATATTCAATGCTCGATTGTATTCAGTTTGGCTAATTTGTTACGCTTCTGAGGGCGTAAGAGTTCTGTTAATGGCCGTACGGGTGTATTACTATGTACCATTATCCCGGCCATTTTGTCGCTAGCCTAGCTGTTTTAGCCAGTGCGGTGTAACTCGTCCACTTCATACAGAAAAAGTTCATTTCAATCGACTTCTTCGTAGTTCCTCAATACTAATTGCTTCAGATCTTCGATTCGTGCCATAAAATTAATACCATTTTGAGCGTGTATGCTGCTTTTACGAATTTGGCTGCAAATGCACTAGAATGAGTTTTCTCTCATGAAACATATGAAGCGGTAAAGTTTCGTTGCTCTATTTACCTCAATCAACGACATGGACTAGACAAAGAAGTTTCAGAACTCACTGAAAGACCTTTGACGGCGTCTTGTTGAACTCCTCGCTCACCAATGTCTTCCATTACTACCACACCACTAAACTCCTTCGTGTGTCTCTTGATGTAGAAGATCCTCGGAGCTGGCTGTCTTGTGTACTTCTGCGTCCAATCGTATACGTTGCATTCTCTTCAAACAAATCTTTTCCACAATGAGGATGAACTTAAGTAGTCACTATGGTTCCACAAAAAAACGGCTTCTTGAGACTAAAATTAGCTCATATATTGGCCTTTCGCTAATTTTGGTTTATGAGGAGCGATCACCGCGGCGGGCCATGTGGCCTTTGTGCCATTATCGTCCGGCGGGGTGACGGTATCGCGCAACAAACACCGATAGGTTTCAAAGAGCCTGCTTCTCAATGGTATTTTTCAGTCTCTGCTTAGTCAGCGGTCGCGAAAAAGGTCGTTTCCTGAGTCATTACTTCTTTTGAATCAGCAAAAATAGCTCAAAAGCCCAACTTGTTTCGACTGCATTTTGCAGAAATTACCAGAAAATGAACGAAAATGTTTAAGTTGCCTAAATAGCATTCAGTACAATAGTGCAGTTTTTTGCGCTACTAACACATGTGTTTTCCAACTTCTAGAGGCGAAATACGAGGAATTTCAATCAAAATCTCCAGTTTTCTTCTTGTTATCGCTTTATGCAATAATTTGTCCCCATGCAAGGGCTGCAAAGGGCAGGCTCAACACAACCCATCCACAGAATCTTTGCCGAGAGGTTGCAGCTCCGTTCGCATGTGGGTTGAGCGATTCTCGAGACATGGCCGATTTTCACCTAGATTGACGCAAAAGCTCAAAAAATCTCTCAAGGTTGAGGTTCATAAACGCGATGAATTGGGGTTGAACTCAGCAAAAGGTATACGTAGTACATAATACCGAATTCGAGTAATACGGCGCTCAACTTGGGAGTTTAATGTTCATGATTCCAACGGAACGTTTACCATTTTACCTCTTGAACATCAAGTAATGGTACTTGGCCTCCTCATCTTCTCTCTGATCCTTGGAAGCTGGTGTTTTTAATACAACACTTTTGGGCAAGTCTTCATCTTCCCATCCAAATGTTACCCGAAGCACTGTCGAGGTGGCATATTCTGAAAAAAAGTTTGGAGTGCTACCGCGCTGATGATGAACGTAGAAGTTTAGTAAAAGTGGAGAACCGTGGTACTTATTTAGCTAGTACTGACCTGGGAAAGTGAGTGTTGAACACATTTGAAATATGACACTTGTTCTTCTCTGCGACGTCGTTATTTTGTTTTCAATACTAGTTTTTGAAAGGATTTACCACAGCGCTTTCGTACTCCTCCCCAACCCGTGACGGTGTTGAGTTTACTCCACTCGAGATTTGTGCCTGTGCCATAATCGTCCCAGCTAGGCAGGCTACTGGGGATCCTAGACCCGTACTACGACGGCGTCACAAGCCATTCAACTCACCCAGTGTGTCACATGGGTTTCCATGTATACCGCCGCCTGTTCCGTGCAAACATTCACATGCGTTTATCAGTATGGCCTTGCTACAACGGTGAAGGAAGTGGGCTCCTATGCAGCAGTGCACAACTTCTTAGCTGAATACTTTTCTGCGCCTCACCTCTGCGTGACATTCGGAGACATTTGGGCTCTCTATCGTGCGCACAGCTTTGGCACAGTACACTCAATCACACTTCAAAATGTGCACTTTATGGTGCATCGATGGACCGTTGCCGTGTAGGCGCAGTAAAGGAAAAAGTCCTCAGCATTGATCAAACCCTCTGGGGATGAGCCACGCATTCGACTCCCATTCACAATCGTGAATGCTATTGATTCTGTATTGGGTCTACATAATGAGTTGCAAGGGACAGATGATGTCAGTGTTCCTATCCTCTAATTGTTAGACAAGTCTGGCACTAATGAACTTTCAAATGGGGGTTAATCATATTATAGGGCACTAAACGCGAATCTGGGGTCTGTTTGTGAGTATACTTAGGGTTACTGCAGGTTACGGTAGGCATAATGCCTTATAACTGACGCAACCTACCTTAATATTTTCTGTACAAAAATTTCCTAGTCTAAGATTAAGGCCGAGCACCGCTAAATATGAGAGCTAACAAGTCTCTCAGGTGTGGTCCCGTCGGAAGTCGGCAATTTTGAAAACCAAGAGTCACAGGAGTAGTATATTTGAGTCCAGCGTTTCCGCTTTATTCTATGCTGAGTTTCGGCGTCTAAAATGAACGCCGAAGACCGATACACTGATAGAGGAAGAAGACAAAAAACATCCAAGTTCACGAATCTAAACCAGGGTTCTATAACTGCAGTAACTTAAGTTTCAAATGAGGTACATGGAAAAAATCCTAGTTTTAGGAAACTACACTCTGTACCCTACCGTTTGAAGCCTACGCCACCTCTGGAGTGTGCCCTTTGCGAAAATTTTCCTGGTGTGGGTTCTGCGTCAATATTCGCGTTTCCTCAGTACTTACTATGTCAGATGTTGACCCACAGTGCATTTTAGAGAAAAACCCACAACAGGTTAATGTTCTTAGAAGGAATTCTTGAGATTTACAGAAGCTTGCAGACGGTAGAGTATAAAGTCTTGTTTCTCAAAGCCAGGATTTTTCCAAATAACTCATTTACTACTTAACTTATAACCTTTAAACAACCTACTTTTTTTGAAATCGCACGTTTTTTTCTTCGACGTTTACGAGTACAGTGTAGCGCCCCTCAGCGTCGATCTTAGACAGTGAAACTTCGTATGCAGGGTAAATCAGCGACGCTTGACTCAAATATCCTACTTTCGTAACTCATAGTTTCCGAAATTGTCAACTTCCGGCGTGACCACATCTGAGAAAGTGTGAGTCCATACACTGTAGCAATGTTCATCCTCCATCCTAGACGATGAAAGTGTATACAAAAGGTGAGTAGACCCTGCTTGACCCAAATATCCTTCTATCGTGATCTGTACTTTGCATAACTATGAACTTCGAGCGGGATCGAACCCCCTCCCCCTCCTCAAACATCCGTCTTTTATTACACAGCCAGGGTCAAGCGGGGTTGCGAGATTTCGCAACGGTGGGCGGGGGGGGGGTCGCAGAAATTTTGACCCAAAAATAAAGATTAGGGGGGATCGCACAAATTTCGGACTAAAAATGAAAATTTGGAGTGATTGGAAAATGAAAATAACGGTTATTGAACACCATAAGGTAACTTTTCAGGACTTTATAAAGTAGT
Organism: Aplectana chamaeleonis; assembly: GCA_029168955.1. Taxonomy (NCBI): domain Eukaryota; kingdom Metazoa; phylum Nematoda; class Chromadorea; order Rhabditida; family Cosmocercidae; genus Aplectana; species Aplectana chamaeleonis. The sequence goes on from JAPDOI010001915.1 coordinate 22,195, forward strand.
CTGAATCAATTACTTATAGAACTACTCTCCTTGCTGAGGGTTCCGGAGTAGCTCTATCAAATTTTTGAAATTGAATTAAAAAGGAAGTTTTTTTCCTCTAAACAGTCCGCAACCTTCGCGTAAGGCCAAGTGCATACTTCCCGCGACGGGCGACGCGACATAGTGCTTGCGAATCGACCGAAAATCGATATTGCTAATATGCACTGTCGCGGTCGCGGGAAGTATGCACTAGGCCTTACCTTCTCGACGGGCTCACCGCTATGATTTATTACACCTCAATAAAAAAATTACACCTGAATACAATACAAAAAAAAAAGATTTGTTTCGCAAAATATACTGCCCAAAAATGGCGCCTCAGGGCGGGGGATCGCAAAAATTTTGGGAAAAGAATTTTGTTGGTGGGGGAGGGTCGCTCCGATTTCGAAAAATTACGCAACGCCTCGCTTGACCCTGTACACAGCACAGACTGTAACCAGTTATAACATAGTCCACCAAAAGTTGCACATCTAATTACCAATGAGAAGCGGTTGGTCTAAGATCATGTGCTTGAAACTCAGCACAACCGCTCTTGCTCAATCGGTGGCGAGTGTTTTGCATAGAAATTCATGCATATTGATCTTTTGCCGACCTCTTCTTATTGATAAGTACATGTACGATATTCGCTGGACTGCACTATACATACACTTTTGCACTTTAAGCCCCTCTTTACATAAATGCGATGGGCGCTGTTCGTCCTTGCAAGCATCCGCACTTTTTTTCGTCTAGCACTAGCTTCACCAATTTAAAGGCAGTGTTCACGATAATCTTCGATTTCGAAATTAATCGCTAAATCGATTGTTTGGCCCCCGAGTAGAACTGAAATGACGAAGAAACCGAGAAAAACGCACCAGAAGGGCACGAAATCCTCAAGTATCAGCCCGCCTCTTGAGTATCAATGGAACTGTTCTTTGTGACAATGAAATCTTTTGTGGACCCGTCTTTTGCAATTCTCCATTCTGTGTTGCTCCGTTCTTTCCTTCGGGCCCTAACTAATACTGTTTTGCCCGAAATATTCTTCCATTTTCGATTAGTCCCATTTTTTACCGGTGACAACCACCGTAAACACGTTCATCCAACCAGACAACTAGTTCAGGCCATAGAATAATGTCACTGAAATAAGACGTCTAAGTGCGTTTCTCGCCGTTTCTTCGTCATTTTGGTAACACTTGGAGGCCAACTCATTGTTTTATGTCAAAAACTCGGAGACGAAAGTCATCGTGAACACTGCCTTTAATACAACAAGAGTAATTTAACTGCAATCAAACACTAGAGGCAAACCTGCTAGATAAACACTGTTTGAACATATCAGCTCTAGGTGGGGAGGGGGAGGGGTAGAACAGGGTCAAAACTTGACCTTCTCACGCTCCTAGGGAGGGGTTCTGAGCGAAATTGTCACTGGAGTGGGGGTCTGAGCAAAACGGGTCGGCCCGCACCTCGTGCAGTACCCTGGTGCCATGATTCTACGAAAATTAACGAATTATAAATTAACGTGATTTCAAGACTTTTTCGCTAAGCGTTAATCGTTAATTTTCGAGAAAAAGCCGCGTTAACCTGTTAATGCGTTAACACGTTAACGTTATAACGCACAGCCCTGCTGTATACTACAGTTTCATGGAGAGGGGGGCTCGGCGTCCACTGTCTGCGTTCCCCTATGCGGCTGATCCCTGCACTCTTCGCGTTATACGCACTCTTTCTTATCGCAGCACGCAGTTTCCAGCGGCAGCAGCCTACTGGGGCGGCATGCATGAACGCTGCGAAGAAAGCCAGAAGGCCCCTCCTCGTTCTATGCGCGCAGCGTCGAGCCACGGGACGGCCCCCGTAGTGCATGGCGTATATTAGTGTATCGCGGACGTAAACGCATTTTCCACTGCAAACTTTGCGCGCGCTCTTTCTTTCATCCCTGTCGCGTTTGCTTCCATTGATTGAGATGCACGGGATGACAAAAAATGCCAGAAAGCGACTGTGATGACAAAAGTGCCGCTAGGCTTAGAGTTTGCTGTAAAAAATGCATTTACGTCCGCGGCACACCAATAGACGCTATGCACTTCGGGGCCGTCCCGTGGCTCGACGCTGCGCGCATAGGACGCGGAGCGGCTCGCCATCCCATCCATTCCGCTGCTAGCGACAGGAAATGGGTGCCAATACCCGCGAGCTCGCTTTTTCGACTAATTCATCGACCCTCTTTAGGGCCACAACTGATGACCTCAATGAATCGAATCGAATCGGAAGTTTTCAGTACATGTGATAAAATAAAAAAATGTTTGTCTAGAACCCGACCTCGCGCGCCTTCTGACCAAATCCTATGAGCGGTGCGCATCGAGAAAGGAGTTGTATCGCCGTTTGCGGTTCTAAATCCACTCGGGACCACTTCGCTTGAATTGAGTAGCGTGACGTCTTGTGCGGCAAAAACGGACAACTCCTCCCTCTGGTTGTGAAGAGCCCCTATCCCCGAATAGCCCAACACGATCTCGTACTTCAGCGTAGGGCGCACACCCCGTCTACTCCCCTCAACGGCCACCGAAAAATGAACTGAAAAATCGACTCTAAGAAAAAAACTAGAACTCGAATGAGGTGAATTTGCTCCCGTGGGGGGTTTTGGGGAATAGATATAATCATTTGATCATTGGTTGTTTTCTTCAAGTCGATTTTTCAATTGTTCGCTTTGATCCGTGACCATTGAGGGGAGTGGGAGGGGATTGCGCCCTGTATTGGAGTTTAGGGACATATAGGGCTATTTGGATCCTTTTAGCCGTTTTTTTGCCTTGCTGTTTTCATGAGCTACCTTTCGATTTCAACTGGAAACCCGGAGAAGATTTTCGTCGTGGACACTGCTTCTAAGCAGCCCAAATAACCTCTACGGAGACGTCTTGGGCTAATGTATCGTAGCATTCAGGAAATCGTCAAGAGTCGTGTTTGGCCAGCAAAACTACCCCCCCATTGGAAGCTTTGAACCAAGCTAGCAGAAATTTCTGAAAAATCGACAATTGTGTCTCAGAATTGTAATCAGCACCTGAACCTACCCTTAAAATGAAGTTTTGAGCTCTAACCGAAACAGTTTTTCTGAACACCCTAGAAATTGTCATTCGGGTACTCCTTTCTCATCGTAGAGCTATGAAAATACCCACTTTTGGAAATCTCCTGTAAATCTCTGAGGCATTTAGGAAGTTAAACACGGAACAACGTTCAGAAAATACCTTTCTAAAATATCGGGGTGCAAGAAAAACACGCTCTAGTAAGTGAAGCTGTTTGTTGGGACAATGAAATCTTTTGTGCACCAGTCCTTTAGAATTCATAGATTTCATTCGCTTTTTTCTCTACTTTGAACCATACAAAAAAATTTACGTGACATATTTTCAAATTTTCTATTGACTCCATTATTCACGACCACCGAGATCCCAATCATCCCACCGGACTAGTCCACGACAGGAACATACTTCACTGAAAAGCAGACGTTTCAGTGTTTTTCTCGCCGTTTCTTCATGATTTGAGTAACACGTGGTCACCATTGCAATGTTTTACGTAATAAATTCGGGAGCGAAGATCGTCGTGGACATTGCTTTTAAGCTTTAACAAGTTTAAGGAACGCGAAGCATCGATCTTTTAGTAGTGAGAACAGATGTTTTTTTTCGAAGGTGGAGTAAATAATAAGCACCGTTTACAAATGGAAGAATAGATTCGAAATCGTTCGAAATGAATAGTTCAGCTGTCATACCATCCCATCTGGGTCGATTCAATCGTTCCGTAATCCATTGAGGCTCTTCATCGAACTGTTTTGAGAATTTGTCAGCCAACGACTGCAGTAGCCATTGCAATGAGACATCTGTTCCACAAAGGTAGTCTTGATTCCCGTGTGTTTCTTGGTCAGTAGATCGGTCACTGAAAATACTATATAGGAGAGATTTTCTGGCTGAGTGCTAACACGTGCTAATAGTAATGCCCCTTTGTGCATGAATGTTACGCTTTCACAGCCGAATGACTCCAAGTAGACACAATGCTTCTCATTGTTGCTCTCGTCCATTTTCCACTCAGGCGCGAGTCAAAGTCAGAAACCCAAAAAGTGTTGTTGGCTCGTAGTAATTAACGAATTGCCTTTTGAGCTTTTCAATGCAATAACGTGAGCTATTTACGTGAGATGCATGCACTGGGTGAGGAACATATAACCTTCTTGGTCTAGGGTGATGCATATTCAACTAGAAAATAAAAGAATACAAGGCCCAAGCAAGAAACAAAAGAGGACAAAAAATTTTTCTCTGCATATGTTATAAGGGTTGCGAAAACTCAGAATCTCTTAGTTTTGCGTTCATTTCACAAATTCAATACGTGCATACCTCATACACTCAGAGCTGAGATCGTCTTGGTTGGGTATTTGGAGGCTGGCGATTGACGGTCGATAGGATCGAGGTCTTGGTGGGGGTGGATCACTCGGTACTTCACTAGGCGGAGGATCTGGCGGTGTCACAGTAACGACGTCAGGAGTCGAGGGTCGACAGCCCATTCGCCTTATTAGAAATTTCACGAGAACTTCGAATGCAGAATTTATCCTGGAAGCGAGAAGAGTTCTCGGTGTACGAGAAGAGATACCATATATAGCACAAAATTGACGCGACCTTAGTGATTCGGAACGAAAGTGTGTTTTGAAAGCAAATGTTTTGATCAGGATCGTTCAGGCCGGGATCAAAATGTGCGTCCGAATGCTAATGTCCGTCCGCGCGGTCGGCGGGCGGGGGTGTCGAGTGGGAGTCGTGTTGGAATTTTCCAGACGAGTTTCTACTCATTTTCGTTTATTATCCTATTTTCCAGATTTTAAATTGTCTGCATGATATTTTTACGAAGTGCTTCATTGCTACGAAGTGTTTTACTATATGTTGATTGGGTGGCCATCGGTGGGGTTCGCCCCCTTTTGGTGGGGGAGGGGGAATCTTGTTATCCTTTTCTCGTTTAGAATTAATTCACTTTGTCCCTTGTATTCTGTGCGAAACCCTAGATTAAAGGCAGCATACACGCTCACAAACATGGTCGAGATATCAGCATTAATGAGCTCGTACGGCACCTACCATGTCGTCAACGAAGTTTGAAGCACTGAAAACCTTCCAGGATGACAATATTCAACGATATTTGAGCAATCCTGTCTATTTCCCCACCCATTCGAGTACGAGAATGAGAAATGAAACTTGAGCCAACATGTGATAACTTAGAGTGATAGCACTATCAAAAGGGAGTGCAGTAGAGAAAAAGCTCGATATACCTGAATATAACATGTCTGTGCACCGATGCCATTCTCCATTTCAAAAAGTCAGCCGAAGTAGAGCGGCATTCTCGAAAGTGGACAAGAGTTAATAGGTATGTAGACATGTTATACTCAAGTAAACCAAGCTATTTCTCTCGTGCACTCCCATTTGATAGGGCTATCACTGTCCATTTACGACTTTCAATAAATCTCCGCATTGGCAACGTTGATATGATGTTCTCAATTATCGTGGTGCGCGCTTCGCTGATTTGGAAAAGGATTGCTCCTGCGCACACCCCTCGTTACAGAATCTCGGTTTGGAAGATAGTTCCAAACTTGGCATTTTCAGAAAATGTAGAGCAGTAAAGGTTCTTAACACTGCTCAAGTTTCGGAAAAAGCTGATTAGTGGTTCTCGAGGTATTGAAAAATTTGTGAATTTAAAAATTGTGTGTGTGTGTGTGTGTGTGTGTGTGTGTGTGTGTGTGTGTGTGTGTGTGTGTGTGTGTGTGTGTGTGTGTGTGTGTGTCCGGTGAAATTTTTGAATGATAAGAAACATGGTTGGCCAATTGAGAGAAATGGAGTGGTATTATCATAAGAGTGAATTGATTGCAAGCGTTAGAGTACAGTTCACCTCCTCACTGCCGTTCAGTCCGCAAAGAGCACCCTGATTGCGAAATCGCACTCCAGGGCGGGTGCGAGTATTTTCAGACAAGGATGTGGGATCACCCGCGCGCTTTTTGCCTTTGGTGCCCGGGAGATCCCACCGCCCGGGTGATCCCACATCCCTGTCTGAGGATACTCGCAGCCGCGCCGCAGCACGATTTCGTAATCAGCGCGCACTTTGCGGACTTAACGGCAGTGCGGAAGTGAACTGTAGGTCTCCTTTACGCCCATCAGAAACCGTATGCACACGGTTTATTGTGTGGGATCCGATTGGAAGTGCGCCAAGCGCCAGAAAACGTGCGCGGGACCCGAATGGAAATGCGCAAAGCGCAGGGGAGAGAGTGCGAGACCCAACCAAGAGTGCGCCAAGCGCCGGGGAACGTGTGCGGGACTTGACTGAAAAGGCACCAGGCGCCCGGAAAAGTGTGCGGGACTCAACTGTGAGTGCGCCAAGCGCTGGGGAACGTGTGCGGAACCCGAACAGAATGTGCCAAGCGCCACAGAACGTGTGCAGGAGCTGGCTGGAAGTGCGCCAAGCGGCAGGGAACGTGTGTGGGACCTGACTGGAAGTGCGCCAAGCGCCGGAGAACGTGTTCGCGACCCAACTAAAAGTATGCCAAGCGACGGGGAACGTCAGCGGGACCCCAATTAAAAAACGCCGAGCGCTGGAGAAAATGTGCGGGACCCAACTGGGAGCGCGCCAAGGGCCGGGGAAAGTGGGCGGGATATAACTGGGAGCACGCCAAGCGCCGGAGAACATGTGCGGGACCCAACTTCAGGTACGCCATGCGGCGAGGAAGGCGTGCGATACCCAAGTGGAAGTGCTCCATGCGCCGGGGAACGTATTCATGACCCCACTGGGAGTGCACCAAGCGCCGGGAAAAGTGTGCAGGACCCAACTGGGAGCGCGCCAAGCGCCGTGAAACGTGTGCGGGACCCAACTTCGGGTGCGCCAAGCGCCGAGCAAAGCGTGAGGGACCCAACTGGGAGTGCGCCAAGTGCCGGGGAAATTATGCGGGACCCACCCAACTGGGAACGCGCCAAGCGCCGGCTAACGTGTGCGGGACCCAACTTCGGGTGCGCCAAGCGCCGAGGAAAGCGTGAGGGACCCAACTAGGAGTGCGCCAGGCGTCGGGGAAAGTGTGTGGGACTCGACTTAAAAAGCGCCAGCACCGGTGAAAGAGGGCGGGTCCCAACTGGGAGTACGAAAAGCGTTACGGATCGTGTGTTTGACCCAACTGGGAGGACCTGCAAAGAAGTGAAAATTGAAAACGCGGTTGCGATTCATCCGTTTATCTAGTCGTCATTGGGTTTGGAAACCAAGAAAAAGGGTGTGAACTGTAGTGGTGCTAGAAGGGGTGGGCAAGTGTTGTGCAAGAGGGGTCTACTTACTACACAACTGCATGGAAATATGAAATGTAATATCTGAGAGTGTAATGTGCCTTTAAAAGGAAACTTTCGCTAAAATAAAGTGAAATTATCTAACTGTTTTGCTTTGCTACGGATTAGTATGATTTGAAAATGTGACATTTGTGAGAAACTCGTTAAAAGAGGTGGAATATCTTATGCTACTGATTTGGCATGGGAATAAACTCGAAAGAAGCGCTAAAAACTCAGTGAAATGATTCATCGTTGGTTTGGCTGTGCACTTGTTTACTAAACAACAAAAATTAAGTGTGACATTCAAAAACCAAATCACGCTTTTCTTAGGCCGGGATCATACTTCCAACGACGAGCGACGCGATACAATGTTTACCATCCATATCGACCGAAAATCGATATACTTGATGTGCACAGTCGCCGTCGCTGGTCGCGGGAAGTATGATTGCGGCCTTACTGAGCATTTATGTATTCGTGTGACAGCAGTTCTCTTAGTTGACGACATCCGCATAAAGCGCTTCTCTTCTGAAATCAACCTAACGCTTGCAGTTTAGGTTAACAAGTCTCAGGTCCTTGGAAAATTATGTTGTGTCTCCCGCCTCAATCATTCAGAAATATTATTTTCAAGAATTACTAAATTATTTGACGCGTGCGCTTCCGATTGACTATCAATTAATGAAAGTGGAAATAACATTACGTAGTGTGTTTATGCGAATGTCGTCAACTAAGAGAACTGTTGTTACACGAATACATAAATGCTCAGTAAGGCCGCAATCATACTTCCCGCGACCAGCGACGGCGACTGCGCACATCAAGTCGATCGATTTTCGGTCGATATGGATGGTAAACATTGTATCGCGTCGCTCGTCGTTGGAAGTTTGATCCCGACCTAAGAAGTGCGCGATTTGGTTTTTCAATGTCACACTCAATTTTTGTTGTTTAGTAAACAAGTGCACAGCCAATTCAACGATGAATCATTTCACTGAGTTTTTAGCGCTTCTTTCGAGTTTATTCCCATGCCAAATCAGTAGCATAAGATATTCCACCTCTTTTAACGAGTTTCTCACAAATTTCACATTTCCAAATCATACTAATCCGTAGCAAAGCAAAACAGTTAGATAATCACATGTTTAACTTTTCATTCTGTTCTACGAAGGGGTGTGAAAATACGGGCTTGCAAGACGGAGATCCTCAAATACTGTCATTCTAGACAGCTTTCAGCGCTTCAAACGTCGTTGACGGCATAGTAGGGGCCGTGCGGACCTATCCATGCTGTTATCGCGACTATGTTTGCGAGCATACATGCTGCCTTTCAAGGCAGTGGTTGGTCACGATGAAAAACATAATCGAAAAAGCTACAAAAATCAGCTTAGATAAAAAAAGCTGAAAAACTATGAAGGTAGCGTGGTAAAGAGGGGGTTAGAATTAGAGTTTCTAGGGCCCAAAGAAGCCAGTTCGTGCACACGTGCACAGCGCCAACCAAAAAGATCGCAGTCTCATGCCGAGCTGTCAAAATTCATCGACATTCAGAGGAAGAAATAAATGCAAATTTACCTAATAAAAACAGTTGAGCAATGAAAGAAAGCACTCCAGTCAATGTTTTTGACTAGATGTATACACAAATTCGAAGGTTCATTGATTGAAATTCAATTTCAAGCCAGCTGATATTCTTGATATAAGAGGTCATCGATGCCGATGATGTGGAGTAGGCTCGTCCACCATCAAAAGACAAGAAAGTTCAGGCTTCAAAAACACTGTTTTCGGCCAAAAACAGTGTTTTTTCGCGATTTTTTTCTTATAGGTCCTACTACTCGAGACTCAGAAAAGGGTTTAGAGAGAAAATGATGAAAGGCATATTTGATCGCGACTACTGCCTTTAACTGATCCTTTCGATGCGCTTTGTATTTTGCGATTGGACCCTCTATTGCGCCTGTAAATTTGAATCTCTGTTCAGTTCGAGGCATCAATTTGTGAATGAAATAATAAAAAACTTCTACTTTTGATACCGGCTCTGAAACAGCTTTGTTCTTCGAAACAGTTAGTTTGTTTAGCTTCAGATGTTTCGTGATTGTTCTTGAATAAACTTTCTTAGCTGGTTGCGTTGCGAAGAAATGACATTCCAAAACAACCCCCTCACCCCATTTTGAGGTCCTAAAAACGTCTATTTCTTATGAAACTGTTACTCAAAGGGGTGGGAAAATACGGGCGTACGAGGCAGGATCGCTCGAATATTGTCATTTTGGATAGTTTTCAGTGCTTCAAATTTCGTAGATGACATGGTAGGAGCCGTGCGTGCCTATTTATGCTGATATCTCGACCATGTTTGTGAGCGTGTCTGCTGCCTTCAATAGCTAAATTTGCATTTATTTCTGCCTGTGAATGCCGATTAATTTTGACTAATCACACATGAGACTGCTAATACCTCTATTCTTAGCTCATTTCTTCCCGCTTGACCTTCGTACTCTTTCAGCTGTTTGCGGACCGAGCTGACTTTTATGATTTTTTCCACAATTTTTTTCATCGCGACCACTGCCTTTAAGCGAAAAACGAACAAAATAAAACAAACCCACCCCAAACGAGGTCAACCGCAGAGGGCCATCAAATAATCATATAAAATACTTCATATCAAGACTCCTAAGGAGTGTATATACTAGGAGGCGGTAGTATTAGATATGTAGTTACAGGGGCAGTTAGCTGTTTTCCGCCGGAGTTCTAATCCCCTTGTTGCATAAATTTTTACGTTTTGTAGATTTTATATTTGACCCCAGAATCACATCCTAAATCTTATTTGAGCATTTCATTGCGCAATATGATTAGGGGGGTGTGTATACAAATCTGTCTGCATTCACCAAGAGCGGTCGGGTGATTTTGCTCTCTGACCGGTGGGTCATCGACCATCACGGAAGAACCACCCCCAGGCCCAGCCCGCCGCATGGTGTCTCAGCTACCACGACGACCGGTAGCGGCCCAACGTAGCACGAACGTAAGAAGTCGGCAGACCAACACACGAAGAACTCATCTGACTGTTGGAACATTCAACTGCCAATCAATCTGCAATCAAGCACAGTTGAGCCGGTTAGTTGAAGAAACCGAAAGAATCAAATTCGACGTCATCGGCCTTTGTGAAACAAAGAGAAGACACCAGCTAAGCTGTACCTGGGCGAATGGTGCCGGAGTATTCCTTGGCTCAAGAAAAGAAAACTCCACATCAGGAGGAATCGGTTTTATCGTCGCTCCTCAACTGTTATCGAAAATCCAGCAGGTCGACTTCCCCTCCCACCGGATCGGTATTCTGATTCTGCAATTGGACAAGGACACCAAGGTATCGATAATCCAAGTTTACGCACCTACAGCAGACAAGGACGATATTGAGCATGCAGATTTCTATGACGAACTCCGCGATACTGTCTCAAAATGCAAAAGTTACTACAAGATCGTCGCAGGAGACTTTAACGCACACGTCGGTCCGAGAAGACATCATGAAGTCTTCATCGGTGTTCATAGCCTAGAAAATACGAACGATGCTGGTGAGCGACTCACGTGTTTTTGTGAATCTTCGCATTTTTTTTTCATGGGAACAGCCGATTCCAGAAAAGCAAAGACCGCAAATGGACTCACATATCACCAAATGGACTTTACAAACATGAGATAGATCATATCATGTGCAACCGTAAAGTTTTCACCGATGTAGCGGTCGTACCCAGTTTTCGAACAGGAAGCGATCACCGACTGCTAAGAGCCAAAATCCACTCCGACAAGAAGAGGGCAATGATGGATCGTATTGCACAGACAAGGCCACCACCGACGGTTCTCGATATCGAAGCCGCGAAGACTCTTGCTGCAGTACAAGATTTTGGAGAGCTGGACGCAATCGATGAAGACTACGAAAAGCTGGTAAGCGCTTTGAAAGATGTCAAGGAGGCTTGTAGAAAAATAATACCAAATCATGTTTCCTCAAGAATTTCCGAAGAAACACGAAAACTGCTCGATAAAAGGAGACATTTGAAGGAGAGCGTCCACAACCACTTGGAGTTAACAATACTCAATCGACTTTGCCGGAAACGAGTGGCTGAGGATCACGAGGAATTCGCTCGTAGAAGGCTGATGTCGGCTGCAGAAACGAAGATGAGCATCAAGCTGACCAGTAGAAACATGGCCGAGTACCGTCAGGTCATCCCGTGCTTGAGGAACCCCGAAGGCAGGAAAGTAACGTCGAGGGCGGAGATCGAAGGCGTTATCAAGGATTTTTATGGGAAGCTGTTTCACTCATCCGAAGCAGAGACATCTATCTCAACATCAACGCCCTCCGCGGCCACTAACCTCTTTTTCATTCCATCTGAAGTTCGCCACACAACTGAATCAATGCCTAAAGGAAAATGCAGTGGGACGGACGGACTCACCGTCGAAGAGGTCAAAGCATGTGGACATCCACTCTACGGTGTTCTTTCCAAAAGATTCACTCGCTATGTACAGGAAGGCCAAGTACCAACTCTTTGGAAGACGTCAAAAACTGTATTGCTGCACAAAAAAGGCGACAAGGAAGATCTTGGCAATTACAGGCCGATATGCTTACTCCCCGTTCTCTACAAAATCTTCACGCGCTGCCTTCTCGCAAGAATTAGAAGAACATTGGAGGAAGCTCAGCCCGTCAATCAGGCCGGATTTCGCAGAAGTTTCAGCACAATCGACCACATCATCACCTGCACGAGAGTCATTGAGGCTTGCAGAAAACACCAAATTCCACTTGTCATGACGTTCATAGACTACTGTAAAGCGTTTGACTCCATTGAACACATGGCGGTCTGGAATAGTCTTTCAAATCAAGGAGTCGAGCAGCAATACGTGAATGTTTTGAAAAACTGCTACTCGAGTTGCACGACCACGTTCCGGCCATTCTTTCATCCTGTCACAATACCAATCAAGAAAGGCGTTCGACAAGGAGATCCAATCAGCCCAAATCTTTTCTCTGCAGTCCTAGAATCGGTTGTCAGGAGATGTGATTGGGACAATCTTGGATTTAACATCAACGGCAAGCTACTAAACCATCTGAAGTTCGCCGACGACATTGTGCTTTTGACACAAATGAAGCAACGTCAATGATTCACCAGATTGATACCGAAGGAAAGAAAGTCGGTCTTTTGTTGAACGAAATGAAGACTGAAGTCATGAGGAATCGTTTTGCTGATCTTTGCCCTGTTCGACTAGACGGTGCGCCACTCGAGGAAACAGCTGAATACGTATACCTCGGACGCCTTCTGAACATGAACAACGATTTAAAGCCGGAAATCATGCGAAGGAGGAAAGCAGCATGGGCGGCGTATAATACCATCAAACCAGCTGTGCAGGAGATCAGGAAAACAGAACTGAAAGCAGAGCTCTTTAACAGTACTGTCATTCCTGCTTTATGTTATGGTAGCGAATCCTGAATACTGACAAAGGAGCTGGAATCACAACTGAAGGTGGCGCAGGCCTCGATTGAACGACATCTTGTCCGATACACTCTTTTCCGACAACGAAGTGAAGGTCTACACAACGCAGATATCCGCTCAATGTCCAATTCAACTTATGCTCTTGAACACGTAAACAAACCAAGCATCGATGGGCAGGGCATGTTCTGAGACGAAATGATGGACGGTGGAGCAAAGCTGTGATCGAATGGTATCCTCGCGACAAGAAAAGACCGCTTGGCAGACCCATGACCAGATGGACTGATTCACTTTGTGTTCGATACAATATGGTCGATTCCAGAAACAGATGCTTAGTTTATTGGTCCACAAGAGCCCAAGACAGAAATGAATGGAAATCGTGCTACGATCCGCAACAAAGCAATCGCCGCGTTTGAGGAACGGATCAACCAAGTAACCAAGTAAGTAAGTATACAAGTCTGTTGGTACCTGCTCGTTGGTGCCCCTGCTTCTATTGAACCCAGCAGACGTTTGAGTGTACACAGGGAACGTTCGAGCGATATAGCGTGCACAACTATATCGCGAAAGTATCCCGCACATTGCATAAAGGTGTCGCCGTCCGGCACACTAAGGCCTCTGGTCCATAACACCTTAGGATCCGTACCTAAGGAGGCATGGAGTCTTCGGCCACAAGCCACAATTTCGCCACCCTGAACTGTCGAAAGCTGTCGAGTGATATCCAAAAAACTGCGCTATCCAGACTTCTGAGCTATTTCCATGCACCGTTTGCTGCTTTGCAGGAAACCCGCCTCAAGGATAGACCCGTCATCAGCGTTGGAGAGTACACCATCTACTGCGGTAACGCTGACGATAGGAGAGTGGGAGGCTGTGCAATAGCTGTAAGGAAGGATTTCAATGGTATGGTCAAGGAGTTTGGCACAACGTCGTGCCGGAATGCATTCGTACGACTGCGGGATCACAGAATATTCAATCTGTGGATAGTGAGTGCTCATGCGCCCACTGAAACCGCCGAAGACATATCGAAGGATGCGTTTTATGAGGAACTCAATACGTTGCTGGCCAGGATACCTTGTCAACATGCTGTTGTCGTGGGGATTGACGCAAATGCGAAAATGGGACTTGATCAGGAATCCGAAGTACTCGGTAAATGGTTCTACCCAGTGGAGCAAACATCGGACAATGGCTACCGCCTTGTCGACTTTTGTGAACGCAGTGGTCTGATTATTGCATCGACATTCAAGAGGAATCATCGCCGCCATCAGCTTACGTGGCAGGGACCAACCCGGCTATCTCCAGAAGAGCAGCGGAAGCGGAAGATGACAACTTTGAAACTACAGCTTGACTATGTCCTGACGAGGAATATTCCAGTATCGGACATTCGAAGATCTAGAGCTATGTTGAATGTCGCATTCGATTGGGATCACCGTCCTGTTCTGTTGAACTTCACTGCGAGGAATCATAAGAGGAAGCGAGGAGCTCAGCCTCTCCAGAGGATTGACGTGACGAGTCTCAGAGATGAAGAATGCAGAAGAAATTTTCGACAACGCGTTTCTATTCACATCGGAGTACGGACGAAGAAGAAACTTTGCGACGCGGATTCTTTTGTCAAGTGCATTCAGGACGCTTCGAAAGAGGCACTCCCGGTTGTACAGCCTAAGAAGAAGTTTGCCTACGTCTCAGAGGAAACGACGTCTACTTACAACAGGGTATGTGCTCTCCGAACTGCAGGAAACTTCGTGGAGGAGAAGCGTCTGGGAAGGAAGTTGCGTCGGCAGCTTCAAAGTGAGCGCGAACGAGAGTGAACGTGTAGGGCTAAGGAGTTCGAGAAGGCTTGGGAGGAGAAGAATCCGAGGAAAGCCTACAAGTTGTTGCTGCGACATTATAGCGGGAAGATGAAAAGATGTTCTCCTGTCTTGAACACTACCAACGGAGTTGCAGTTGGTGATACGACGCTGCCAGTATGGAAATATTACTTCAGTTCATTACTGAATCGTCCAGCGCCATTAGTACCTGAGTTGCCGCATGTTCAGAGAGCACATTACGATGTCAGTGACGAACCGCCGACTGAGTCTGAAGTTTTGGATTGTTTCCGGAAAATGAAGAATGGAAAGGCAGGCGGAGATGACAACATCACTGCTGAAATGCTTAAAGCTCTTTCTCCGTCTGGGAATCGTGAAATGACCAACACTATCCGTGCCATATGGGTGGGCGAAAGGATACCCGATTCGTGGAGACATGCGATCATCGTACCTCTTCACAAGAAGCTATCCGTCACGGATCCTAAGAACTACATGGGAATCTCTTTACTTCGTGTCATGTACAAGGTTTTAAAACGTATCATTCTCGGGCGACTTATCAAACATCGTGAAGGAACGACCAGAGATGAGCAAGCCGGTTTTCGACCTGGAAGATCGACCATCGACCAAGTGTTCGTCGTGAGAAGAGTAATTGAATCTTGGCAGCGGTATTCATAGCCATTACAGCTTGCTTTTTTGAACTTTGAAGCCGCGTTAGACTCTCCTCATCGTGATCGATTGCTCAACGCTCTGCAAGCAGATGGAGTCCCGGAAAAGTATGTTCGGTTAATCGAGGACATGAACAAAGGAACAACAGCAGCAGTTCGTACACCTGTCGGATTTACGTCAGCTTTCGAGGTGAAAACAGGAGCAAGGCAAAGAGCCGTAGCAGGACCTTTTCTCTTCAACTTCGCCGTTGATGACATCAAGCGTAGAGTTGCAGAACGGTTTCCTGCGCATGTGATTCTAACACCATCAGGACGCTCCCTTGTCGACCTGGAGTATGCCGACGACATTGTGTTATTCGCTGAAAACAACGCAAAACTGCAAAGGATTGTGAACCTCGTTTCGAAGTATGCCGCAGCCTATGGACTTCGTCTTCGTCCCGACAAATGCATGCAGATGTGGGTCTCTCAGAGGCCTTCAACGGGAGTTTGTGTGGACGGACAACGTATCGAACTGGTGGACGATTTCTGTTATTTGGGCTGTTTGCTGATGAACGATGGTAGTTATGCAGCGGATATTCGACAACGATGTGCGAAGGCTACGTCCGCATTCAATTCTCTAACCAAGTGTTTGTGGTCTACCCCCATCGCGAAGGGAGTCAAGTTGCTCGTCCTATCCGCCCTATCATGATGTACGGATCGGAGACGTGGGCAGCACCGAAGACGCAGATGGAAAGGTTGGATTGCACGGAGAGGAAGCTTTTTTAGGCGTTTGCTTGGATATTTCTGGCCACGTGTATGCCATAACGAAGAGCTTTACAAGGAAATCGACGCAGTACATCAACGCTTAAAAAGGAGGGAGGTGCCAGCATCTCCCAACGCTATCTCAAGCAGCAATGGAAAGTCGACTTCGACTGCTCGGGCATATACTAAGAAGAACGCCGGATCGACTCGTACAACACGCTTTAAGAATGTCTTGTCTGGAAACGCCCACCTGGGCGTAGGCGAAAGTTCTGGACGGATGTGGTTAAAGAGGATTTGAAGTCACTCGGCATCGAAAGACAGTTCAGGCGCGATGTTTCGTTTCGCAGGAAATGGAATAGTGACAGCTGGATGGAATGTGTTCAAATTGTGGCTGAAGACCGTGAAAAATGGACACGGCTGACTACTAGGACGGCACACCTCAGTGAAGATGCGGAATAACCGCGTCAGGCGAAGGCCAACCGATTAAGTCAAGTAAGTCAATATGATTAGCACCAATGGTAAGCGGTCCATGAAAAGAAGAGAATTTCGCAAAAAGGGTAGCGATTATTTGCGACGGGCTCCCGGGATCCTATCTACTCACATGGGCCAACTTTTTCTGGAATACCGAAAATTTTGGACTCTCAAGTGGACAGGGATGGGTTGAAATATCACTAGCTCTGTACCATGAGCTCCAAATATCGATCGAAAATTGATACATGTTAGCCTTGGCGCAGCCTCTCGTATAGCGAAGTGTGACTCTGGCGCATGGTTGCAGATACACATCTCCATCATTCTGTTTTCAGAGCTTAAGATTTTCTGGCAAGTTCAGGAGGGGTTACTTGAGGAGCTGAACACGTTTTCGAGATCCTATTTTAGTTTTCTGGGAGATTACGGCATGTTGCGATGGTTACTACAATACCGCTAATAGGATTTGGTCAGAAATCGAGCGAGGTCGGGTTTTCGCGTCTTTTTGGTCTTTTTTTGTATAACTCGCTTCAAAGTCAAATTTGAGTGAAACTAGGGAGATATTCATAATCCAGGTGTGGAGGGCTATCCAATGGTGTAGCTATTGTAAGGATTTCGTCGAGAACCATGGAAATTTCGCAATCAACCAGCTCTCTATATACGGTAGACACAGAGAAACGCAGGCGGAGACGGTAGCTCACCATCCATCACGGTACCGTAATCACAAACCTGGGTGATTATGAAACTTCTGTAGTACTGAACGTAATCACCATAATGGCTAAACCATTGGGTAGCCCTCAACGCGAGGATCACGAATATCTCCCTAGTTTCGCTCACAGTTGACTTTGAGGCGAGTTATACAAAAAAGACGAAAAAGACGCGAAAACCCGACCTCGCTCGCTTTCTGACCAAATCCTACGAGCGGTATTGTAGTACATTGTAACTGCCGTAAACAACAGCATTCGTTCAGGAATTCATAAAAATACCTCATATTCGTGTTCAGAGCCCCAATAAACCTCCCTCGGCGGAGTTTGGGCAAAAATGTGTTTGATCTCCGGAGCCCCATGTGCTCAATCCCATTTTTGAAAGTCCAGAATTCGGAATTCAAGATTTGCTCAAAATCCGCGCAGGAGTTCAATTTGGGATGCTGAAAACGACTATGAAAATCGCTTTGAGTTTTTCGGGGTTTTCCGGTAGGTTTCGGTAGATAGAGCGTCAGTTTACTACTGTGACCTATAGTTTTGAGCACATACATGGGACGCAAATTAAGACAAGAAAAGCACACAGTTATCACTACTTGTAGCAAGATTATCCTCCAAGGTACTTCATTCAGCTCAACCTACAAAACATAAATGGTTTTCCTTGAAAGTACAGAGTGGCATTCTTGATTGATCTGATCAATGGCCAGTGTTCCGAATGTTCCGTATCATATGGCTTCCGTTTTCGATCTAGTCTGACGCATGGACGCGGCGGCTGGCCGTTCGGGGTTGGCGGCCTCACTGGAGAATGCTGTCTCGGTTCGCAAGGGGTGATCTACCGCCGCAGCCCCGTCCATTCATCAGACTAAAGTGATTGTGCGAACTCTACCTTGTTTTTGAAGTTTGACCTAACATAATGTTGCCGTGTTGATTTCCCGAATTTCTGTATTGAACTAATAATAGGAATCCGTGGTTTTATCGTACGGTTGGAAGATTTATAAACGGTTTACTGATACGCGCAATCCAATGGAATCAGTCTCAAAGCCTGAGAAATTTTGCGATTCGTAATCTAAAGAATTAGGTGTGGACCTATAAATACCCTCTATAAAACGTCGTAATTCACATCATTCGAGACGCGAGCGGCGCGCGCGGCGCCTCGGCCTCCATCTGCCCTAGGCTCTCTCACAGTCTCTAACCTCCGCTCCGCACCAGCAAGCGTAGGAACAAAGTGAATTTCGCCGTTTTATAGCCTGTACAATACAATTTTTAGCGTAGGGTGTTCGAAAATTGGTGGGAGCACTAATACATTGTCAGAATAAGTAGTGCTTCCTATCTTTCCATAAATTAATGAAAATATGTTTCCGTTATAAACTTGATGCATTTTCACAGCACACAAGAAGGTTAACTAATGAAGCACATTAAAAACCTGAAACTCATGACAAAGGCACCCAGGAATGAGGTTCAAAGGCAAGTCGCGAAACATACCACAATTGAGGCTTTTTGGACTAGTGTGCGATAAGAAGGCACAAAACAATGAGCGACAATACGGAGCTTACAACATTTTCTGTCCCATGTTTTCTATTTGAACTCCCCCCCTTCTTTTCAGCCGAGGTAAGGTGAGAATCGCGAAGAAACGACGAGTGAGCTTAGAAATCTGAACACAATGGTTAACCAAGGAAGATTCGCTCTCTGCGAAGACCATAGAGAAATCGCGTATTCTGATAACAAGAAAATGGTGAGGTTATGATTATTAGATAGATGGGCGCTGAAATCCTCATTTTAATCTGATGTGTCCACTAAAAGCACACTCCTCAAGTCTTCAACGAAACAACACTGAAACGGAACTCATGGAAAAAAGCAGAAAGTCGCAAATGGGTTGAGTAATGTATCCAGAGAAGTGGCAAGAATGACGCCAAAAGTGTTCGCCTGAGCGCACTTTGCATTTGAATATTCATCTTAAATAATTGCTGTCACATGGCTATTTCCTTCAGTCTTTGGGTAGCAATGAGGCGAATGAATCTTGGATAGAAAGTTGGCTTGTTTCACGCAATGTTTCAACAATGGCCTCGCGACTTGCTTTGCATCGTCGTAGAAGTCGTCGAGACTCGAAGTGCACTGCTTCGATTTTTCACATGAATGGAGGTGGAGCCAAACGGCTCTCTGAAAGATCCAGAAATAAGCCACCGTGAAAACGGAAATTAGCAGCTCATGACAGGATATAAGCGTTTGAGTTTCGATCCAGCACAATCGAAGAGGTCTGTCAATTTCGTGTCTCCGCCGCAGAGCAGCAGCTCATCCGATTGGAGGCAAGTTCCGGTCAACTTTTGAGTTTTCGTAAAACATGATTGAACAGGTCGGGTTGGACTAGCCGAACCCGTTTAAAAGCTATTAGTCCTCATTCTTGAAGAACATAGCCTGAAAGTCAAGATTATGGGCTTTCATAGCAGTGATGATCATGCCGGAATTTCCACGGCACGCAGTGTTTCAACGGCGGTCGCGGCGTCTTTACGGCACTGATGGCCTTGACTGGCAACGCGGATGGCGGGGACACTTTTCTAGATGCGTGTACTCTTGAACTGGGACATACATATGGCATGAAATAGCTCATCGAACTCAGCTTATTTTCTGCGCTTTTCATGCATTTCCTGCGACTAACCAGGGTTCTCTCATAGATTTAACAATGAATCAAGAAAACGAAATTCCGTGCAGACTCTGCCTTTTAAAGGCAATGGTCACGATGAAAAACGTTATCAAAAAAAAAACCATAAAAATCAACTTAGATCGAAAACAGCTGAAAAACTACATATGAAGGTAGCGCGGTGAAAAAAGGGCTAGAATCAGAGTTTCTAGGGCCCAAAGATGCCAGTTTTGCGTACACGTGCACAGCGCCGCAAAAAAAGATCGCAGCCTCATGCCGAGCAGTCAAATATCATCGACATTCAAAGGAAGAAATAAATGCAAATGTACCGAATAAAAACATTTGAACAATGAAAGCAAGCACTTCAGTCAATGTTTTTGACTAGATGAGTCAATAATCATTGAATAAAATTCAATTTCAAGCCAGCTGATGTTCTTTATATTAGAGATAGTCGATGCCGATGGTGTGGAGTGGGCTCGTCCACCATCAAAGGACAGGAAAGTTCAGGCTTCAAATTTGGCCCCAAAAAGGGTTTTTTCGCGATTTTTTGGGGCCTCCTAAACAGGCCGCAGCGACCGTTTAGCCATATGTATTTCTTCACGTTTGTTGCCAGTGGACAGGTCATGACTTGTTCGGCAGCGAGTACAGCTTTTTTTCTCTGCCCAACCCATGAAGCGCTCTGCAGAGTAGCACCACGGCGAGTCTCGCAGCGGCAGCAAAACGATGGAGGATGGGGGACGCCAAGCAGCGGGCGAGGTTGGCATGGTGTCGTACGACTGCGATCCGGATTCCTCGCAGTGTTTTTGCCGCTGCGACAGCAGCGTCTCCCTGAGGGACTCCGTCAGCTAGCGGCGGCAGAGAATGCTCTCAGCCATTTCCATCGACGGCGTGGAATGCTGCTGTCGATCGAGATTTCTCCACGAATTCGATCTCTTGAAGACCTTTTGCCGGGTTATTCCAACTCTGGTTTTTAGTTTTACTAGTTTTTTGTTCCAATGTGTGACAGTTGTGATTTATGCGACTACCGCAAACCGTTTGCTGATTTCGGTGCCTCGAAATCTATACGTCAAGGTATAATCACTTTACTGGACGCAATTCCAAGTTCACTTTACAGCTCTCTTAGCTGAATATTTGTAGAAGATGTTTCCCGGTATTTCCTGAGCTCTTAGAGCATATCAAAGCAGTAAAAGGTACTCAGAGCTAAATGTGATGTCGAGTGAATGAATAGCGACATTGGCGCTGTTATTCCGCGGAGCCTTCGCGCGCCCAAGGCCGCGTAAGTTTTAGAGCACGCCCCAGATCTCTCGCTCGGCGGGGTGCTGCCGGTCGTAGCAACTCTGCAAAGCCGTTAAGTGAAGACTACTTGGCAACCGAACTGCAGTTACCCCATAGCGGGCTGGAAACGCACAAAGTTGGGACGTGGAAACATGATGAAACTGGTTGAACACAGCCGAACACGTATGGATAAACGGTCGCTGCTGCCTGTTTAGGTTTTCTGCGATTTTTTCTTTTAGGTTTTACTACTCTAGACCCAGAAAAGGGTTCAGAGAAGGAAAAAGACAAGCATATTTGATGGCGACCAATGCCTTTAAAGGGTGATTTTTTAATATGCCGCAAACTGCTTTAGAATTGCCTTCTGTCAGTCATCAGATTAGCCGTAAGGCGGTGGCAGAGTGCAGTTCACCGTGTACGGGCAGTCAACTAAACGGCGCTGCCGGCTGCCTGCGACCGATCTATTCTCAGATATTCGTGGGGAAGTTCCCGAGAAAGACAGCAGAACTTCCCTCGAAACAGCAGGGAAACTTCCCCCGAATCGGGGGAGGCGAAGGGGACCTCTAGACAGCAGAGTAATAGGGGAAGTTCCCACAGCAGGAGTTCTCTTGTTCTCCCGACTGCAGGTCTTCCCGCGACCTTCCGACTGCAGATCTTCCCATTGTTGTGTCCCATTGTGTGATTGATCAAAAACCAGCTTGCTAGAACTCGCTGTTTTCGACAGTCTCCTGTTCCTGAAAAACTGCAGTCGGTCCAAAAATATTCACCTCTGACAAACGGTTATAGAAAAGCTTATTATCTCCTCTGAAATCCAGACAGAGATGCTTTACGTAGTCCTTGAGTGGGAGATCTGCGCCCTCAACTTGCGAAGTGCGAGACCCCTCGCGCGACTAGCCCGTCTGCATCACCGTATACCGTGCGGCTTTGTTTTCGCATTCATCATGTGCGGGAGGAGGCCAAGGGAACAACCGTGAGGAGAAGTTACCTTGTTCTCCCCCCTCAATCGACTGTTTTCAACGTCAATCGTTGTGCATAATTCGAGGGATCGAGTGATAACGACCAAATCAGGTCTATTCTCCTCGGGAACTTCCCCACAAATATCTGAGTTGGCTTTCTGAGGGAGGGGTTAAGGGACGTCGGCTAGTCGTACCGCGGAAAGTGTGCTGTCCGTATCTGAGCAATACTTCAAAGACCGGTACCGGGCTATATGGAGGATGAGGAAGAACTTCTCCGCCCAGGTCTAGCAGTTTCTGTCGGGTTATCCGAGATATGTACGTGTGGCCGAGCATTGTCGCGAAGAGGCGAACAGTGTTCATCCCAGGGCGATTAATGCGTACCGCCTCGAAGAAACGTACCAGCTGTGAGCAGTAGACCTCGACGGTCACTGTGGTGTTCTGTGGGAGCAGCTCCCAGTGAATTGGTCCACGAATGTCCCACCAAACGCAGAGCATCAGCCTCCTTATAATTTTCCGGCTCCAGCGTTGCCCGCGCTACTTGCCCAACTCTGTCCTATTAAAGGCAGTGTTCACGAAAAAATCATTTTCTGTTTCTCCGCCTTTCTTGAAAACGGCCCCATGCTGATTCCAATGATGTCTCCGAAATCGTGCAAGACCTGCTTGAAGCTGAGTTATGGTCACTCAAAAATTGAGCTAAGGAAACATGGTGGACGAGTTGTCCGAGGCTTGTAACTTCCGTCTTTTGCAGCCGGTGTATGCCAGCTGACCTGAGTAAAGAGAGTTGAGAATGAAGGGAAGAACGGGGCTATTGATCGGAAACCATCGCTCATCTCACAATCTCGAGCATTCATTTGTTCAAGCCGGTGGGCGTGGAAAGTGCACCTAGGTGTGACGAGCTGACGGGTGTCCAACTTTGGGGCCGTAGGGGACCGTTCCGAGCTCATTTTTCTTAGTTTTTTCAACATTAGAATTGCGCTAGGCCCCGTAGCTGCCGATCTCAACCAAAAAATCAGACATGGTTTTTATGGTGGACACTGCCTTTAAGCGATATGTTGACGTACCAGGTTGTTCAATAAGTTTTATCGTTCGATAAGAGAGGGCGTTGCTACTAGCCCAAAAAATTTTTGATTTGTTGGTACACTCTTCGTATAAACGTAAGTGGAGTTTCATTTCAATCTGTCAATTCTTTCTTTGTTTACAAGCCATTTAGTATCGCCGAGTGCAATGGAAAAAATTGAATATCGTGCAAAAGAAAATTCTTATTTTTGCAAGGTGTAGCACCAAAAGACATTCACGAACGATTGTTAAAAGGGTATAATGATTGTCCACCTACAATTAGAACAGTAGAAAGATGGGTTGCTGAATTTAAACGTGGTCGTACAAGCCTTGAAGAAGATCCACGTGAAGGACGTTCAAAAAAGGCATCAACACCAGACATTATAGCCAAATTACAGGATATGGTTTTGGAAGATCGTCGATTATAATAATATTAATAATAATTTATTACGTAGTTTGAGACATACGTCAGAAAAGAAAAAAAAGGAAACCTGGTACTCGCTAAACGCTTAAATTGCCTGAAATGGTGTAGAATAGGCTGTGGCCCACGCCTTAAAGGCAGTGTTCACGATAAAAATCATTTTTCTGTTTTCTTGCCTATCTTGAAAACGGCCCCATGCTGATTCCAATGATGTCTCTAAAATCGTACAGGACCTTCTGGCAACGGAGTTATGGTCCCTCAAAGATTGAGCTAAGGAAACATGGTGGACGAGTTTTCCAAGGCTTGTAACTTCCATCCTTTGCCGCCGATGTATGCGAGCTGGCCTGAGTAAAGAGAAAAGTTGAGAATGAAGGGAAGAACGGGGCTTTTGATCGGAAATCGTCGCTCATCTCAAGATCTCGAGCATTCATTTGTTCACGTCGGTGGGCGTGTGTTGCGCTTTTGGGGTTTGCCTTGCGCTCGAAGTGGCAACTTCGGGCTCTTTTGGAGCTTTTCCTGCCTCGCTTTCATGAGTTCTTTCGACGTCAACGTTACAGTGTGCCCCTCCACTACCCATTCCTAGTGGAAACTGAAACAAATTTTTTATCGTGAACACTGCCTTTAAAGGCACAGTCCAACCTCAGAATCGGTTTTCTGTTTTTTTGATTGTCTTGAAAACAGTTCCACGCTGATTCCAATGATGTCTCTGGAATCGTTCAAGACCTTCTGGGAACGGAGTTATGCCCCCCCCCTCCACAAATTGAGCTGCGGAAGCATGGTGGACGAGTTGTCCGAGGCCTGTAACTTCCGTCTTTTGTAAGCGAAGTGTGCGAGCCGACCTGAATGAAGAGAGAGACTGAGAGTGAAGGGAAGAACATGGCTATCCATCGGAAAGCATCGCTCATCTCGCCACTGTTGAACTCGAAAGATCGTAAAAGGGGCGTGCCAAAGTGGCTTCCCGAGGCGAGCGCCCCAGGGTGGCTTCCTCATATAACTCGCTTATTCGGAGAAATTGAGAGCTGGCACTTGAGTAGTGGTATACGAGGTGGGTCTACTTCAGAATTATGTGGAAATCTCAGATTCCGTCCCTGAGCTTGCTTGGACTGTGCCTTTAAGGACACGTATGCAGAATCTGCTCGTCAAGTAAAGCTGAAGGCTCTAAGATCCAATCTTGGTTTCCTATAGAAAATTTTCACTAAATCTCAACGAGCTCGTGAAGGCAAAAGAGTGGAGAATTGCGAAACTTCAACTTTAGAGGCAGTGTCCACGATAAAAACCTAGTCCGATTTTTTGGTGGAGATCGGCAGCTGCGGGGCCTAGCGCAACCCTAACGTTGAAAAAACTAAGAAAAATGAGTTCGGAACGGTCCCCAACGGCCCCAAAGTTGGACACCCGTCAGCTCTTCACACCCAGATGCACTTTCCACGCCCACCGACGTGAACAAATGAATGCTCGAGATTGTGATATGAGCAACTGTTTCCGATCAATAGCCCCGTTCTTCCCTTTATTCCCAACTTCTCTCTTTACTCAGGTCAGCTCGCATACATCGGCTGCAAAAGACGGAAGTTACAAGCCTCGGACAACTCGTCCACCATGCTTCCTTAGCTCAATTTTTGAGGGACCATAACTCCGTTCCTAGAAGGTCTTGTACGATTCTAAAAACAGCATTGGAATCAGCATGGGACCGTTTTTAAGATAGGCGGAAAAGCAGAAAAACGATTCTTATCGTGAACACTGCCTTTAATGATCCTCGATAACATCTTGAACACCATACACACATCTCTCACTTTTCGGCGCAATCCCAAACTGCTCAG
Source organism: Aplectana chamaeleonis (assembly GCA_029168955.1). NCBI lineage: Eukaryota > Metazoa > Nematoda > Chromadorea > Rhabditida > Cosmocercidae > Aplectana > Aplectana chamaeleonis. The sequence goes on from JAPDOI010001915.1 coordinate 47,456, forward strand.
TTTCAAAGAGTTTTTTCTTAATCTCGCTCGGGATATCCTCCAATATGTAAAGCCGTAAGTACGAATGAACAGTTTTCTTGTATAATTGTTTTGAACTTTTTCAATCAATGCAATGTCCCCCTTTTTGAACGGACAGAACACTGTTGTTCCAGTTTTGACCATTGGTCTGACATACGTTTTGTATGTCTTTAACAAAATCTCCTCACCTCTTGTGCAAAGGCTTTTGAAAATCTGGAACGTTCGCGCTTGCGCCTTTCTACTTATTATTTTCAAGTGTTCAGAAAAGTCTAACTTGTCATTATAATGAAGTCCGAGATCTCTGACATTGTGAACCCTGGAAATGCCTTGATCATCGATCATGTATTCAGAAGTAACGTCAGAGGATCCAAGCCGCATGCAAACAGTTTTCTCCGGAGCAAGAGGAAGTTCCCATTAGCGAGACCATGAGACAACTCCATCAATTTCCGACTGTAAAACGATTTGATCAGTGGAATCCGTTATTTAGCGATATACCTTGATGTCATCAGCAAACTGCTTCATTATTACACCATTACCCACTGCTTGAGGTAGATCCGAAGTGTAAATCATAAACAGTATTGGCGATAGTACGCCGCCCTGCGGAACACCATTTCTGACATTCGTACATGACGAAAACTCTGGTCCCACTTTTACTTGGAATGTTCTATCAGTGAGGTATTCCTCAAGCCATTTGCAAATTAATGGATGTACCTTCAGTTGAACAAGCTTATGCAGTAACTTGCTATGGCTAACTTTATTAAAAGCCTTTGAATAGTCAAAATATATCACATCATTGGTCCGCTTGACATCGAGACTTCCTGTCCAGTCGTTTAAACACTCAAGCATGTTGGTTTCTATCGACCTACCGGAAACGAATCCATGCTGGCAGTTAAGAATCATCATGTTACTCTGTAGGTAATCAAACAATCAACTTTATAACTTTTTCGATTGTCCTGCATAGGAAAGATGTAATGCTGATTGGACTGTAATTTCCTACGTCACTTGCAGGGAATTTCTTGAGCAATGGTGTATTGAAGGAATGCTTCCATCGTGACGGGACCTCAGAAGACATGAGAGATTGGTTGTAGATATAGCATAAAGGACTGACTATAACGTGAGCTATGTTTTTCAAAAAGCCTGCAGGAATTAAATCCGGTGTCACAGAAGAAGATCTTGTCCACTTTCTCATGACATCGAAAAGAGAGGATTCATTAAACCACGGAAATGTGCCCATTGGTTCAGCAACTATTGGATTGAAATTTGGTGTACACCCGTTTTCATCGAGAAAAACTTCGCAAAACTTGTCGGCCAAAATATTAGCCTTGTCTCTGTCAGAAGTCGCCACATAGTCATCTTTTTTGATACTGCCAATCCAACTAATACTTCTCAGTTTCCTATTTAGAAGTTTGTAAAAATCGTTTTTATTGCCGGAATTAATAATCTTTTTCTCGATGTTGCTATTATACTTTTCCAAGGCGCTTCGAAATTTTTTCACATACTCATGAAATTTATCCCAGTCATACTCACTCTGAGAATCCTTGGCCAATCGAAATAAACAAGATCGGTGTTGAAGCATGTTTTGATTGACTGAGAGAGATTTAGTAGAGGCTCTACACATCTTATTAGGCAGTGTGAGCCATATTTTAAGTGAAATTTTGGGTTTTAGAAAGCTGTGTGCACAATGGGTGCCGCATTCGCTAACAATAGAACAAAAACATTCGAATGTGTCTTTCTCAGAAACAGTTGGAGCGTTTTAAAAAGGATTAAGTGGATCTTGTGCGTCGATTCATCACTATGGATGAGACTTGGGTCTATCACCATGATCCTGAATCAAAACAAGAGGCGAAAGAGTGGTGTGAACCTGCTGGTTTGGCTTCGAAACGAGTTCGTCTCCGGAAATCGGCCAAGAAGGTTATGGCATCAGTTTTTTGGGAAGCGAGAGGAATTTCGTTTGTGAATTACTTGCAAACTGGTGAAACAATTATTTATGAATATTATTGCAATCTTTTGGACCGGTTGAAGGAAAAAATTCGTAAAAAAACCCGGTTTGCAGAAGAAAAAAATCTTTTTTCATCAGGACAATGCACCGTATCACAAGAGCATTTTGACAATGGCTAAAACCCTTGAATTAAAGTTCGAATTCTTTGAGCATCCACCGTATTCATCAGACTTCCATTTTTTTCCAGAACTCAAAACATTTATGCGTGGCAGGCGTTTTTTAATCTTCAGGGAGATTATACTGAATAATAAAGTGTATTTTGAACCATAAAATTGTGTTTTTCTTAACGAACGACAAAACTTATTGAACAACCTGGTACAGACACCACTTTTCGTCTCCTGTGACAATGTCGTCGAGCCAAGCAAAAGCGCGCTTTCTAGAGGGCAGTTCAGTGCCTGTCTCCAAACGACGAAGTTTATCGCTCTCGCTCAAAGAGTGCGGACCCAAACGTTGAGCTTGGAAGCCTTTCCAATTGCAGCCAAGTGACGAACGACAGTTGATTGAGCGCAGCCAAGTCTGCTGCTCATCGCCCGTGTGCTTCGGCTAGGATTGCCTTCCACCTGCTCGCGCAGCTCGTCGTTGTTGAGCTTCAATGGCCTTCCTGATCGCTCCTTGTCCAACTCCGAACTTGCTGAATCAATCATGTACTGCAGTTTTGGAAACAACACACTCGCCGAACGACCGCACTATAGGAATCCGTTGGTTTCATCCCGTATTGTAATATGCTTAGTATCCGAATCACTCCTTTTCGGTTATCCGATCGGATATCCGAGTTCGGATAATCCGATATCCGAAATTTTGAAAAATCGCATTATCTGAATCGAACCAATATCCGGGAAATTTGAAATTCGCGTTAAACCGAATCGATCCATAATCCAAAAGACTTATCTTCGGGTAACAAGTATAATTGGTAGTCGTGAAGAAGGCAGGTGCGAATTTGGTCGCGTGACAGCATTGGCAAACTTGACATGTCGACGACTGTGCCGAAGGAATGGACAAGCTTTTCGGTTTTGAATATAAGCACAGATATGCTCTACATATATACAAAGAATGAAACCCGAATTTCTCTCATTTTGAAGATAGCTCGAAAACTCGAAATGCTTTGAAAGCTCTGGAAACTTTTGCATCCACCTAATATATTCTCTGTTTATAATGCGATACATTAAGCCATTGTCCGCCACTGGTCTTCTATTGGCCCTCAAATACGGGAATCGACGCATTCTTGGCCGATCCCGGTATGCATAGGCGATCCCGTAAGCGATCGATACGCCACTGCCGCCGCTCCGCTTGGAAGCTGGCTAGATCGTCCCCATAGCCTCGTATGGAATGCTTCCTGATTGTGGACCGTGGCGAGGTTGCCCTGCTCGCCGCGGGTCATACCTGTATAAGTCCGCTGGATGGGGTGGTGGCCCAACTTTCCTCTCCATTTGCAGAACGTAGCGCTGTGGGCTGTACACGCAGCTAATACCGAAGGGTTGCTCTTCAGAGCCGACTTTCGACTCAACCTCTCGGTATCGGCGGTAGCTTCTGCTAACAGCAGCACGAGCTGCCTCTGATGAGGGGTCAAAACCCAGTAAGCGTTGACAGCATATTCTGCTGTTACCCTAAAATACAACCACTAGTGTGCTGTCGTATAACTCTACGAGCGCGTGAGACAGAAAACCATGCTTCATCACTTCTCGGTTTTGCACTGATCTCACAAGAGCGCGATCGATTTGGAGCTCTGCCCTGCTATCGCATCGGAATACCATCCAACGCCATCAATGACAAACCACCGACAGATGTTTGTACGTGGGCTGTTTCACGAATATAGGCCGAGATCTTTTCCTTCCTTCAGATATGCATAGCTCAAACCTTTATTTGTCGACGAAACTCACCTAAACACCACAAACCATCTTTCAATAAACATGTGCTGCACTCATCTTTCTCCAGGTCTAGAACCTCACTTAACTCCAATCGGTTGTTATGTCCCTTTGCTGAAGAGACCCTACATATAGTTCAATTCGAGATGGTCAGGATCAGGTCTGCTTAAAGGCAGTGCTCACGATAATCTTCGATTTTGAGATTAATAGCTAAATCGATTACTTGGCTCCCGGGTAGAACATAAATGACGAAGGAATCGAGAAAAACGCACCAGAAGGTCACGAAATCCTTTACTCTCACCCCACCTCTTTACTCTCACAGGAACTGTTCGTTGTGACAATTAAATCATTTGTGGGCCCGTCCTTTACAATTATTTGCTTTCCTTTGCTCCGTTCTTTTCTTCGGACCCTAACTAAAACTATTTGGCCTGGAATATTCTTCCAATTTCGACTGATCCCATTTTTCACCGGTGACAACCACCGTGAACATGTTCATACAACTGGACAACTAGTCAAGGCCAGAGATTAATGTCACTGAAATATGACGTTTTAATGCGTTTCTCACCGTTTCTTGGTAATTTCTGTAACACTCGGTGGCCAACGCTTTGTTTTGAGTGGAAAACTCGGGAACGAAAATCATCGTGAACACTGCCTTTAAAGGCAGCAGACACGCTTGAAAAAGTTGTTGAGATTACTACGTTTCTGGAGTCGCATGGCTCCTAGTAGACTGCTCACACCGTTGGAAGCGTCAAAAATGGGTCAAAACTACTAAATTTCAGCAATGGAAATTGAAACATTCTGCAACCCCGCCCCTGATCTTCTGCAACCCCGAACTCTTCCAGATTGATAGTACGAATAAGGTTGTTTTGGCTGGTTTTTGATGCTTCCAACGAGGTGAACGCCCCAGTACACGGTGTAGGAATATATCAGCTTCTCCATCTCAACCGTTTTGTTTATAATATTCGCTGTTTCAACCGCGCGTGATAAAACTCGCCCTTTTTCACCCGATATCAAAATAATCGTTATTTCTCCCTAGAAGTGCGCGCAGTTTTCGTTCATTTTTTTCGTCAGTTCCCAACACAACTAGCTCCAAACCTTTGGTTTATGTCATAAAATCGATGCCACTTTTTGAGCGTGTCTGCTGCCTTTAAAGCCAGTGTTTATTTATTTATTCATTTCAGCCAATACAAAAATTATCAATGCTCATAACCAACAAACCAGGAAGCAATGATTGGCCATGTAGTAGCGAGAAAAAAGAGTTGTGAAACTAGCGAAACTCCCTATAAGAACCGTGCTTCGATAGAAAATGTCTCGATCATTAAAAAAAACTTCATAATGTTGGAACTGTGGCTTCGCTAGTGCTGCAGACCTACATATTTGACCGCCTTGTAGTTCTACTACCCCCAGAGCACGCAACTGGACAACCATACCCGGGCGGACTCTGTCTTTCAAAAGCCTCTTTAAACTGGTACGCACCCAGGGCGATTTCAAAGGAGGGAGGGCAGTCAGGTAAGCAGCAGTGAAATAGTCCTTCAAATTATGGATATGACAGGTTAGGGAAAACTATACGTGGGTTTACAAGCGCAAAGCTCTTGCACGGAATTACGCTAATATACCTGTAAGTGGCGGGAGGCTACATATGTCCTAGGATCACACTCTGGTAGGGTCCTTGTCTTATCCATTCAGTCGCTCGTTGCCACAATCATAGTCGAATATCATGTGCAGCTGAACCATTTAATACCAATGAATCCTTTTTGTTACGTTGCTGGTCAGTCCTAAGTTGTTGAATGACAACGGTGGTCTCCTCTATTTGGAACAGTGGTCCGTATAGACTGAGTGGCTACAATTCCATTAGCTCCAAACCTCCGAGTGCATTGTTAGTTGCCATTAATTTAGTTGCCATTAATCAAGTTTTTTTCATTCATTGTGTTGTTCTTGGCATCAGTTTTTGTTTCGTTTCATTTCTAGCCGTATTGTGCACGCCGGTGACGGCGTACAAATAAATAAAAAAATAAATAATTCTTCAACCACTCAATAATAAGAAACATCGTCAAAAATTAATAAACAGGACAAATTAGACTGTTACGAAGAAAATTTCCATAGCCATTAAAGGCAGTGTTCACGATGAATATCGCACTCGAGTTCGACCCAAAAATGGTATTGTTTGGTCGTGAGGTAACTAATAGTGAAGAAACAGGGAAGAAAAACGTCCAGAATAAGTCAAAAAAGCGGTTTTTAAATTCAGGGCGTGGACGAGAATCATGGGCCCTGCTGATTTCGGCAAGCGCGCCCGAATCGCGAAATCGGCGCGAATCGATAATGCTAACTGCGGCAGAGTTGCTTGGCAATTTGTCATCGGAACGTGTGCGGCGCCACAAACTCGTCCGATTGGGGGGCGGACCGGGATAGGTAGGCGCACCGGGAGAGCTTCCAAAGCCGTTTGTATTTATTTCTGGCCAGTTCTCGTTGCTTTCTTCGACCCTATCCTCTACAGCACCTGCCAACTTAGTGTTTCACACGGAGACCTCGAGAACGAGATTTATCGTGAACACTGCCTTTAAAAGGCAACATTTAGCGAGGGACCAGTATTCAACATAGGGGTAAGTGAGAAAAAATCTTGTGAGGGGTAGACGGGGCAATAGTAAGATTCCTGACATTCTAATTATCCACCACTGGCGATGAAGGCGAGATTGACGAAGTCCAAGCCATTGAAGCGCTAGAAAAACTACTCAGCGAACCATTCTGTAAATAGACTGTTACCAGTGTTCACGATAATCTTCAATTTTGAGATTATTCCCTATACTGATTAAAGGCATCGTTCGCGCTGAAAACCAATTTCCATTTTTCAGGCTCATTTTCATGAGCCTGGTACACTACACCGGTGAGCTTCGGCACGTCAGAAACGTAGAGTAATGAGGTTGCTCAGAACATCGGAGGGCCGTGTGCCCGGGAATTTCCGACCAAGGGCGAGCGGCAGGGGCCATGTTTTGCGAGCGGAGAATCATTAGGCGCGAGGCGGGGGCTCCACCAAATTTCGTTAGCTTGGTCCTGCAGGGAAAATTCGAAACAGAGGAAAACATGTTCGCTCGGGCAAATCGCATGATACGTTGAACGTCAGAATCAAACCCGTGCCACATACGGAGCACAATTTTATGGTTACTTCACTGCAGGCACCACTGAGTAAGCACTTACATCATCGCGCACTTCGCGGGGTGGCTGTAAGGTAAGTTCCCCAGTCTATTGATTAGACTTGAATGGGACACCCATCACGGGGTTTGGAAAATTTTGGAGAAGGGTATAGCACCCGCCCAGGGTGTGGGAGAGGTGGTTCCCGGATATCGTTATACAAGGAATCAATCATTGAAGCGATGACACAGTGGAGATGTTCTGCCCGGGCCCCGCGCCCTTTTGCTTGGATGTCCGGGCGTCGCACCCATTATGAGTCATGGGGCTGGGGCGGGGACCTGTAGGGCGCCAGGCGCGGAGGGGGGCCCCACCTCGCTGAGTGGTGGGTACGGGGGCGCGGCCCTCCGACGTTCTGAGTGGAGGGGGTTAAAGATGAGGATCCGCCACCAGTTCTCACCAGTCATCTAGCACTTTTTCATAGGATGTTGGTGCGTCCGTCAAACAACATGTAAAACACTTACAGCACAAACCCCACATGCAGAAAAACTTTGAAAATGAAAAATGGCAGTGACGAGGCCTCCAAACTCAGAAAAACTTTAAAATCGATTTCGGCGCGAAATTCAAATTCATATTTACAATGTGTTCCGGATGACTTTTCTTTACGAATGAGAGTTCTTCATGGCCCCTTCGACATTTTCGTTCACTAGAGAGGCCAAGCTACACAAAAGCAGGAAAAAATAATACTTGATTTTCTGAACGTACGATGCCTTTAAGTGGCCCCCGGGTAGAACTAAAATGACGTAGAAATTGAGAAAAACGCACCAGAAGCGCGCGAAATCCTTAAGTATTACCCCGCCTCTTAAGTATCACGGGAAGTGTTTGTTGTGACAATGAAATCTCTTGTGGACCCGTCCTTTGCAATTCTCTACTCTCTATAGCTCCGTTCTTTCCTTAGGACCCTAACTAATGCTGCTTTGCATAAGATATTCTTCTATTTTCGATTCACCCAATTTTTCATCGGTGACAACAACTATGATCATGTTCATCCAACCGGGCAACTAGTCCATGTTATAGAATAATGTCACTGAAAAACGACGTTTTACTGCGTTTCTCGCCGTCTCTTCGCAATTGTGGTTACACTTGGAGACCAACGCATTGTTTTATTTGAAAAACTCGGGGAAGAAAATAATCGTGAACACTGCCTTCAAATCTGGATAATACTGACCGCTATGTTGGACGATTTTCTCCTCGTCCAACTTCGATATTTTTCAAAGAGTTTACCTGCAGGCGGCAATGTCGCCGTTGGTGTCTTTTTTCTTAAGCCCATTTCAGTTATTTTGCAGTCCGACGACCGCATACGCTATCCGACGTCGCGCGCGGCCCTCACCAGGCCTGTGGTAGAGCAACCGATGAGCCCCTTTCACAGTTTGTCTGTCCGACACGTTATAGGGTGGGGATGCGACATCGTTGAGCCCGAAGTGCGACGCCGGATGACCGACGTCGCAACGCAGCGTTCAACGTTGGTGCGAAAATTCTATGTTGATGGCGGGATGATCGATATTAGGCCATTTCACAGTTATTTTGTCGTCCCACGTCCGGCGATGCTATCCGACGTCGCGTGCGGCGCCCACCAGGCCTGTGGTAGAAGAACCGATAGTATCGGCCATCCCACCAACAACGGAGAAATTTCGCTGAGTACGTTGAGCGCCGCATTGCGACGTCGGTCATTTGACGTCGCACTGCGACACTCCAAAACGCTGCAGTCCTATCTTATAACGTGCCGAGCAGGTCCGGCAGACTGCGGAAGACGCTTTAGGCGGCCAGGATGGACAGAGTGTGATCTCCTGCCTCGAATCTAGAATAGCTGCGATGGTTGGTTTTCCCTGCGTTGTGGAGGGTTCGGTAATGAGCCTTTTCCACCTAGACAGGTTAAGCAAATAGACCATAACAAGAGGACAAGTGTATGAAAGCGAGCATTCTTAAGCCTTCGCTGCTGGCAATAGCCTAATTGTTTTGCGGCGAGGCAATACCTTTGATGCTCACACAAAAAGGCGACTTGTGCAGTGTCCCAAAGCGAGAATGGATGAATCACCCCCTCTTTGGACTAACTATAACTATAGTTAAAATAGTTTTCACTGAAGTTCTCTAAGGCCCCATTCATAGCTGGTCGAAGTCGAAGCGACCAACGAGACTGCCGCGATCTGAAATCGCTCCGTGCCGCTATATTTTTTTCCCTTTTACATGCCGTATTTTATGCGAGTGAACTGTGACATCTGCGATTTCGCGCCACATACGCAATGCTGTGACGAAAGATTGCGGGCTAGTCGCTTCGACTAGCTATGGAATACCTCGGGTGGTGGCCATCGTGTATCAACACCCCCGAGGAGGCGGGAGAAACGCAGGAGGAGCGAGGTTCTCGATTGAACGCACAAGGGCTAGCCCCGTGTTGCGTCCAATCAGAAACCTCGCTCCTCCCCGTTTCTCCCGCCTCCTCAGCGGTGTTGATACACGATGGCCACCACCTGAATACCTCAGTTGCTCGGCGATCGCGACTGAAACTGCCAGCTGTTCCAACCCGTCGCTATTCACTGGAAGGCCTGCTACCGCGAGGGGTTTTCGTGACTGTTGGCAGTGCAGCGACTAGTCGAAGCGACCTGCTATGAATGGGGCTTAAAACCGGAAAAACCGACTGTCCACTCTGCGTACCCACTGTTGTTTTTCCACTGGGACCGCGTGTCCACACTGCTCACCCACGGCATGAACTCTTTTTTTGTCGCTTCAAAGGAAAAACAAATTCGCTTCCATTGTAGCTGGAAGACCTCCACTAAAAAGGACTTAATTACTGGTCGGCAGACATGAGGCACATTAAAATTCTTCTATACGGGGTACTTCATAACGAAAATCGAAGGTCACCAAATTGATTGACCGTTGAGCGCGCAGTCGGTTGCGTTGATTAGCCATGAGGCGTGTGGTCTCCTTGGCGCTAACTACTAGCGGAGGTGTTCATTGGAACGAAACAGTGGAAAATCGAAAAAAATTTAGTAGAAAAAGTTCTTGTAAAGGGGTGTGCAGAAAACGAGAATATATATATTTTTTTTACCACCATGAATAAGCTCATACTAATGAAAAACGCGCAGCGCTGGGCTGAAGATCAATATCTTCAAGACGCATTTTGGTCGCATACACTGAAACGCACTGTATTATTCAGGTATTCTGGTAACAGCTCGCTGCTTCAAGCTTTGTTTAGAGGGTGCTGAACATCATTATCAAATCCGTCTTGGCGTGTTTAACAGATAGCGGTGGTAGCGACTGGCGCATATCTTAGACAGGATAACTACAAATCATGACATGCCGAAATCGTCTAAGCACGAAATCTTACTCCGTATCCCCTTTCAACACATTATAGGGCCTCTCTCCCTCTTCTTAGGCCCCTGTCATAGTCGGTCGAAAAGCGACCGTCCTAGTCCCACCCGGTCGATACGTATGAGAAACACGCAAAGCGGGAAGAAATGAAGTGATAAAAATCATCCTCAACTGATAAAATTAAGCCTTCTGTACTCTGCCAATTCGAGACTTGGTGCCTCAGCGAAGGAGACCTGAAGCTCATGTACAAGTCGGCATGAAGTCTTAATTTACCGCATTAAATTCACTGTATGTGTGAATTCGCCGCTAGGATAGGTGAGAATGGGGTGAATATCCCGTGAAAATGGTGCGAGCTGGCAGCGAGAGAGGGTGCAATTTACCGCGAAAATTAGGTGAATTTACCTTGAAAAAAGGGTGAGTTTACCTCGAAAATTTCATGAATTTGAAGGTCCACGGCCCAGGAAGCCCCGCCTTGTCCGCAACATGGGCGTGATCTTCACCGAGGTCTGCGGTGAGGAGCCACCCTCTGCGGACCGCCGCGTAACTCGCCCCCCCCCCCCCGCCGTGAGGATACCCACTGTATCCTCCCAGCAGCCAAAATTATGCTAGCCTCCGGAGGGTGACCCGAAGTCACCTTTCAGGGCCGGCATCAGAATGCCGAGTGAGGACTCTAGTGAGATGAGGCGGTTTTTATACCGGCTGTGCTCATAGTAAACAGATCGAGACGTGATCAATCGTTTTATCATGTTTTCGCTGAGATGTTTTCACTTGTTATGAATCTTCTGACATGCCAGCAACGGCGGTAATTTCACCCCTTGCGCTAACTGATATCCAACCGCTCAGCAAATTCACCCTTTGCACGGAGAAGCTTTGACGACGGCGCTAAAGATGAATTTGATGCCTAATGATAACAGAGCGTGATAAAGGCCGCTTTCCCCGAAGCATCAAGTCTCGATTTGGCAGAGTATGCCATCCTAGGCCGTATCAGAAGGACTTCAATCATTCAAGACGGTCTTTATCAGTTGAGGTCGATTTTTATCAGATCATAGCTCTGGAATTCGCTGAGTACCACTCTCGCATCAAGACAGGCTCACCGGCCGGGTTACGAGAGTCGTATTGAAAAAAGGGGCGGAGTTCTCGCAGCATATCCGGCCCTAAGTGCACTATATGCTACCGATATGGATTCGTGGCTAGCAGCAATGTAGCAGCATATTTCGCCGATTCTCATCTCCTCCTTTGCGGCATATGCTGCTTTGAGAGCAGCATATGCTGCGGCAATGAGTTCTTGGCCATCAGGCGCACGACAGCATATGCTCCTACAATCAATTCTTGGCTTTCGGGCACAAGACAGCATATGCTGCGGATTCTCGCAGGATATGCTGCTGCCATGGATTCTCGGCCTTCAGGCTCAAGACAGCACATGCTGCGTATACTCGCAGTATATGTTGCCGCATTGTTAACAATGAATTGTTAGCATCCAGGGGCCGGAGGCATCAACGCTCCGGGTTGGGGTAGGGGCAGGGCAGTTGGCGTCTCTGAAGATCTCTGTAGATCACAAAATCAATCGTGCCCCTGCAGTGTCCTTGGCTTCCCCAGCCGCCCCAGCTAGGATGTTGGGCGCCTGGGGAAGCGAAAGGCACTGCAGGGGCACGACTGATTCAAGGATCAACGAAGATCTACTAAGGCGCCGACTGCTCAGCCCCTGCCCAACCCGGAGCGTTGATGCATCCGGCCCCTAGCGCACGGCAGCAATTGTCGCGGATGCTCGCAGCGAAAACCTGTAGCCCTTATGTTCTGCTCACGTGTAGTTGGCGCCCTGCTGCCGTGCTGCGGCTATAACACAAAAAAGAACGCTCAAGAAAGCTTCTGTAATGTTTATTAATTCATAACTAACACAAAAATATTGCACTGTCACTTCATTCACTGGCTCGGGCCCGACTTTGGAATAACATCAGCAGAAAAAGCAAATACATAGTAACAAAGAGATCAAAATAGATCCTATCTTCAGATAACATCAACAGAAAAAAAAACAAATACATAGTAACCAAGAGATCATAATAGATCCCATCTTCAGATATAAAGCAGAGACCAACATGTAAAGACAAAAAAAAATGAAGAGCTGCCATCATTAATAAAAACAACCTTCTAAACACCCGTGCTCCTGCGGCTCATGGTGCCGTCGCTTGAATTTGAGGTGGCCGAGGTCCCCAGCACGGTCTTCTTCTGAAATCGGTTAGAGACAAAGGTTAGAGACAGTGAGAGAGCGCAGGGCAGACTGAGGTCCAGGCGTCTCGCGCGCCGATCGCGCCTCGAATGAGGTGAATTACGACGTTTTATAGAGGATATATTCAATCTGTGGCTGTCATTTGAATTGCCGCGCGCGGTCGTCGCGTTGATGTCGCAAAGCGGCGGCGGCTGGCATGGCGCGGTGCAGCGGCCAGATGGTACGCTGCGGGCGGCGGGGAACATGCGCTGTGTGTCGTGCCGCAGCGTACTACCACGCGTTAAATTGGGCCATTTCCCTTAAAGGCAGTGTCCACGATAAAAACCATGTCTGATTTTTTGATGGAGATCGGCAGCTACGGGTCCTAGCGCAACCCTAACGTTGAAAAAAACTAAGAAAAATGAGCTCGGAACGGTCCCCTACGGCTCCAAAGTTGTACACCCGTCAGCTCTTCACACTCCAGATGCACTTTCCATGCCCACCGACGTGAACAAATGATTGCTCGAGATTGTGAGATGAGCGATGGTTTCCGATCAATAGCCCCGTTCTTTCATTTATTCCCAACTTCTCTCTTTACTCAGGTCAGCTCGCATACATCGGCTGCAAAAGACGGAAGTTACAAGCCTCGGACAACTCGTCCACCATGTTTCCTTAGCTCAATTTTTGAGGCACCATAACTCCGATCCTAGAAGGTCTTGTACGATTCTAAAAACATCATTGGAATCAGCATGGGACCGTCTTCAAGATAAGTGGAGAGCAGAAAAACTATTCTTATCGTGAACACTGCCTTTGAACGAGAAGGAAAATGACTTCTCGTTGAAGGGGGATGACCCAATTTAACGCGTGGTGGTACGCCGCCGATTGGAGTGTTAGTTGAGGTGACAAGAAGGCCCATGCCGATCATTTTTCCCGCAGGGCTACCGTAATCCTGCGCGTAAATTAAATAACGTCGGCTGCGTGGCCGCGGACTTCGTCACATATCTTACGAACGCCACTATTTTTTGGCGTGTGACTTCCCATCAAGTTTAATTGAAAACTTAAGGGGTACTCTTTCCGAATAGACGACCCACTACAGAACTTTCATGAAAAATGGTCACCGTACTAACACACTGAATTGTTTGATGTGACCAACCGAGCGGTCGGTCAATTCCAAACAATTGCTGATTCAATTAAATTCTTTAGTGGGTAGTATTCCGAAAGAGCACCACTTCAGGTAAGAGCAAAAATATTAGAAAACTTGACAAAAAATTATGAGACCATGAAAGAACTAAGAGAGATACACCACGTTGAAACAAGAGCTAGGAAAGAGCACAATATGTCCACGGATGCATCTAAATCACAGAGCCACTACTAATATTGGAATGGCTAATACTAAGTATTGAAGGTTCCCTGAGTTTCATAATTTGACGACTTCTGTTAATAGTTAGCCGAAACTCTTCAGTTGAACGTTTTATGAATAACGACTTCTGTGAATAGTCAGCCGAAACTCTTCAGTTGAACGTTCTTCGCTATGGGAAGTAGAATGGCGCCCTTGCTAGCTATTCTTTTTATGGATAGCATGGAGAGATGCGCTCTAACACCCGAAGTGTTGTTTTTCGGAAGATACATCGATAACATTTTTATTGTTACTAAGTCTCGAACAGCGCTGCGAAGAACATTCGCGAAGTTGAATTCTGCATGTTCCTCTATCAAGCTCAACAGCGAAGAACCTGCATCTGATGGATTTTTACCATTCTTGAACACGAAAGTCAGAATCGCGGACGGCCAAGTTTCTAATATGTGGTACAGAAAAATGACATCTCATAACATCATCATCCACGGCAGAAGTTGTCATCCTTCCTATATGAAGAAAAACGTGGTCCGACATATGCTCTTAACGTCGTCGAATCTGACCTCTGTTAACTCTCAAGAAGTGGATATCATGGTGCGAGAAATACTCAGAAAGAATGGTTATGGTGAAAGACAACCATCGTGCTGGAAACCTTTTCGGACACCAGGTGGTACACCCCTCGTCGTGCCGTTTGTTTCTGATGCCTTTGCAATGGAAGTCGATAGGATCGTGCGACGAACAGGGCTTCCCATCAACCTTGTGTTTCGCCCACCGCTAAACTTGCGACGTCTCCTTACGTCGTCGCGTCTATACGAAAATCAGTGCGAACGCAACAATCGTTCAGATTGCAGTGGAGGAGCGAATGTGTGTCAGATGAGAAGCGTGGTGTACAGAGTCGATTCTCTGGTCTGTCAGGAGTTTTACATCGGCGAGACAGCTAGACCACTCTTTTTGCGGATGGACGAACACAGAAGAGCACTGAGAGCCCCACAAAGCTACTCAGAAAGTCCGTTCTTGAAGCATAGCACTTTAAGGCACATGCTGGAACAACCACCTCAGCTTAGGGTTACCATCCTTCACAGAAATATCGCGGATACGGTAGAGAGGAAGATAAAGGAGGCAATGGAGATAAGGAGGCTGAAACCGCCGATCAACAACAAAGAGGAAATGAAAGCCGCGATGAGGCTTATCACTTTATAACAGTGGCGAGCTAGTGGATAATCAACGATTCATCCAATCCCTTCCATCAATACCACAGTTATCATGTGAGACCCCGTCCCTTCATTTACTGCCCATGTGAGACCCCGTCCCTTCATTTACTGTCCGTATAGAGGTAGGTGGGATGCAACAACACCACACCATCTACTCCCTCTCACCCTACCTACTTAGAAAGCATTGGGCTCCTTGGTTGTGGTTGATACAATCTACCCTTCACCACAACAGGTCGGTCAGCAGCCTCTGTTGATGTCAAAGTTTTTCAATGCTTTTTGTTTGTATTTCAGTTGACCTGAAGAAGGGCTTAGGCCCGAAACGTTGTCATAAAACGTTCAACTGAAGAGTTTCGGCTAACTATTAACAGAAGTCGGCTAATACTAACGTAAAGCTGGTCAGAAATTAGGATTGCCGTAAGATATAAGACAAAGTCCGCAGCCATGCAGCCGGCACTATTTAAAGGCAGTGGTCACGATGAAAAACGTTAATGAAAAAACTACATAAATCAGCTCAGATCGAAAACACCTCAAAAACTATGAAGGCAGCGCGGTGAAAAACGGGCTAGAATTAGAGTTATTAAGACCCTAAACTTCCAGTTCGTGCACACGTGCACAGAAAGATCACAGTCTCATGCCCGGCAGTTGAAAATCATCGACGTTCGGAGGAAGAAATAAATGCAAATTTACCTAATAAAACAGTTGAACAATGAAAGCAAGCCCTTCAGTCAATGTTTTTGACTAGATGTGTACATAAATCCGAAGGTTCATTGATTGAAACTCAATTTCAAGCCAGCTGATGTTCTTGATACTAGAGATCATCGATGCCGATGATGTGGGGTGGACTCGTCCACCATCAAAAGGCAAGGAAGTTTAGTCTTCAAATTTGGCCTAGAAAAGCGTTTTTTTTTTCGCGATTTTTTCTCATAGGTTCTACTACTCTATACCCAGAAAAGGGTTCAGAGAGGGAAAGAAGTCGAGCATATTTGAGCGCGACCACTGCCTTTAATTTACGCGCAGTATTACGGTAGCCCTGCGGAAAAAAGTTTTGCACCGATATTCCTATCTCGAGATACTGAATCCATAAAAGGCAGTGTTCACGATGATTTTTGTTCCCGAGTTTTCTTTTCAAAAGAACGCCTTGGCAACCAAGTCTTACCAAAATCACGAAGAAACAGCGAGAAACGCACAAAACGTCTTATTTCAGTGACATTAATCTCCGACTTGGAGTAGCTGTCCGGTTGGATAAACATGTTCGCGGTGGTTGTCCCCGGTAAATCATGAAGCCAATCAAAAATAGAAAAATATCTCAGGCAAAACAGCATTAGTTGGGGTCCAAAGGAGATAACGGAGCGACAGAAAGCAGAAAATTGCAAAGGCGGATCTACAAAAGTTTTCATTGTCGCAACGAACAGTTCCAGTCAGAGTAAAAAAAAGGGGGCTGAGAGTGAAGTATTGATATCCCTCCTTGAGCGTCTTTCTCGATTTCTTCGTTATTGCAGTTTTACCCGGTGGCCAAACAATCGGTTTAGCGATTAAGATCACAATTGAAGATAATCGTGAACACTGCCTTTAAGGGGAGGTTCACTGTGCATTGGATCAAAAAGAAATCTAAATAAAACTAATTAAAAGATTAAACTTACCTTCAAATGAAGTCCTTGCCGAAGACGAAGGATGGGATCAATAGTGGGCTTGGGTCGGGACGTGCAGTCTCATGTGCGCGCCTAATTTGAATTCAAACGCATTGAAAACATTTTCACAAAGTGCTAGACTAGAGCCCGTGCGATAAAATATGAGCACGAACTTAGAAAACTTGAGTGCTCCACGCAACGAAGGCGCTGCTTGTCAAATCGAACATAAGGCCATTTTCTTCAACGAAAACACGTTTTCTATAGAAATTCCAAACTTACTATAGCTGAATAAGATGACCTTGTGCACGATTTGACAAGCGACGCTTTTTTTGCTTGAGCACTCATTTTTTCCAAGCCCCTGTTTATGTTTGATCGCGCAGGCTCAAGTCTAGCGACTTTGTGAAACGGCTAGGAACGATGAGGTTGCTTCATTCCAGAGCTCACAATGTTGTCGCAGTGGTTGTTTCAGTAGTGAATGTTATTTGCCGAGAAACTCAGCGACATTTCGTAGTGAGTCGTCGGGGCCAACGCCATGTCACTGGGAGCTCGTCGTGTAATGTCTCGCTTCCCAAACTCTAAGAGACGTCTGGGCAACCACAGACGTTGACCGATTCAAGATTCAGCAGAAACTTGGAACTGCACCCAGCTGGCCGTCCTAGCTGGCTGTAAATCCATCGAAATCCATGTCCAGCATTATGGAAGGAGTGAACTTGAATTTTCCCGTCAGAAGGCAGGTGAAGTCCACCGAGAAAATGGACGGATAGCATCACCTTGAACAAGTTCCATAGGAATACACGTAAAAACGGCTCACTACGGCGATCATCGTGAGATATTTCCATGTTGCTCAAGTGTTGCTATACTTATGCGTCTCGCGAACTACAGACGTTTTCTATAAACGAGGGCGCAATGGGCGAATTCTGGTCATACCACTGGATATATCGTTTTCATCGTAGGAGAAAACATAGAATCTCTTCCCAATATCCAAAACCTTGATCCAACATAGAATAAGCCTATTTAGAAGGTGTTGCTATACTTATGCGTCGCAGTGTATATCGCTCCACAAAGAATTGGAGAGAAACCATTGCGAAGTAATGATCATTCACTACCTCAAGCATCAGGTGTATTTCGAATTTGAAAGGCATTTCAACTTCGCACAAACAAGGTGCTTTGAAGCACAACTTTTCGCAAGTTTTCGGGCGTGCTGGTCACGAATTAAAGGTTTTTCTCTCGACTTCCAAAATTTTTGTAGGTTACGGCAAATGATTAAGACTGCATCGTCCGAGGCCAGCCCGAATAGGCTAGAAATTTTCGAAACTTGTATGGACCTGAGGTACGTGATGCCCTAATATCTAAGCCTCATGGAGAACTTTTAGCGGTCTCAGAGACTTTGACCTGCAAATTTGTCCATGGCAACTGACGAAAATTCCATCAGAAATCCAAAATGGGAATGAGATTCGTGATCAGCACCCTCCACCAGACGGGGGGAAGACGCATCAAAACCTGAAACGTATATCAATGGATAACAAAGTGCAGACACCAAATATTTTGTTAAAAGTCTTGGAATAAACCTCATTTCATTCAACACCTCCGCAGCAAAGTTTCAGCAAAGTCTTGAGCACTGTACTATCGGCAGGCTTTCAGCCCCCCCCCTTCCCACCGGTTACCCTCCACTTGGGGCTTAGCTAGATCTTAAACGAATTTGGCCGCTGATGAAGATTATTGGAAACTTAAAAGAAGAAAAAAGAAAAATTTATTGGAAACTGAAAAATAAACACCAGATCCGTATGCGACCACTC
The DNA here is from genome assembly GCA_029168955.1 of Aplectana chamaeleonis. NCBI lineage: Eukaryota > Metazoa > Nematoda > Chromadorea > Rhabditida > Cosmocercidae > Aplectana > Aplectana chamaeleonis. Next base: position 66,013 of record JAPDOI010001915.1, read on the forward strand.
GAGAAACTCTCGGGGTCAAGGCAGAAAGTTTTGAAAAATTGATCTACTGCAGTTATCTTATTTAGCTGACGCTGCTATTTTGAAAATCCATTAGTGGACCTCGGGTTTGTTATAAACATCGTTGATAACACCCCTAGCAAAGTTTGGGACAACTTATTTCCGACTACAGAAGCTCGTAAATTCGAAAAGTGTCTTTTCCGGAGATACTGGTAAAGTAACTAGGGGTGCTCAAAACGCTTGACCACTGTGACTGTAAATAGGTTACAACATAAAGAACCTATTCTTGTTCAAGAAAGATCCCACTTCTTAAAAGTTCAAAAAATATTACATGTCTTATGACGTGCGTGCGCAGTGTGGACACGCGGTCCGAGGGGCAAAACAGCCGTGGGTGCGCAGTGTGGACACGCGGTCCATTAAGTGTTAACAAGGCTTTCAAGGCGAAAAATATGGAAGCCCACCGGAAAATCGTATTTGTGATGAAACAGCAACCTTGTAGAATCTAGCAATCGTCATCAAATATCACTAGAAGCAATCCCTGACAAGAAATCATCATACTCAGAGAATGTACCGACACCGGAAAGGGATTTTCTCCGAAAAAAGACAACTACACGTTGTATGGAGAAAAACAGAAAGTTATTGCGTACGCTGTCTTAAAGGCGTGGGACACCCAAAAAAATTTAAATTTGTGCTAAGCTTGGAGAGAATCACTCGCTAATCACATTTTCCCTCCCCTCGAACTTGCTTCTCACCTACTTCTTGAGCGAATCAGAATAAAGAGACAAGCTGGTAAATAAATGGAAACTAATGTCGTTCATGAGATCCATCCCTATATGTAGCAGCTATTGGGCTTGAAGGCTAAGAAAAGGGATGGCCTGTGGTGGGCGCATATAACTAGCCTATTACATGGAATTGAGATCTCGCCCTTGACAAGAGCTATAGAAGAGAATTCTTCTACAGAATAAGATGAAAATCAAAAAAAAATCCATATCTGAGAGTTTATTGTGCTTCTGAGTACATTATATGATGCACCAGTGAGCCTGATGGCTGCATTTTGCTTTCCTCAATGCGTTGCACCACTACTTCATGTGCCTGGTCTAGCAGTGATCAGCTGGCGCTATATCGCAGTGCGATGCCGCGCTGCTCTCGTTCCACTCGTGTTGGCCTGAATCGCTTCCCACAGGCGCGGTAAGTTTTGATTACAGCGTTTCAGATCCTCATTCCACAAAGGGCTTGCTCCTCATTATTATGGTTGTCTACTCCAAATCAGTGGAAGATGTTCCTTATCACTGATTCGCACTTAAGGCCAGATTACTACCACCCCTGGCCTTACAACAAGACTATCTCCAATGTCATGCAAACAACACACCGTGCTCTGGAGAGGTGTGTTCTGAAAACGAGCCGGCGCCAGCAGTGGCAACAAGGCATACGAAGTTCAGAAATGTGGCAGAAGTCGCGCTTGAGGGATCCGCTGCAGTACATTGCGAAATCGAAGCATCGCTAGGCCGGCCATTCACTGCGAAGAACCGAGGATAGATGGAGTCTCCGAGTTACAGAATGGGTCCCAAGACACAGAAGGATGCCGCTGGGACGACCTCCATCAAGATGGTCTCACTCGATCTCGAAACATTTCAGGGATCATGGAAGACCTGTCAAGATGATGCCCTAGTTAAGTCTTACACGATTTTTGGATGTTTTTTTGCCGTAACTGCAGTTCAACGTCGCAGTGCACGTTATAGTATGTTTACACAAGGTGCTGAGTTGATCGCAAAACGCTTGGCTCCGGGCGAGGTTGAACCAGCATATTCCCTTTCCGGGGGAGCGCCTTATCGCACTGCAACACCGTAGCCCCAGCGCCGCTCTCACTCAACTGCTCGGTAAATCTTCACCGAAGCAATCATCCTTTCACCCGCATAACGGGATGAAACAGGTATCATCTTGACAGGTCTACGACTGTTAGATAGTCTCTGACGATATACCTGTTTCATCCCGTTATGCGGGTGAAAGGATGATTGCTTCGGTGAAGATTTACCGAGCAGTTGAGTGAGAGCGGCGCTGGGGCTACGGTGGTGTAGTGCGATAAGGCGCTCCCCCGGAAAGGGAATATGCTGGTTCAATCTCGCCCGGAGCCAAGCGTTTTGCGATCAACTCAGCACCTTGTGTAAACATACTATAACGTGCACTGCGACGTTGAACTGCAGTTACGGCAAAAAACATCCAAAAATCATGGAAGAGTTGTAGCCCACCCTGAAAAGATCGCCAGCTGAATGGATCATCAAGGTATCATAGTAAGTACTTTTCGAATTTACCGTATTTTCCCTAATAGAAGTACGCCCCGATAAGGCTTAATCCGTCCTGCTTAAAGGCACAGGACACCCAAAAAATTATTTTTCAGATTCGATGCTTATCTTGGAAAGAGCCACTCTCTGATCACAATGGTATCTCTTCAAGACCCTCTACGAACGGAGATATGGCTCCTTGAAAATGCCTGCATATTGAAGGCGAAAATTTCGCGGACGAGTTGTCTCAGGCCTGTATTTCTCTTCATTCGCAATCGCTGCACGCGTGCAAAACAGGATGAGGAGATAGACCGGAAATGGACTGAAGAACGACGACTTGTTAGAATTCATCCATCTATCAAGCCGCTATCGAGTTCGAAAATCTGGTAGGAGCCGGGCCTGTGGTGGTGACCGAAGGGGGTCGGGCCTGTGGTGGTCGCTTATATCTCGTTTATTTGAAGGAATTGAGATCTTGCATTTGGCAAGTGTTATACAAGAGGGGTCTCCTACACAATAAATAAAAATCACAAAATTCATGTCTGAGGTTGTACTGTCCCTTTAAGGGCAGCATACACGCTCGTAAACGTGGTTGAGATAACTACGGAAATAGAATGGTATATCTCCGATTACAATGCTCACGCATTTTGAAGCGTCAAAAACGACTCACAATGCCGTTACAGGAGTAGCACGTTTAACCCCGGCCGTATTTTCACGCCCCCTGTATTTGGCCTTTTCCTGCAACGCAAGGTCGCTGGGTCATCTTCATCGTCGGTACTGTTGATGGATGGCCTAACCTAACAAGTGAACCACACATGTCACTGACGGCAAAGATGACCCAGCAACCCCGCGTTCGAGGAAAAAGGCAAATACAGGGGGCGTGAAAATACGGGCGGGGCCAAGGTTGCTACTCCTGTAACGGCATTGTGGGTGGTTTTTGACGCTTAAAAATGCGGGTTCGATTCACATTGTTATCCCAACAACGTTTACGAGCATGTATGCTGTCTTTAAAACAGTGATCGCTTACCTACAAATATGCTCGCCTTCTTTTCCTCTCTAATCCCTTTTCTGGGTATAGAGTAGCAGAACCTATGAGAAAAAATCGCGAAAAAATAGCTGTTCTGGGCCGAATTCGAAGCCTGAACTTTCTTGTCTTTTGATGGTGGACGAGTCCACCCCACATCATCGGCAACGATGATCTCTAATATCAAGAACCTCAGCTGGCTTGAACTTGATTTTCAATCAATGAACTTTAGGATTTATGTACACATCTAGTCAAAAACATTGGTTGAAGTGCTTGCTTTCATTGTTCAACTGTTTTTGTAAGGTGAATTTGCATTTATTTCTTCCCTTGAGAGTCGATGATTTTTCACTGTTCGGCATGAGACTGTGATCTTTCTGTGCACGTGTGCACGAACTGGAAATTTAGAGTCTTAATAACTCTAATTCTAGCCCGTTTTTCACTGCGCTACCTTCATAGTTTTTGAGCTGTTTTATATCTAAGCTGATTTTTGTAGTTTTTTCGATAACGTTTTCATCGTGACCTTTGCCTTTAAAGGCAGTGGTCGCGATCAAATATGCTTGTTGTCTTTTTTTCTCTAAACCCTTTTCTGGGTCTCGAGTAGTAGGACCTATAAGAAAAAATCGCTAAAAAACCACTGTTTTGGGCCAATGCTGAAGCCTGAACTTTCTTGTGTTTTGATGGTGGACGAGCCCACTCCACATCATCGGCATCGGTGACCTCTTATATCAAGAACATCAGTTGGCTTGAAATTGAATTTCAATCAATGAAGCTTTGGATTTAAGTGCACATCTAGTCAAAAACATTGACTGGAGTGTTTTCTTTCATTGCTCAACTGTTTTTATTGGGTAAATTTGCATTTATTTCTCCCTCTGAATGTCGATGAGTTTTGACTGCTCGGCATGAGACAGCGATCTGTTTCGTCATCGCTGTGCACGTGCGCACGAACTAGCTTCTTTGGGCCCTAAAAACTCTAATTCTAGCCCGTTTTTCACCGCTCTACCTTCATAGTTTTTCAGCTGTTTTTGATCTGAGCTGATTTTTGTAGTTTTTTCTATAACGTTTTTCATCGTGACCACAGCCTCTAAAGGCACAGGACACCCAAAAAATTTATTTTCAGATTTCATGCTTATCTTGGAGAGAGTTAGTGGTATCTCTGGAATCGTCCAAAACCCCCTTTTAACAGAGTTATGGCTCTTCAAACATGCCTAGATTTTGAGGGTGAAAAATTGGTGGACGAATTGTCTCAGGCCTGTATTTCTCTTCATTCGCAATCGTTTAGCGAGAGCGAGCCTGGATAAGGAGGCAGTCCGGTAGTGGACTGAAGATCAACGACTTGTTGGAATTCATCCATCCATCGAGCCGCTATGGAGTTCGAAAATCTGTTAGGGGGTCGGGCCTGTGGTGATCGCTTATAACTCGCTTATTTGGAGGAATTGAGATCTTGCATTTGGCATGTGTTATACAGGAAGGGTCTTCTACACAATTACATAAAAATCTCAAAATTCTTGTCTAAGGGTGTTCTGTGCCTTTAAGGCCCCTGTCATAGGCAGAAAACCGGCCGTCCTAGTCCCACCGGTCAATACGTATGAGAAACACGCAAAGCTGGAAAAAATGAAGTGATAAAAATCATCTCTAACTGATAAACACCTCCTCAAATGATAAGAATTACCCTCTCTGAAATTCGCTGAGTACCACTCTCGCATCAAGACAGGATCACCGGTCGGGTTACGAGAGTGGTATTGAAAAAAGGGGCGGAGTTCTCGCAGCATATCCGGCCCTGAGTGTCCTATATGCTGCCGATATGGATTCGTGGCTAGCAGCAATATAGCAGCATATTTCGTCGAGTCTCATCTCCTCCTTTGCGGCATATGCTGCTTTGAGCGCAGCATATGCTGCTGCAATTCTTGGCTTTCAGACGCAAGACAGCATAGGCTGCGAACCCTCACAGTATATGCTGCCGCATTGTTAACAACGAATTGTTAGCATCCAGGGGCCGGAAGCATCAACGCTCCGGTTGGGTAGGGCCAGGGCAGCCTGCGTCTTTGAAGATCTCTGTAGATCACGGAATCAATCGTGCCCCTGCAATGTCCTTGGCTTCCCCAGCTGTCCCAGCTAGGTAGTTGGGCGCCTGGGGAAGCGAAAGACACTGCAGAGGCACGACTGATTTGAGGATCTACGAAGATCTACAAAGGCTCCGACTGCCCAGCCCCTGCCCAACCCGGAGCGTTGATGCATCCGGCCCCTGGCGCACGGCAGCAATTGTCGCAGATGCTCTCAGCAAAATCTGTAGCACTTAGATTCTGCTCACGTGTAGTTGGCGCCGTGCTGCGGTGCTGCGGCTATAGCACGAAAAACAACGCTCAAGAAAGCTTCCGTAAGGTTTATTAATTGATAACCAGCACAAAAATATTGCACTGTCTCTTCATTCACTGGCTTGGGCGTGACTGCGAAATAACATCGACAGAAAAAAAAACAAAGGCATAGTAGCAAAGAGATCAAAATAGATCCTATCTTCAGACATAAAGCAGAGACGAGCATGTAAAGACAAAAAAATGAAGAACTGCCGTCGACAAAAAAAACAGTCTTCTAAACACCCGTGCTCCTGCGGCCCATTGTGCCCTCGCTTGAATTTGGGGTGGCCGAGTCTCATTTCACGGCAATCTCTAGAAAATTAAGAGTGATAACGTTATCAAATATCCTATAACGAAAGAAAATTTCATTTTCATAGATGAAACTTTTCATTTCTACGGGTAAATCTTGACTGCCCCCCCCCTCGAACTAGTTTTGCACCGGAATTTCCATCTCGAGATACTGAATCCATTGAAGGCAGTGTTCACGATGATTTTCGTTCCCGAGTTTTCCACTCAAAACAAAGCCTTGGCAACCAAGTCTAACCAAAATCACGAAGAAACAGCGAGAAACGCACTAAAACGTCTTATTTCAGTGACATTGTTCTCTGATCTGGACTAGCTGTCCGGTTGGATGAACATGTTCGCCGTGGTTGTCACCGGTAAAAATGGGGCTAATCAAATATAGAAAAATATTTTAGGCAAAAGGGTATTAGTTAGGGTTCAAAGGAGAACACGGAGCGACAGAAAGCAGAAAATTGCAAATGGGGATCCACAAAAGATTTCATTTTCACAACGAACAGTTTCAGTGAGAGTAAAAAGGTGGGGTGAGAGTAAAGTATTTGAAGCCCTTCTTGAGCGTTTTTCTCGATTTCTTCGTTATTTCAGTTCTACCCGGTGGCCAAACAATCGATTTAGCGATTAATATCAAAATCGAAGATAATCGTGAACACTGCCTTTAAAGGCAGTGTTCACAAAGAAAAAGTTTCCTTTTTTTTGGCTGAAACGTAAGCTTTGGGTTCCTATAAGAAGATTAAGAACGGAAGTGCGACGAAAAACGGTCGGTAAGTGGGCGAAAATCTCGTGGGCCAGCCGACCCATTGGGCCACTCGGCCCACGTCCTATAACAGTTCCCTGAATTTGTGGCTAAATGAGCGTTGGTTTCCGATCAAAGCCCTGTTCCTCCCTTCATTCTCAACGTCTCTCTTTACTCGGTTTAGCCCGCACGCATCGGCTGCAAAAAAACGGGAGTTACAAGCCTCGGACAACTCGTCCACAATTTTCCCTTGCTAAATTTCGAGGGGCCATAACTCCGTTTCCAGCTTGTACTATTCAAGGGACATCGTTGGAATCGGCATGGGACCGTTTTTAAGATAGGCGGAAAAACAGAAAAACGACTTTTATCGTGAGCACTGCCTTTAAGGGGAGGTTCACTGAGCATTGGGCCAAAAAGAAATATGAATTTTCCATTTAAAAGAATAAACTTACCTTCACGTGGAGTATTTGCCGAAGACGAAGGACGGAATCAATAGTGTGCTTGGGTCGGGACGCGCAGTCTCATTTTTGCGAATAATTTGAATTCAAACGCTGTCTGAACCTCGCCGCCGCTTTCATGCATGCGTTAGCGCTTCAGTAACTTCGCAAGATATGCTGCTGTGTGCGCAGGATATGCTGGCATCTACAGCACCCAAGCAGCATATACTGCTTGGTATACTGTATGCGCTACATATCGTCGACCAATCATGACTGAGTAGGCGTACCTGCAGTATATGCTGCCATGACCCTGCAATTCGGAAAATAGGCGGAACCTACGAGAGTGGTACTCAGCGAGTTCCAGAGTTGGTGCTATGTGGGAAGGGGGGCACTGTTGTATCGCACTTGGCCACGCCCATTTTTCCGTGCCGCAATGACTCTCCTGATTTTGGTAGGGGAGGGAAACCCCGGACAGGTGCTCAAATTTAGTGCGGCACAGTAAAATGGGCGTGGCCATGTCCATCGCGCCATAGTGGCCCCGCCTTCCCACATAGCACCGTTAAATTAACAGTGTGCTGTTTCTTTTTGAGATTCGTCCTGATGAGATGTTTTTTAAACGGCTCTCCTCAATTTTTGTCTAAGTCCTAGAACTTCAGTTTTGATGGCGAAGACACCATTTTGGTGTTCTTCCTAAGTACCTTGTGTTCAGTACAGTTTGTTATTTGATTGAGATTTTTTTGTAGAGCTCGTTGGTTAGAAAGGGAGGATATTTCTTGTATTGCATGATTGATGAATTGTTGCTGGAATAAGTAGATTATTATTACGGAAAATCAGCAAATCATATGCGGAAATCGGTGAAAATTGGTACGAGGGGTAAAGACGAGCATAGTATTACGTAATACACGTTAAAGTCATCTAGGATGTCAAAATTTATCAGGGAGAGGCCCTTCCTGTGCAGATCCTGAGGGTGATGGCGTCACGAGCGTTCATTTCAGATGGGGCACCCCGTTAACTGTGGCGTCTGCAATGCTGTTCCCAATGCGGGGTCGCTCCGTTCGGTGTGGGGTTGTTGAGGGCGTCACCCACGCAGGCATCACTCCGTCGACCTTGGAGTTCGCGACCACGCTGTGTGAGCGACTCACCCCGTCCGCTATGCTTCCCGGCATGGTCATCGAATCGTTTCAACGAGAGTCCTGAATGACATTTAGCCAAGATCGGTCTGAAAGCGCTGGGCCCTCTCTTTTACCGCACTGTCTCGTGAGCTCTAACCACCAAACTATCAGCGACAGCCATCTGTCTCTGATGTTCGCGATCAGCGACACCTTCAAATTTGAGATAAAGATGAATTTGAGTTGGAGCTGACTTGCTCATCAAGAGGCAAGATTTTATCTAGGGCCTCCTTATGCATCAAATGAACTTTTTACGTACTACACAGATGTCGCTCAGATGCAATCCAAATCAACGATTTAAGTTGCATATTAAGCCAGATGGCACCGTGTCGTCAGCGCAGTTGGAAGCGGTTCGAGCTAACCAGTATGCAAGTATATATTTGTGCAATCCTGACTCTGACTGACTTGTGTTACGATTGAGAACTAAACAGAAGACCCTTATCTCCATCGTGAACTGCTATGCACAAACAGATGTGGCCGAAGATGAGGAGAAAAATAGCTTCCACTCTGAACTTGAGGCAGCAATCAGGAGGGAAAAGTCTTACTACAAGTTCATTTGCGAAGACTTCAATGCAGCTCTGGGCAACGCAAATGACGGCAGTTTGAGGCGTGGCCAACACGAAAACGGCATCGGAAACAACAACGGTTTTCGCATGCTGGATCTGCTGTCATCTTACAACCTGTTCCACGGCAATTCCTTTTTTGAGAAGAAAACAACACAGGAGATGGACATGGGAGAGCCCCAACGGACCGACACACTCGGAGCTGGACCCGACAAATCGGAGGTGGAGTCTAATCGATACTGGCATGGTACCGTCCTTTGACTGTGGATCCGATCATCGACTGCTCCGAGCAAAGATTCGCCTAAATAATCGAATCGTCAAAGAGGATACACATCGGCGCGCCCCATCCTTTTCCCCGGTACAACAAAGCTGTAATGAAAGAAGCGATTAACGGCGATCCTTGGAGATTGGTGGATGACCCCACAACAGATTTTGAGAAGCTCCTTAAAGGTCTGCTTCGATGTGGTAAGGTGTCAGCGGAAGGTCGACAGCCCGGAAAAGAGAGGTTAAATCCTACGGTTCTGGAACTTCTCAAACGCCGTGGTGAAATGAAAAGAGATCCAACTATATCACATCTGAAAAAGGCTGTCGTTAATAAGGCTTGTCGCTCAGCAGTAAAGGAGTCCATCAGGCAGCGCCGTAAAAGTCAGTTGTTTTCGGCCGCAGCTCAAGGATGGAGTCTGAAACGTTGTCGGTACGATCTCGACCACCATGCCGAAACGACTTGTTTGAAGGACAAGCATGGAAGATCTAGAGTTGCAATCGTGGATATGGAGCGCATAGTTACAGACTTCTATACGGATCTCTATAGTTCAACAGATGTGGTGTCACGATGTTATTCTCCTTCGGCAGATCCAGTACCTCCTATACTCTCATCTGAAGTCAAAAATGTTTTGCGGAAGGAACAGCCTCTGGTTTTGATGGCATTTCTGCAGACTTGCTGAGAGCGGGTGGTGAAGCTGCGCGCAAAATACTTCAAACACTTCAACTGAACACTTCAACTCCTATCTCGAAGCGCGGTCCATACCAGATCAATGGAAATGCTCCAGAAGTTTTGATTTTAAAGAAGGGAGACAAAGAGGATATCGGAAACTATGGTCCCTTCGCTCGGCTATCGATTCCATACATGGTTTTTACCAAGATTATACTCAATCGTTTGGAGGTCACAATGGAATACCAACCAGTAGAACAAGCCGGATTCAGAAAAGGTTTTTGTTGTATGGATCACACTCTGACAAAATTTGCCCCGGCGGCAGACCAACCCTGCCTTGAAGGCTCCTGGGGTGCGTTCCAAGAAGATTTCCACGGGAGGAAAAATGAATCTGATAAGAGCCGACCAATGATAGATTTAGAGAAATGAGCCTATCTGTTAGATTATCATTCGTTATATCTTATCAGACCCATATTCCTCCCATGGAAATCTTCTTGGAACGCACCCCTGATCGGTGCCTGCAGGGTAGTGTCCATCTAGAGTCCCTCCACCAGCTATGCCATTTCATCTACCCCGCGTCGCTGTCTCAACCAGGACGCGACGGCTCCCAAACCCGGTCTGGAATTACCTCAACCCTATCTCAACGGTACCTGATTCGGGCCGCGACGGTCCCGGAATCTGCCCCCCCCCAGAGAAAGCCCCGCCTAGGTCCGAACAAGGGCTTAACCTTCGCCGAGGTCTGCGGTGAGGAACCACCCTCACTGCGGACCGCGGCGAAAACCGCTCCACCCCCGGCCGTGGGATCCCCTATCCCGCAGCGGTCAAAAATATGCTGGCCGCCGGAGAGGGTCTCGAAGTCACCTTCCAGGGCCGGCATCAGAATGCCGAATGAGTACTCGAATGAGATGAGGCACCTTTTATACCTGCTGTGCATGTGATAAACACATCAGGACGTGATTATTCGCTTTCCCATATTTTCATGTCTGCCACTGTAGCGGTGATATCGCGAAGCCGGCCCGAAACTGTTGCGAGGCCCACGCTTCACTATCGCAGTACTGTTCATTATTGCGATGCCGTTGCTGTTCTGTTACGGACAAGACGGAATCTTCCCAGGTTCCGGAACCGTTGCTACAGTGTAGCGGCACGGGCCCGGCTTGCGGTGCCGTCCCGCATCTGTCCAGGCAAATTTTCTCAGAGCATCCACACCGTATCTCAGATGATCGAGCGATGTCGGTAATAGAAAATGCCGTTGTATCTCACCTTTGTCGATTACAAAAAAGCATTCGATTCGGTGGAGACAAATGCAGTACTCAACGCTTTGTTACACGCAGGCGTAGAGCCTTCTTATGTACATAAATATGTATGATCCATCACTGATCGAGAGATCGCCGCGTCGAACACAAGTGGCACGCAAGCAAGCGAGAAGGCAATGATCCCATCACTACCTCCTCGCTTGCGTGCGTGCCACATGTGTTCGACGCGGCGCTCTCTCGACCAGTGATCGACGATACAGTGAAGCAATGTAACTCAGGAACATCCAAAACTATTCAGTTATTCGAACGCAAGCTGCAAATTCCAATTGAGTAGGGTGCCAGGCAAGGTGACACAATTTCACCGAAGCTCTTAACGTCTGCCCTCCAATATGTAATGTGTGCACTCCACTGGGACGACAAAGGTTCGAATATTGATGGAAAGCTCTTGAATTTGCGGTTCGCTGACGACAATGTGCTGATCAGCGAATAACGACGGGATGGCTGAGATGCGGAGGGAGTTAGGCCCCGGTCATAGTTGGTGCTATTTGCATCTGCATCCCCCGCACCCCCGCACCCCAACACCCCCAACACCACCCCGGTCGATACGTATGTTTAAAATGATGGAGTGAGGTTGAGAAAATCACTCGATGCATCCAACTAGATATGACGATGATTACGTGGCCAACAGGATTGCACCTGTTCAGAGAAATAGTGAAGGCGAGTATGGTGAAGTCACGGAGGTAGCAGTAAGGTTAGCTTTCTAGTGATACGCAATGTTTTATCATCGACCCACCCACCCGGTGATTTTCTCATCCGCCGTCATCCACGTATTGCATGGATATCGACCGCGTCGGATACATTGAGTGATTTTCTCAACCTCACTCCATCATTTTAAACATACGTATCGACCGGGGGTGCGGGGGGTGTTGGGGGTGCGGGGGAGCGGGGGATACACCGAGTGATTTTCTCAGCTTCACCTCACCATGTTGTTCATACGTATCGACCGGGTGGGTGTTGGGGGGTGTTGGGGGGTGCGGGGGGGGTTCGGGGGGGGGATACACCGAGTGATTTTTGCATCCCATTTCCAATGCATTCTGTGTGTATCGACCGGGCTGGAGGCGTCGGCTCATCCAACTATGACCGGGGCCTTAGATGGCGTTGGCAGGACGATAGGTCTTGTAAACATGAAGAAAACTCAGACGATGACGAATCAGTGGTGCGATGGTGGGCTAGTTTACCTCGGCGGAAACCAACTGGACAAAGTCGACAGCTACGTGTACCTGGGTCGAGAAGTCAGCATGGCAAACCACTTGACGAACGGAATCGGTCGACGACGAGGAGCAGCCTGGGCAGCAATGGGCACAATTCGAGAGGTGGCCAATGAGATTCAGGATGTAAAGCTACAGGCTCACCTCTTTGACTCTACTGTGCTGACAGCTCTTTGCTATGGTACCGAAACATGGGCCCACCATGAGGGCATCTCTGTCGCCATGAGGACCGCACACAGGGCATTGGAGAGGGGCCTTCTGAATACAAATCGACGGAGGCAGTGGCAGCGAGGTCAAAGCAGTCAGGAGCTTCGAAAGGAGTCTGGTATTCGAGACGCGTTGTCCCATATCGAGTCCGCGAAACACAGATGGGCAGGACACGTTGCACGCCGAAACGACGATAGATGGAGCACCAGGATCACATACTGGTACCCACGATACGCCAAAAAAATCTTGGACGCCCTGCAACGCGTTGTTCTGACACATTTAGCAAGTTTAATTACCCAAGTTTGAGTGCCTGCTCTACTCATAAGGCGCACAAAATCAACTAGAAGTATTTAAACTACGGAGCGTCGCTGTGAATCATACTGTTGGGTTACATGGTGATGATCGTGCGAGTTATATGGTATGGTATGCGAATCGTCTAATGCTTGGGTAAACTGTGCTCTCTCTGTGGAAATCTAGTGCGAATTCCGTGGTATTCTCATTCTCACTGCTGCGAATTCTGTGCGAACTCTGGAAATTCTGTTGCTGCTATGGACGGGACAGACACGCATTCGATTGACTTGGATGCAGCTGTGAAGGAGATGATGGATGATAAATCGACGCCGCTACACATCCGAACGGTCATCGCGTTGCTCATGGAGAGTAGAAGCCAAGTGCAGTCGCTATGCCGTGCAAATCGAGAACTGGCGGACCACGTAACTTCTCTCTTGAAAATAAATGCTGACCTAAGACAGGAGAATGCCGTTCTTAAAAGTGAGAATGCTGGTGTTAATTCCGTTCTGCCTGAATCCTCACGTACATCCCCAGCCGATATAGACTCTACTGTGGTTTCTGATATTTTTATAGATGTTCCTGTTTTTTGCGAGGCCTCACAATCTCCTGATACCCACACGATTTCCCAGGATTTTAGAGAGATAGAACGTAATAGATCCGTTGTCATCATTGGGGTTCCAGAATTTCCGAATGTGTATACTTCATCACGGGCTAGAGCTATCAATGATCAGAAGTGTGTGTATGATCTCCTAGATTTCTTGTCTATTGACTGTTTACCGGTTTCTGTGCATAGAATGGGACGGCCTGGTCCTTCTTTCAATAGATTGATAAAGGTGATTTTTCCGTCTTCAGCCATCGCCAGAATGGTACTGCAACGGACTTCTCGGCTCAAAAACTTCCCCCATGCCAAGGGGGTCTATATTAGACCCTCCCTCCCAAAGGAGGAGCGTGTAAGGTGGAGTGTTGAGAGGAGGGGCCGGAGTGGACCAACTACAAAGATGAAGGCTGCCACTCCAGGCAATCATTTGAAATCAGTTGAAGTTGTTGCTCGTAGTTCTCCTAATATTCAAGATTCCTTGGACATGTCTCATATCCCGCATGTCTCTATATCTTCGTCCAGTAGTAGTTCGGCCGATTCTTCCCTTCCTAGTCATTTAAACCAGTAGATCATCCTCGGTCACTTAGTGCTACTGCACCTTGTATCTCAACAAATATCCGATCTCTTTCCAAAAACATCAATTGCCTCCTTTTTATAATCAAACAATTTCAATTCAATGTCGTAGCTCTCACGGAGACATGGCTGTCAGGCACTATAAATGATGCATCCTTATTTGGTGAGCTATGCGCTCATTATGAGCTTCTCAGGTGCGATCGTAGCCACAAAAGAGGTGGTGGCGTTGCGTTTTTAATCAAAAAATCTCTCTCCCAGGTTTATTTATTGTGACTCAATTTCAGATGGTTATGAAATTATTTGTACGGAAATCAGCTTTGGTCAGCGGTCTATTCGCATGGTCTTGGTCTACAGAACTCCTTCCTGCACGGCAGCGGCGTTCCAACAACTGATTAAAACGCTAAGTGATCTTGTTGTTTGCGACCACCCTTGTATTATTACAGGGGATTTCAATCTTCCAAACGTGTGCTGGGCACAACCACACAACGTTAATTCTCTTGGAGTGTCACTTTTGGGTCTCCTAGGTTTGTGTCATGACTATACTTTCTCTCAACTCGTTACAACTGAAACTCATGGTAACAATATTTTGGACTTATTGCTGACTAATGACGTTGATCTGGTTAGTAGTGCAGTCGTGTGTGAGCCAGTAGGGACCAGCGATCACGCGACAATTCGTTTTGAGCTTAACCTTACTCCTCCCAAAGTCGATAATAAGAAGCTAAGAAGAGATTTTAAAACGCTAACTTTGCCAGCATCGTTGACTATTTAAACAACATGGATTGGTATAGTATTTTGAATGCCACAGACTCGGTTAATGCTGAATATGAGCTATTCATCAATATTTTGCAGCACTGTTTTTATCTTTTTGTGCCTCCCATAGAAGTTTCAAAAGATGAAGGTCATCTTCCGGAACATCTGAAGCGTCTTGCTTTGACAAAATCGCAGACATGGGATAAGGCGAAAACCACCGAAGAGGTTAGTGATTGGGATGTGTATAAAGAAGTTTGCTTAAAATTTGAGAAACAATTGAAAAAGTATAACAAAAATTTCGAAAAGAGGGTAATTGAATCTGGAAATAAAAATGCTTTTTATAGGCTTTTGAACTCAAGGTTGAAAGATAGACCACGAATAGGACCAATTGAATTTTACCGGTTTAATTACCCAAGTTTGAGGTACATATCGTACGGTCGAGGATCCTGACATGCAAGCCAAGCAGAGAGCCGAGATTGCGCTGATGACTGAGGAGAATGTGAAGGAGGCGATGGCTGGTGTGATGACGCAGTTGGTGAAGCCTATGGCAGACGCCCTACAGCCTCTGATTCAATCGATAACTGATGCCGTTGGTGAGCTGGTTAAGATGAGAGGAGTGACGTCACCCGCCCCTGCCGCCGGTGACGCGAGTCAGCGAGCCGTTCCGGCGGCTAAGCCGCAGGTGATTGATTCTCAAGTGGTTATTATGGGACTGTCTAAAGAGTGCGACCTGCCGGCCCACAGCCGGAGGGAGGCTGATCAAAAGACCGTGATGGCTTGGCTGGACCATCTACAGGTCGACGCCATCCCCACGGCTGTGTACCGTATGGGGATTTTCGATAAGGCGAAGAAGCGTCCGGTGAAGGTTGCCTTCGGCAACCATCACGACGCCGTTCAACTCCTACGCTGCAGTCATCAGCTAAAACGATCTAGTGACTGGGAAGATGTTTATGTGCGTCCTTCGTACAGTTCCGAACTGCGAGCGAAGCTCCGCGAAGCTCGCAAGTTGGACGAGAGTGCTGTGATTTACAAAGGGAAGGTGATGAGCAGAGGCGAGATTCCAAAAAAGGGAGCGTCGAGCTCGCCTGCGGGGGACGAGACCGCCTCGTCGCAGGTCTCCCCCCTCGAGCGTCTCAGCCTCCCACTCGCTACTCCCCATCACAAAGAGTGTGAACGAGTCGGCCTCAGTGGCGAAAGGTAGCTTGAACTGTATATATTTCAATGCCCGATCCATTAGAAACAAGTTAGCCTCTTTGAACTCACTCCTCAATTACTCATCTCCCGATATAGTCATTATAACCGAAACCTGGCTCACTGAGGACGACCCGGACTCGCTCCTATCATTAGATGGCTGTTATGTGGTGTATAGATGTGATCGAATAGCGGGCTTTACTGGTGGTGGTGTCGCAATTGTTGTAAAGAATACAATTAGGGTTGCTGAGTTCAAGCAAAAATCTTTTAGCTTCTGCTGTGAACTTCTGTTTATTGATGTTGTATTTGAGCTTGGCTCCTGTTTCCGCTTGATTGCAGCTTACCGACGGCCAGCAACGAGTAGTGAGGAATCTCTCGAATTGTTAGAGACTGTAGCTGACTGGTGTACGGTGCAATCCCCCTCCATAGTCGTTGGTGATTTCAATTATGCGTTATCTTGTGGCGACTCCGTTATTCGATTCAGTACTTCATTTGAGCATTTTCTTGCCATTTCTGGCCTATCATGTCTGAATTATGAGCCCACTCATGGGCAAAATGTGCTCGATCTGCTCCTATGTAATGACCTCACATTGACTACTGATTGGGAGATCCAGCCAAATTTCTCTACAAGCGACCACTGTAGCATAGCCTTTGAAATCGCATGTCAACCTGATGTTCCCAAAACAGCTCGTAATTTCGATTTTCGCAGAGCCAATTGGGACCAAGTAAATCTCTGGTTGATAGGAACAAACTGGGATGAACTCTTTTGCACGTGCCGCAATATAAACGAGGTGTATGAAGCCTTTATTTCCTATGTCCACCTTGTAATAGAGAAATGTGTTCCACTTCGGAAACAGGGTCCTAAGACCAAAAACCTTCCACCGCACCTGCAACGCTTGGCCGCTAAAAAGCACTTCCTCTGGCGTGACCGCTTTCAGCCTGGTGGGCGCGTTGCCTTCAGCAAATGTGCTAGGGATTTCGAAAAAGAATGCAAACGATTTGCTAAGAACCGCGAAAAACGCCTTATTTGCTCGGGAAATCGAAAAAACTTCTTCAAGTACATGAATGCAAAGATGAAAACGCGTAAGGGTATCACATCTCTAAAAGATGAAGAGGGCGAAGTCATTATCGATGATCAGCAAAAATGCGAAATGTTCGCGGAATATTTCTCTAAGGTATTTACTCACGACAACGGTGCGACCCCACTATTTTCCTCCCGATGTTCCCAGAAATTGTGTTCCGTCCCTATCAGCTGCGAGGTTGTAATGGGTGCCATAAAAAAGCTCAGTGACAAGATTTCGCTCACCCCGGACTCGGTGCCCTCGTACTTCATCAAAAGGGCTGCTAACGGATTATGTTACCCTCTCTCGTGCATATTCAAACATAGTCTTGCTCTTGGAACGCTTCCGTCCGCATGGAATACTGCGATTGTAACCTCGCCTCTGAAAAAGGCACCAGCTGTTCAGGTCTCGAACTATCGGCCCATCAGTTTAACCTCATCAGTATGCAAAGTTCTCGAAATCATTATCAAAGTTTGCGTTCTCTCCCACCTTGCATCGAACGACCTCCTCAGTCCCGCGCAATATGGGTTTCTACCTGGTAGATCAACGCTATCTCAGCTGGTATCCTCGTTCCACGACTGATGTTCGGCTGTGAATGAAAGCTACCAAACTGATGTTGTGTACATAGACTATGCTAAAGCTTTTGATACAGTCAGTCATCCAAAGCTACTTCTGAAACTTCAAGGCTACGGCATTTCTGGTGACATTTTAAAATGGTTGAAATCCTTTCTGACACCTCGTGACTTCATAGTCAAAATTGGCGACTTTTGTTCTCCTCCTTGCCCAATCGTCAGCGGTGTTCCCCAGGGTAGCGTTCTGGGTCCTTCACTTTTCCTCATTTATGTGAACGACATTTCTGACGGATTGTCGAGCACATGCAAGCTTTTTGCTGATGATCTGAAGATATATCGTCCCCTTCGCAACCCGGCCATCGATTTTCACGAGCTTCAGTGTGACCTGAACCGGCTTTCTAATTGGTCCAAGCTATGGCAGCTAAAAATATCTGAAGAAAAATGCAGCTTGTTCCATATTAATTTCCAGCATGAGTGCTTTTTACGCCTAAACGATGTTGCTCTTCCCGTACGCGAGACTGTCAGTGATCTTGGTGTGCTTATTAGCACCGACCTTAAGTGGGAATCCCACTGCAAGGAAATCTCTAAGAGAGCTCCTCGTGTGGCAAATTGCATTCTGAGATCTCTGCAACACCCATGTCTCGAACATTACATGAAAGCATACATTGTCTACTGCCGACCGCTCTTGGAATACTGTACGCAGGTTTGGTCACCATCCTCTCTTGAGGATGATGAAATCGTGGAAAACGTGCAAAGGCGGTGCTCAAAACGCGTTTTTTCAAAGTGTTTCCCACGCGAGAAGTACCAGACTATACGACAAGGCTTGAAATGTTGGGGATCGAAACCCTACGATATCGGCGAGCCGAGTTCGATTTACACTTGTGTTATAAAATCGTTAACGGTCTTTGCGACATCCTATTTGAGAGTGTTTTCGTGTTCACCAGCCGCTGTACTCGCTCCCGCCAGCACGCTTTTCAGCTCACACGTAGATTTACGTCGAAGTCCAACGTGCTGCATTCCTTTGCATTTAGAGTCATCCCAGTTTGGAACAAATTACCTCCAGAGATCGTTGAGGCCGCCCATTTTCCGATTTTCAAAAGCAGGCTTTCCCATTTCAACCTCAGGTCATTGCATGGGGTCGATGGCCGTGCTTTCTGCTAAAGCTTTAAATTCAGGGTGCTCTTATTCGTACGAGTGTTTTCTTTGCCTACAATTTCGTTTGCCTGCATGTCCAGGCTGTCTTGTTTAAACCTCTCCCACATAAATTTTGTATGTTACTTTGTCGCCAGATAAAGCTATTGAATTGAATTGAATTGAAAAGTGAAGGGTCTATGATCACTAACGACAAAGAGAGGTCTGAGATTTTGGCAACTGTTTTTGAAAAAGCATTTTGCAAGGATGATGATTTTGATGATACTATGGAAGACACTCTAGATTTTGCGGTCATGACGGACTCCGTCTGGTTTCACCCAGAAGAAGTTCATGATCTTCTTATGAAGTGGCCCAACTCGTTCTGACACCCCTGATCATGTTCCTCTAAAATTCATCAAACAGGTAGCACCCATTATTGTAGGCCCATTACCACATATTTTCAACCTGTCTTTCATGCGTGCAGAGGTCCCGGATAGGTGGCGGGTTGCTTTTGTGACCCCTATACCTAAGAAACCACCCCACACTAATCCCGAGAACTTCAGACCAGTTAGCATAACTTCAATTTTTGGTAGGTTGTTCGAGAAAATCCTCAAGGTAAGAGTGTGCAAGCATTTGGAGGACCATTCAATCATTTCGGATGTTCAGCATGGTTTCCAGAGGCAAAAGTTTACTGTGACGGCTATGTTGCAGTCGCTGAATGAATGGACCAATTACGTGGATGAAGGTAAAGAGGTTGACGTCATCTATATAGATTTCTCGAGGGCTTTTGATAGGGTTTCGCATGCAAAACTCATGTCTAAACACACACGCGTTGGTGTTCACCCGAGGATAGTAGCATGGATCAGAGCGTTCTTGAGCGATAGATCTTTTGTTGTCCGCGTTAACTCCACTTTTTCTGATTCAAGGCCTGTTTGCAGTGGTGTACCGCAGGGAGTTCTATCCCCAACTTTGTTCAATATCTTCACTTATGAACTTCCACAAATCGTATCCCTTGGTAAGGTGAAATGCTTCGCTTTTGCTGATGATTTCAAAATAGTTTCCCCAATTGAATCAATAGCTGACAAGGAGTGCTTGCAAAAGGCATTGGATGAGGTTATAAAGTGGTCCAAAAATTGGAAGATGATACTGTCTAAAGAAAAAACGAAGGTTTTGCATATTGGTAAAAGTAGTTCAGAAGCCATATATACTGCTGAAGATCAGCAGCTTCAGATTGTTGACGAAATAATGGATCTCGGCTTCCTGGTTTAAAAAGATCTCACTTTTGACGCTCATTGTACGAAGGCAGTGTCTAAGGCAAATAAGGTTGTGTATTGCCTGTTCAGGGCACTCTCTACTAGAAACGAAAAAGTGCTCTTGAACGCCTACAAAATCTATATAAGGCCCCTTCTTGAGTATGGAACTGTGATATCAAACCCTCATAAGGTCTCTACTATTAAGGCGTTGGAGAAGGTACAAAATAGTTTCACACGTAAGTTAATGATAAGATTTTTGGGATTTAATTATGAAAACATACCCAGTAGTAATGCTAGGAACGCTAAATTCAAATTGGAAATGCTGGCGTGCAGAAGGAGAAGGTTTGATCTTTTGATGATGTATAAGGTATTTAATGGGCATACTGGCCTTCGGCCAAACGCTTTTCTCAAAATGAGGGCATCCACCACTAGAGGTAGCAGTTTCAAACTAGTCCGAAACCCGACTAGGAAGAGTGTCAGGCACCATTTCTTTACTAACAGAGCTGGCAGTGAATTGGAAAAACTGCTCAAAAAGGGCAATCTGCCAACAGACCTGGGCTCCTTCAAGCGTATAGTGGAGCAGTACTTGAGGACGGAGGATGAGTGAGCTTGTGATCTTGTGATAGTCATAATGTTATTTTCTTCGATAGATACTCCATAGTGATCTTGTGTTAGTCATGGAACTTTTTCCGACAGATAGTCTACATACTACGTGTTCCCGGTCTCGTATATCGTTGTTACATTTTATTACTACGCGTTCGTTTATCTTGTTCCGTTGTCAATACGCAGGGTTACCCTGTAATAAACAATTACAACAACAACAACAAAAAAAGTCATCCAAACGAAGAGGTCTACCACACTGGATGACTGTTGCTATTTCCAGGAAATCCTGGAGCGAATGTGGTCCACAACGAGAAGACCACCGATGAAGATCGACTATCAAGGTATCAAGGTATCCTGATTCGCAAGCCAGCCAAATCCCTCATGACCAACGGAATGAAAAGTTAAACGTGAGAAGGAATTTGATCATGTACAGTAATTCCGGTTTGCTGCCAAAGTTTCCTTGAACTCCCCAGGTGTAGGACCCGATGTTTTATGGACCAGTGGCCTAACAATTAGTGTGCCGGATGCCACACATTTGTGCAATCTATAAGAAACTTGGGAATATACTACAGAATCTTTGAGCTCAATCCTGCATGGCTTTACCACAGTGACCAAAGCGGTTACCAAATGCAATGACAATAACGGTTATTCCTTAATAACAACTGTTTATTCTTCAGCAAATTACTCGAGTATCCTCGCAGGCTATGTTACTGAGGTTGCATTACACCGCTGAATAACTTTCTAGCGATTTTCGACTGCTTCTGAAGTGTACGCTGTTTGATTGAAGGCACAAGGTCGAAGATGTCTAGTAAGTGCATATTCTCAGCAGTTCGGATGGCATGGACCTGGAAAAATTCCGTTTTTGGAATTGAAATTTTCACGGTACCGTCCATGTACAAGGTGCCTATTAAGTATGCTCATCTCTTGAATATGCCGTGAGACTTCACTAGGGCACAGGTCTGGGATAACTAATCTATTTTCGATACCCACGAGAATACTAGTTGTTTCACCTACAGGAGTTCAAAGTGGTCTACTACGGAATTCACACAGACCCTTCTCGTTTGGAGGCGCTGTGGCAAGCGGGTAGCCGGCGTGGATTTCGCTTCATGCCTGTGTCAGAGCAGCATTCAACGAGCCCTACTCTGGTGTTTTGGATGGAAGACTTTTTACCCATAAAGCCTGTAGACAAAGAATTTCATTGATTTGTTTAGTTGCGCCCTCCGAGCAGTTGAGTATTTCGAATAATTTGAATTGTTTTTTTTTGTAATTTGAATTTGAATCAAAATGTATTTGAACTGACTCGGTTCTCCAGCATTACTTTAGGAGGGATCCTCTCATTCGTAATCGATGAGAAAGTAGGCCTTGATTATTTCATAACCCTGCAACTACCAGCTTTTCGAAATTTTATCCGAATATCGAATAATTCCGAATGAGTTTCGGTTGGATACTATGAACGGCGAGAATTCTGCTCTCCCATATGGTAAGATTTGCAGTAGACTAACGCTAAGAATTAGTAACAGTTTAGCTACAGTTCACTTCCGCACTGCCGTTCAGTCCGCAAAGTGCGCGCTGATTGCGAAATCGTGCTGCGGCGCGGCTGCGAAAATCCTCAGACAGGGATGTGGGATCACCCGGGCGGTTTTTGCCTTTGGTGCCCGAGTGAACCCACCGCCCGGGTGATCCCACATCCCTGTCAGAGGATACTCGCAGCCGCGCCGCAGCACGATTTCGCAATCAGCGTGCACTTTGCGGACTGAACGGCAGTGCGGAAGTGAACTGTAGACATCTCTGGCCTGTCTAGAAATGAGACAAAGTTTTGAAAGATACGGGGCGTAGACCCCCTCAGAGGTACACAAATTCATTTCAAAAGTCTCATAACTGAAGATCAAGGAAAAGCTATTCACCCACATATACACAGAAACACACCTCTTCCAGAACAAAATGTTTAAGGTTTTGTGAGTTTTTATGGCACGTTTCACCAGTTCCTTTTAAGCGACCGCTCTGTCACGTTGGCGTGCAGCGGTCACCCTAACCGTGAGAAGTGCATGTAGTCCCTTGTACGGCGCGCGATGGAAACCCCGCTGGCCTGCGCTGTCGCGAACGTCGCCCGCTGAGTCACAATGGTCACGCCTCGTCAATACACTAGACTCAGCCTGGAAGGAAGACCATACAAGTTGTCCCTAGAAGAAGTGTGCAAAAGACAGAGCGATAGATTGAAGTTGACGCTGACAACCTGTCTTCTTCTTCTTTGCAGCCGCAGGAAGGTTTTGTCAAGGGTTCAAGAAACGGGCGACTGAAACCGAATTCGTCCACAAATCCATTGTTGTCAGAGTGGTAGGCCTCTTTGGGCAATCGAATAGGTGTTCAGTTGTGTGGCCACGGCTACCACAGTCCGGGCACTCGTCTGGCTTACTGCGATCGACTTTATGCAAGTATGACATCAGCATAGAGGAATGACCGCAGCGTAACGAGGCAAGGGTACTTCTAGCCCGCCTACCGAGTTCCATCTCGGTGTTGCTGACTACGGGTGGTACGACCCCCAATATGGGATTGACGGTCATCCTACTCAAGTGATCCCTGACGAACTTGGTGTGCTCCGCACGTAAAAGACGCAGACGATCCAGTTGGGAGTCCGTCCATCTTTGTATATTGACTTTCTCGGGAGCATCCGCAAAAGGCCTTCTGATATGTCTCTCTCTCACGGGATTCATGATCCTTCTTAATGGGTGGTCAGGCTGCTTGACAATGTTAATAACCAGTTGCTGCGCTTGGAGTTGGCAGTGCTCCTTAACTGGCAGAATTCGGGCTTCAGCACGAAGATGTTCCACTGCGGTGCTTTTAGCACACCCTGTGGCAATCCGAAGAGCAGCATTTTGGACTCGCTGCATCTTTGTCCACGATGAATCCTATATCATGTGCTGCCATACCGGTGCAGCGTACTCCAACGCCGGCTCTAATATTGCCTTGTAGGTGGTCAAAATTGTCTCCTTGCTACTTCCCCACGACGTTCCTCCCAGAGCTCGTAGGACGTTGAGCTTTGCTTTCACTGTAGCCTGTTTCTGCTCAGTATTCTTGTGGAACCTCAACGAAGGATCCAATACTAGGCCGAGCAGCTTAGGGAACCGTGCGGCAGGCAGACGAGCGTCTTCCCAATTCACAACGGGGTGAGCGCGGTGTTCCTTAGGGTCAGCGGAGAAAACTGATACAGATGATTTAGCGGCATAGACAGTGAGCATCATATCATCGAGAAAGCTCTTCAGAACGATGAGGTAGCTATTGATCTTGCGTGCAGCTATATTAATGTCTCTGTCTGGGCACAGGATGGTGATATCATCCGCATAAGCAACGACCTTGATGTCTTTTGGGGACGGGGTGTACTGCATTTCCACCTCCAATGCGGCGAGGCCACCGCGCGCGGCGGATGGGCGCGGCTAGACATCATCTGCGGTATCCAAGACGTATTAGTTAGAGCTGAGCTAGCGCATGCCGGATGATTAGAACAACCACGAGTCTTAGGGAAACAATCTTAATGTTTAACTATTCTAAAAAACGGCTTCGGGTCCTCACTGCTATGTCAGTGAACTGAATATTCCAATCAGATTCTACGCAGAGGTAGGCTCACTTTTGTTTTATCCCCGATCTGGAAATGCAGGCTTGTTCATGAGGATTTTCACACCTTTAGGCCCCGGTCATAGTTGGGTGAGCCGACGCCTCCAGCCCGCTCGATACACACAGAATGCATTGGAAATGGGATGCAAAATCACTCGGTGTATCCCCGCACCCCCAACACCCCCAACACCCACCCGGTCGATACGTATGAACAACATGGTGAGGTGAAGCTGAGAAAATCACCTGTGTATCCCCTGCTCTCCCACTCCCAACACCCCGGTCGATACGTATGTTTAGAATGATGGAGTGAGGTTGAGAAAATCTTTCAATGTATCCGACGCGGTCGATATCCATGCAATACGTGGATGAGAAAATCACCGGGTGGGCGGGTCGAAGATAAAACATTGCGTATCACTAGAAAGCTAACCTTACTGCTACCTCCGTTACTTCACCATACTCGCCTTCACTATTTCTCTGAACAGGTGCAATCCTGTTGGCCACGTAATCATCGTCATATCTAGTTGGATGCATCGAGTGATTTTCTCAACCTCACTCCATCATCTTAAACATACGTATCGACCGGGGTGGTGTTGGGGGGTGTTGGGGGGTGCGGGGGGATGCAGATGCAAATAGCACCAACTATGACCGGGGCCTTATGAATCTGAACGCCATTGTGAAAAGCAGAACATAAGCAACAGTTTGATCGTTCAAAATTTCATGAACCATCTTGATCATTTTTCCCATTTAACACGTATGAATGGAGTTTTTTTTTAAATCGATAACCAACGGATCATGTCAAGCAATGTGAAAAAAATGGACAGTTCCGTAACTCTTCAGAGTTTTTTTGATTACTTTGTGTTTTCTTTCTGCCTTTTCTGACAGGAGAAGACGTGCTAGTTGTCTCAATAACAATTTGTTTGGCTCTGGTAATTGCTTTCGAATGATTTTACGTTAGATTTAAAATCATCAGGACAGTTTTAAAACGCTTGAAAAAACCAAGACAAAAATGAGGCTCGATAATATTCCTCTAAAGACAGGTACGGAATGAATATTTTCGAAACTTTTGACAGTAATTTTGAGTATTCGAAAGCTTGTTGTTATAAAAATAATTAATCATAAATAATTTTTTGAATACAATTCAACATTTATACATTATATTCTCGATAAAAATTCAACTTATCACTCACTAGTTTTTGTTCTCAGAATATGCTTCCGTAAATATTGATTTGGTGTAAACGAAAACTGTTTAATCAGACTACTTTTAGAGAGCCAAAAATTTTTTCAAGGGAATATCCAAAAAATAATCATCGGAAAACCAAAAGCACATGAAAAGGCGATAGTGATGTCGAGTCAGAGCTTTGGAGAAACTACAAAACTCGGAGTGACCAATAAGTTTCGATTACTGTCGTATGAAAAATAGATATCATCAACACATCCTGCAAATACAAAAGTTTTGTTTTCAACTGAATAGTTTCACATTGATTCTTTGGAATTTTTACGCTGGATTTCCACGACTTTTCAGACTTTCGTTTGATTTTTGACAAATTGTAAGATTTAGTGATTTTTGAAAAAACTTCCATTCACTATGCCCAAATTTCCCTCGTAGCAGTAAATTTCAGGTTTTGGGGTAGTTTTGGGAAATTCTCCGAGAGAGAAGCTGGGGAGTTTGAATTTTCTAAATATTCAGCTATTAGCGCTTCTTGCATGAATGATTCAAAAATGTGAATTAAAACAAGCGAAACTAAAGGCGATCAGACGATAAAGAGGGTGATGGATAATTTAGGAAGCATATGACCCTAAAACGCTAATGGCCTTTGGGTTTATGGCGATGAGGTGTGAGATAATTATCACCCAACACCGATACCTAGACTGCCCTTCCCACTTCACTTCCCTATGACATCCCCTCTGGAACAGCACAGGTCAGGACTCGAATAGATGCAGGCCGAGACCAACATTGATTGACTCCTTGAAGCAAAACAACGCTAATCATGAAAAAATTTCTGTTTTGTATCCGTAATGGAAACACACTAGTTTAAAAACTTTTTCTTGCAAAAACGACCAGAATGCTGAAAATAATCGAAGAGGGATATTTTTGAGCATGATGGACGTCATTTTGTATTCAAAAAAAAATATTTCAAAATTTTTGAGCATATTGAACGCTAGATTTGTTCAGTAGAAAAAAAACTACCAGAATGCTTAAAATATCCGAACAGGGATATTTTTGAACAAGATGGACGTCATTTTGCATTTTAAAAAATTTTTAAAGTCCAAAATTCAAAACAGGGAAAATTTTGTGCATTGTGAACGTTAGTTTGGAAAAAGAAATTGGGCTCTGAAATTTTTTGAAGCATCAAGCGTTTTTTGAGCATATTGGACGCTAGTTTTATTTGAAGAAACTACCTGAGCCCTGAGAACTATTAATTTAGGAAGAAATTCGAGAATGTTAATTTTTTCGCTAACGTATTCAAAGCAAGAGGAATTTCGCGCAAAGTGGACGCTAGTTTAAACAAAACTAAGCAAAGTATAAATAAGACGAAATCAGGGAAGATGCGGGGAATCATAAATATTTGCAAAATTCTAGCTACTTGCGAAATAATTCCACGCTCCGTTTAACGGGAATTTAATCACAAATTAACTAGAACAGCAGAAAATTGGCACCCTTCGAGGACAGGAGGAAACGTGGTAGAATATAAGAAAAATATTGTAGATTTATAGAAGAGGACCCAGAGAATAATTGAATACTAGCAACATAGAATAATATTAGACTTACAGAACTTGAATCACAGAATTACAGCGATCGGCCGTCGAAGCTTCAGTCGAGAATCGATTGCCCAGGACAGCACACGCTAATAAGCTCCAATGGGATACCCAATATGGGAAAGTCGTCCGTGACCCGGGCCGTCTCCGCCGCGACGCGACAAGGTAAACACGCCGCGGACGCGACAAGGTCACGCCGCGATTGGGGAACAGCTGGTCTCCCCGGGGGACGGGCAAATCTTCCAGGTAAAGACTGAACAGAGCAGGCGATATGACTCCCTCCTTGAGGGACACCGGCAGCGATCGGGATGCTATTAGAGACATGTCCCTAAACAGCACTTTTGCTCGGCGCCCTTTGATGAGTGCAGTAATCCATTCCAAGGCGGAATGGTGAACTCTCAATAGCTTCTCAGACAGCATGCCCAAGTTGACAGTGTCAAACGCCTTCGTGAGGTCCAGGGTTACCCAACAGTGCGTTGAGGCTTGGTGGCGTTGAAGCCACCCAAAACATAGCTCACAATCTCCAGCAGCGCCGTGGTGGTAGAGCGCCGTAATTTGCGGAATCCATGCTGGTGCTGCTGATTGTTATTATGCTCCGGTCAGCTCCTTTGACGACCAGTTTCAGCGACCTTTGTGATTGGTGATAACAGACTCTATTGGCCTGTATCCCTTATCCGTCGATGGCGATTTACCTGGCTTGGGCAACGGAACGACGCTTTGCCATTTTCCAGTCTTGGGCATGATGCACGTGCGAAAGGATGTGTTGATGACGTCAGCCAGATTGGCATAATTTCAGTCGGCAGTTTCTTCAAGACCGCTGGACTAATGCCATCCGGCCCTAAGCAGCCTTCTGAGTTGCGCATCTCTTTAATCACCTTTTCAATCTGCGCGGGCGTCAACAGCTTCTGCTTCACTCATGCTTCACTCTGCTTCTGACAACCTGTTTTCTACAGCGCTTTCAAATGAAACGCGACTACAAGCCTGTATGAATGCTCGAGGAGAATACATTTTTACATGTTCTTGGGAAAACAACTGTGTAGTAAGTCTGTGGGTATTCAAAATAGTTCTGTTGTTGCACACCTGTGGGAGTTAATGAACTTCTATCGGCATCTCAAAAAAGCGGAACATACTTAGTAGCACCCTCTACTTCACAAGACGTCGCCTAGCTGCAGACAACAAATAAAGTGGTCAGTTGAGATCATTATGCATAATAGCTCTCATTCCAATACGACCGATCCTTCGCTTGTAAGCATACGGCCGTACCCATATCTATTGGATATAATGTCCCATCGACCGTTTTGCTTCTGGTCTGGAGAGCCCGGTAACGTGCCATGTAAAATCGACCATATGTACAGGCCTTTCGCCGTTTCGAGTCTAGCAAATGGACGAGGCCGCGGCAGCATATATCGTCACTGGCCATGGAAACTCCGCTGGCAGGTGGTGACGCGATCATCGCAGGTGACACGCCGCAAAATGGTGGGGGTATTGTCTCATCTCGCTAGACTTCAGAAACAACGAAAGGACCTGCGTATTAACGCTACGCGATAGATGCGAATCACTGTCTTTGGTCCGGAAGTTCTCTGCCGGAGACCCAAAGTACTACATAATTTCTCACCTTGCTATGGGTGTAGACGTCGAGATATAGTGTTCCCAGTTTTATTTCTGGATCTTCAGAAAAATTCATGTCGTAGTAGTGAAAAAAGCGACGCGCTGATGTGACCGCGAGCAGCCACCGCTTCCTTTCTCGAGCCGAAGTCGTTAGACTGTCCAAATCTTAAAAAGAATTTTCATAAGCAAGCATGATGCTTTGCTTCTGGATCGCCTTACTTAGAACTACTGCTTGAAGATGGAATGGAATACGCAGCAGAAATATGTTTAATTTTCCTCGAAACCTGATTGTGTGAAACATTATTTCCATGAAAATGTATCAAAGTCAGACGTCGAACTCTGACATGGTCCACCTGTTGCTTCCAAAAATACTTTGCCTTCTATGAGGTGATATGTTTTTCCAGGTCAAAGCTTGATGTCCCCTGGAAATTTACTGTAGAATAAATTCGTGCAGCAAGAAAAAGATCCAGAGGGAACACCTTCCGGCTGCAGTAGCAAAAACCTAATACAGGTAGTAGTGGCAGTTTCCTCACCTGGATCAAACAGTGCGATTCCATTAAGAGCGATCATCTCCGTCTCCGTAATATTGTGCTTCATGCATTCGAGAGCTTACATTTTGCATGGCGTTTCGTAGTGAGGGAAGCGAATAATCTAAAACTTTCATGCTTTGATATAAAGCTATTTAGACAGGTAGAAAACGGGAAGCAGTGCATCTAGGGGGTATATTCCATCTCGGAGCTTCAAATTCTCATGCCAGCCGCTGTTCCCCCTAACCCTTTTCACAGTCTTCTTCATCTCTCTCCGCACGTGACAGCAAAGGACCAATCAGTGTATTTTTTCACTGTTTTCGTCACGTTTGCCTATTTGGCGAAAAAATCAATATCGAAAGAAAAACGAAAAAAATTTTAAATTTCTCGTTTTGTTTTGGCTCAAAGTCCACCTGTTCTGGGATGTGATTCGCAATCAATCTCCCGCTGCCAAAGACCTCTGTAGCAACTTTGAGCTCGTCATTCGCAGCCCAGGTTCGATCGAAAAGCGTGATAGTTGGAGGGTGACGTGCGCCTGTGAGCTGCAGACATCTATCAATTTTACTGCTGATTTTGCCAAATTAAGAAAGCACGTTCCTACGTTCCGTAGTGGTTCCACCTCATTGAAATCGGGATTGAGCTGAAACCCAATCTGAGACTACGATTGTGAAGTTATGCAGTGGTCAGCTGTCGCGGGCAATTAATTACCTCAACGATAACAAGAAGAGACTCAGGCGTGAAATCGTTTATAACTTCGCCGCTGAGCGGGCGCGGCGAAGTGCAATCCTGGCTACAATATCCATCGCAAGCCGCGCCATGCGTGATCAATACTACAGAAATGCGCTAGTAGCCAAATATGCCGCTCAGCGGCGGAAGCATAAACCAACGCCTATTATTGGCCAGGGGTTACCGTGACGCGACCGCTCGCACAAAAATAAAACGTGACAGCTGAATATATTCATAGATGAGCATTTATGAATGCGTCAAGTCTCAGCTCTAAACACGACTTCTATTTAGACCATTATATACAATCAACTTTCAATTCCCTCTTGAAACTGTTTTTCTTCTTTTCACGTTGGGGAAGATACGAGGGGTTTATAGTTTAAATCAAAAATCACGTGAAATGAAGCACGCTAATTTTCAGAGAACGCAGATCTCACCTCATCAGAGTGATTCCGATAGCTGGTATGCCGCGAGGCTACGTGACGCGTCTCCAGGTTGTAGATAGGGGGTTAATCGCCGATGCAAAAAGCGGCAGGTGTGCTTTACCCTGAGACGCAGGTGGATACAGGGCTGGACTCCCCGCTTCTGCTGTGCCAGACCGACCTGCTACCTTTAAGCTACATTCGTTGGCTCGCTCAAGCGCGCAGTCGTGTGTGGGTGTAGTTGGGGCGTGTGCAGACTGTATCCTGCACGTCGGTTTGGTCGAAAGCCTGCATGCAAGTGACAGGGAAGTGTAACTGAGAGGCGATTCGGGCCCGCATCTAAAATCCAAGCCCCCTTGTCTACTCCTGACAGACCGGCGAGCTGCCAGAAAGTATACCCAGCCCTCGCGTAGAGCCCGGCAAACCATCTGCGGGTACCTTTATTGCCCCAAACAGTAGAAAGACTCCCCAATACGGCAGCGTTGGATAGAACAAGTACGGAGAGGCTGCGGAAAATCTCAGAGCCAAACTAGGCTGCCAAAAACAAACAAGGACTACGATGGCGATTTTGTACTATCACGCGTACGCTTGCATCAGAAGCTCCAGTTGAGGATCTCTTTGTTGCAAGCCAGGAAGACGAAGTATGCGACGTCATTGGACTGGACCGAGACGAAGAAGACACCAACCCTCGTGCATGCCGTTTTCGTCATCTGGAGAAGAACTCGTTCCTTTGAAACATGCGACAGTAATGGAGTTGCAGGAGTCGTGGTGTCTCCGTCAACACGCACCCAACGCTTGAACATCGATTGCCTGTTCGAACCTTGACGACCCGAATCAGACGTTTGGTGGTTGAAACGGTGTGGATCAACGCCTGCTTGGATGACACTCTTCGTTGCTTGCGCATCAGCACCGAGCCATGATGAAGATGAGATCGAAGCATTCTATTTGGATTTGGAGAAGTTCTTCAGGAGAAGACTCAAACCTTCTTCAAAGTCATCATCGGTGATTTCAATGCCAAGATTGGCTCTAGAAGGAAGCCTGAAAAGCATCACATCCGGAGCCACGGACTGGAAAATGGAAACGAGCAGGCTGAAAAATTATCTGAGTTCATGATGTCGACCAAAACAATCCATGGTAAACTGGAAGTTCCAGAAGCCCTCTCACAATATTGGACGTGGGAGTCCCCGGGTGGACGGTACCACAAAGAAATTGGACCACATCATCGTCAACCGCAGATTTTTCCTAACCGATGTCGCTTGCTATAGTTCCGAAATTTTGACTTGATTTGGATCACCTGTCTTCTCCGCGCCAGGTTTTTCCTTACGCGAAAGGCGTGAGAAAGCCGAGAAGTTTAAAAAGAAAAGCCCTAGAACCACCATCACTGGGGAACTCTTTATCGCACTGGTTAGCTCTTGGGAAGACTCCATTATGGATAACATCGATGAAGAGTATAATCATTTGTTCAGCACCTTCGCGACAGCAACAGTGCAACCATCAACTAACGTCTGAACTTGCAAAGCAATGCAGAGAAGCGATAAAAGAAGACTTGGGAAGGAGAAGAGCAGGAAGTCTCTGGCCGAAGGCAGAAGAAGCCGGGTAAAAGCATCCGCAACGCCCGCCGCAACTTTGCCAACTACAAGACCAAGATGACCGCACTTCTTTGAAGCCCCGTCGGAACAGTTTTTTTGCTTCCAGAAGGGCAATGGAAAAAGGCTACATCCACGACTTCTACTCTGATCTCTTCGACAGCCACGTCCATGTGCCTCCATGACATCTCCGGAGGCCGGACGGTTATAAGCAGTTAAATCCGTTCTCCTTCCAAGATCCGGCATGCCATCATGTTGGTAGAAAAATCGTACTGCACTTTCAAACTGACAGGATTGAACCCAAACATTTGAAGAACCTCCCACTGGCTCTGATTTTCACGCTGGCACGTTACCTACTGGAATGCAAAGCACCACCTCAGTGGAGGATCAGCAAAACTGTGCGTTGTAGCCAAAAAGGAGACGTTCACGACATTGGAAACAAATCGCCCCATCTGTCTGTTGTCTACAAGTTGTTCACTCTCGTGTCATCCTCAACAGGATCGACTGAACGCTAGACGAAGGATTAAATCATGCGAAAAAGCAGGGTTCCGAAAAGCGATTCAGCAATTTAGCATCGATCACATCCGCACAGTTACGAAGCCTTTCATTGTGCTGTCGCGAGTAGGCGAGACTCTGCTTTGCCTCACGTTCATCGACTTTGCAGAAAGGGCTTCTTTCTCGACCTGCTTGAACAAGCGGTTCTTGCACTGGGTTCAGGGTGTTCCTTAGTCAATATGTAAAGAGCAATGTCGAGCTGTACGGGCAACTCTCATAACACACTATTTCACCATCTCTACAGAGATCATCGTCGATTAGAAGAGACGGGTTCGCTCGTGGGTGATTTATTTCACCGGGAAACTCTTTAGTGCCCCCTCTCTTTGAAAACGTTCATGCAAGTGAGTTGGGAAGAATGGCAAGATATGAGAGGAAAGTCGACGGTCGGCAGCTATATCATCTCCGCTTCGCTGATGACATCTGTTCTCATAACACCAATTCATCAAGCAAAGCCAAAGAATGCTGGCCGACTCCCCGGACAACGCATGTGGAAAAGTTGGTCTCGAGCTGGATTTTGACGAAAACGATGTTCATGAAAACGGATGCGTTTCTTCGATGTTCCATTCATGCTCATCGGGACGAGTATCTCTGGAATGTTCAAGCTTACGTGTATCTAGGTTGTGAGGCCACCATGAAGAACGATCTAGCACCGGAGTTGAGTAGGAGAAAAACGAGCAGCTTGGGGAGCGAGTTGGGCATTACGCAAGCAGGACAGTGCAAGTGCGGTCCGCGTCACTCAACGCGCAATCAAGAGGACGGTGCTCGGAGTGTCGCGTTTCACGCAAGTGAGAAAGGGAGTTAGGAGTTCTGAGCTACGCAGATTGTCAAAATTCAGGGACGCGGTCGAATATGCTAAGTCGTTGAAAATCAGGTAGGCCGGACACGTAATGCGTTTCGAGGATAGCCTTTGGACAAGAGCTGTAACAGAATGGGTAGTGGTAAGGGACTCCAAAGCGCAACTACTGGCCGCCCTCCAACACGATGGCAGAAGCCTTTCTCCATTCCCTCCACCTCAAGAGCCTTGACGAAAGCGAGGAGAGTCTTCGTGTCTCTAGAGCAAGTAGGGATTTCCTGGCCAACTATAGCGCGCGATAGGATCACCGAATGAGACATTGCTGGCGCTCCGCTCAACACTGTCGATGATCAACGGGAGGACAGGTGGGTGATACAGGTGAATTTTCAGAGAATCATATACCGCACTTTCGGAAGAACAATACCAGAATAAGGGATCAAAAAATCTGCTCCGCGGCAATAAATTCGAGGGTACGCTGCGACTACTTGTAACAAGGCTACATTCTCATTCATCTACAAGTTGGATACTTTGGTCCAAAAGAATCGCTCTAACAAGGGAATGACCAGACCTGGCCGCCAGAACAATTAATGAAACCAGGTTTTTCTGATCGACTACTTCCTGGGGATAGTTTTACACGAACGAAATTTTCGAAAAATTCAAAAGATTTTTCGAAATTTTTTCGAAATTTTTTCGAAAAATTTTCAAAAGATTTTTTCGAAATTTTTCAAAAGATTTTTTCGAAATTTTTTCAAATTTCGTTCGTTCGAAATTTTTTCGAACGAAAATTTGTCGATCTTCGTTCGTTCGAAATTTTTTCGAACGAAAAAATTTCGATTTTCGTTCGTTCGAAATTTTTTCGAACGAAAATTGTTCGATTTTCGTTCGTTCGAAATTTTTTCGAACGAAAATTTTTCAATTTTCGTTCGTTCAAAATCCGATTTTTCGAAAATTTTTCGAAATCCGTTCGTTCGGAATTTTTTCGAACAAAGTTCGAAAAAATTTCTGAATTTTTATCAAATTTCGGAAAAATTTCGAAATTCTTCGACGAGTTTCGAAAGGCCACGAAATTGTTCCTCGAAAAAATCGAATTTTCGATTTGTTTCTGAATTTTCGTTCGTTCGATCCTCCGAAATTTGGGAAGCCTTCGAAATTCGTTCGTTCGAAGTTTTTCTGCACACGAAAATTTTTCGATTTTCGTTCGTTCGAAATTTTTCGAACGAACACTCTTCAATTTTCGTTCGTTCGAAATTTTCTCGAACGAAATTTTTCATTTTTTCGTTCGTTCGAAATTGTTTCGAACGAAATTTTTTTTTCATTTTTCTGTTCGTTCGAAAGATTTCGAACGAAAAAAATTTTCTGATTTTCGTTCGTTCGACATTTTTTCTGAAATTGTACAGTTATACTCCTGAGTAATCAGTAAACCCTGGTTCTAGCTGCCCGAGTAATAGTAAAAGAAAAAAGTTATGGGTGTAGAAGTTGCGAGCCTGTAGGTAAAACAAGATTTATCTATCGTAAACTTGTCTTTATCGTTGGAATTATTGGAAAAGTAAGTCTTCATATTCGTGTTCAGCTTCTCAAATAACCCCTGGAAGAAGTTTTGGCAAAAACTTTTTTGTAAAAATAAAATTTTTTAAAATATCACTCGGGCAGCTAAAATAGGGTTTTCACAAGTACCAGGAAGGTGGTCAAGATCAGAAAAAATGGCTACATGCGGTGATCTGGAAACCAGGTCTGGTCACTCTCCTAGTATGAAAGCATGAATCAACGATCATTTGGAGCATTCTGATTTCTTTACCACGCCTACCCAGTCAAGAACATGTGACAGAGAAAAAAAGCTTCGAGCGACACTTTTTTCGTGCCTTTTTAAACTTCCGGTTCTGAAATTTTGCATATGCCTGATTCCTGATCCGCTGGTGCAGACAACCACTATTTCAGCCCCCAGCTTCAAGATTTTTTTGCTGAGCCAAAGTGGTTTCAACACAATTGTCATCAAGCTGCTTGCTTGTACTACCGCCCATTCCTGAAACTGGCTCTGCCATTTGGGGACTTGATGCTTCGGGAAAGCGGCCTTTATCACGCTCTATTATCATTAGGCATCAAATCTCACCTTCAGCGCCGTCATCAAAGCTTGCTCCGCGCAAAGGGTGCACTTGCTGAGCGGTCGGATATCGCCAGCGCAAAGCGTGAAAGTACCGCCAGCGCTAAGGCCCTGGTCACGCAGTCGGTGGATCTACTGAGTCCCACCGGGTCGATACGTACTGAATTCCGTGGAAAGCGGGTGCAAAAATCAACCCACCGAGTCCCACTGCGACCGTCCGATGCCCACCGCAATCCCCCCGGTCGATACTGATGGTTCTCATGCGTACGCAGGCAAAAGCCAATGCACCGACTGAGTCCCACTGAGTCCCACCGGAACCATCCTCACCCCAACCCGGTCGATATAGGTGCTTTTCACGCGGATTTGGGTACATTTTTTCGGCCGACTGCGACCTGCCGAGTCCCGCCGCATTTCGACTCTCGCCGTCTGCGCTCTGCCCCACGTACTGCTGATGCGGAAATCAGATTCAGACATGTTGAAAACAAGAAAAATCAGCCACCAACTCAGAAAACCGCCGCATCCAATGCGTGTCGAATATGCATCCAACTCGAGTGACCACACCCATCGAACGACTTTTTCACAGGCGCACACGTATTCAGACAGCAGCACGTGCTGCCAAACTTTATCGCGGAGCATAAAGCAAAAAGTTTATAGCAGGGGAACGTGCTGCAGGATGGCCCAGCATCATCGTAGCAGCACACACCGTGACGCGACAAGGCCGGAACAATCCTGCATGTGACGCGGGCCGCTTCGCTGAGCAATCCCTGGGGTTGCCAGAGGTTGGACGAGGTCCCCAGCGGCTGGGTGCACAAGTACACCAAACTTAAAATTAAACCGGTGACGCTATCGGCATCGCAGTCCTGGCCTCAAGAGTGCGTGCCGGGCGTTTTCTTTTTTGGAAAATCGTTTTATTATCGAGTTGAATGTGTATCACGCATCGCATTTAACGTCCCATTAGATAGTACATGCTGCAATCTGACACACGATAGGAGTATGTGTTTCTCCTAGCAGCACGTCCGCTGACGGTGCTCGAAACTGCTTTGTCCTCGAGTTGAATGCATATTAGACTCGCATTGGATGCGGCGATTGTAGGAGAAAACACGTTCCGATCCACAGCTGGAGGTGATAATCGTCACTTATCAATTGCGTGTTTCGCAGAGGAGTTGGCTGGCGCTGGGGGCAAACTGACTCAGTGGGACTCACAGCAGGTTTTCCTGCACCTGAACTCATTTTCCGACCTCAGTCGGACTCCAGCAGGTTTTTCGGCCGACCATGACGGGGCTCCAACATGTTAATGCATATCAGTTGTTGAGCGGCTGAATATCACTCAGCGCCCTGGCATCAGAAATTTCTAAACAAGCAAAGTGATCTCAGTGAAAAACATGATAAACGACTGGTCACGTCTCGGGATGTGTTTGCCATGAGCACAGCAGGTATGAAAAGCCGCCTCATCTCACTAGAGTCCCTCATTCGGCATTCTGAGTTTGGTCCTGAAAGGCATCTACGGAGTGCACTCTCCGGAGGCCAGCATACTTTAGCTGCTGGGAGGATACAATGGGTATCCCTCATCGGCGGGGGCGAGGGAACGCCGCGGTCCGCAGAAGATGGCCTCACCGTGAACCTCGGTGAAGATTACGCCCATGTTGGGTGGACCTGGCGGGGGCTTCCTGCGCTGTGGACCTTCACCAGAAATTTTCGAGGTAAATCCTGCACCCATTTTTTCGAGGTAATTTTCACCTCATTTTCGGGTAAATTGGACCCTCTCTCGCTGCCAGTTCGCAAGATTTTCACGGATATTCACCCCATTCTCACCCCATTCTAGCAAGCAAATTCACCCATACAGTGAATTAAACGCGGCAAATTAAGACTTCATGCCGACAGGTACATGAGCATCAAGTCTCCTTTGCTGAGGCATCAAGTCTCGAATTGGCAGAGTGCGGGCCGGAATTTCGTTTCGATATGAACAGCATATCTTCCGGGATTGCACTCGTTTGTTTTCGAAATCACTTTGAGTTATTCTTGCAGACAATCATATGTGATTGTCCAACGGGACGCTGAATCATGATTTTAGCCTTTCGCAATTATTAGAAAGATGTTTCCATTTTCGGCCGAAGATGTGACGAAACGAAAAGCCTTGAAGCTAAGATTAAAAGTAGTGCATCAACGCTGAACGTGAGAAACATTCCAATATCAACTTTTAAGCAACGTAACCAAACTACTGTATTACTGATGGAATCATTTACACCTCAACTCGTTTGTTCGGGTTTTCTATGGGGAGAAGAAGGTTACGCTGAGTCAATTGAACAAATATGACGTGTACCTCTCCGCTGTTTGGTGACCCAATGTGAGCCCGTCCATTGTTCCGTCCTCGAAATATTTTTTCGTATTACCCAGATCAATGTAGCTCCTTTAAAATTATATGCTCTTTTCTTTATCAATAGGTGCGGACTCACCATGGCAATCATGGCCTCGTGCGGGCGGATCGCTGTCCACCGCTCCCCTCGCCGGGCGGATCGCTGACTCTCGCTGCGTTTCTGGCGGGCGGACAGCGGCGCCTTTGGAGAGTTGATCAGGCTCTAAAGCGGCATGATCCGCGCGCAAGGGCCTTGACAGCCAGCGATTCGTCTGCCGAGCTATGAGATGCAGAAATCCGCCCGCACTCCCGCCGGCGATCCGCCCGCCAGAGCTTTGATAGCCAGCGATCCGCCGCGCGCCACCGCTTCAAGATGAGCCAGCGATCCGCCCGCTCAACCCTTACACGGTGAAACTTGTCAATCATTGATGAGAATTGAGTGGTATGAAGATGCCCATCTCACCGAACGCTCACTCGCCATTTTTGAGTCTGGGATCCTAGAAGGTGACTTGAAGTCACCTTCGAAGGAAAGGATCTCTCAGAAGCCGGATACTACTGCTGGGCAGCTGAGGGGATGGTCCCCACGGGTAGGGGGTGGTCCCACACACGGAGACAGTGATGGGAACCATCGGAATAACCCATGTGGCATCGATTGCGGATCGCTGGCTAATGGCGGGCGGATCGCTGGCTAGTGACCGGCGGATCGCTGGCTACCGGCGGGCGGATCGTTAGCTACTGGAGGGCTGATGGCGGGGGATGTCGATCAGACCGCCAAAAGTCAGCGATCCGCCCGGCACCACGTTTCTGATGGGATTTGACCGCCTTTACGAGAGATGAAGTTTCTTATTTATAACATTAGCAAACGAAGAGGCTACCTGTTGATCATGACCCAGCAATTCTTCTGCAGAAATCCGTACCCATATGTGAGAAACGGCTCTTCGACTGGCTCGGCGTTTGACATCGTGTTTTTAAACAATTTGAGCTGCAGAAAAGTGCACATTATCATGCTGAAATTTACCAACCCAAAATGCACAATGACTACACAGCTGGAAGACTGCCACTAAAGATGCATTCGCTCTTAGTCGAAGCGCTTGTCAAAAAAACCGCGAAAATGCCTCTTTATTTCAACTGTTTAACGAGAGTGGGGTGAAATAAGCTCTTTAGAGTGAAAGTGTGATCGCCAACTGAATCAATCGTCGTTTTGACTGCAGGTGGTCGCTGCGGCCATGCGAGGGATAACTGTTCCTTTTTAATCAGCGTAATGGAAAGCCGCTCCATTTGTGATCGCTTCGTAGCAAACGTCCTACGTCGCTAAGTCGCGGCGACGAATTCCTTTATTTTACTGCATCGCTGCTTACGAAGAAGTGATTCTCAATTTGTCGCTGATTGTCGCTCCATCGCGGCCAAAATGGCAGCGATGGAGCGATTACAACGAATGACACGCGTTTCGTCTAGTGAACGCTGGACCCTCTCACATGACATCACATACAGTTTGATACAATCGAGAACCAGGGAGGACAGGTCAAGATATCATTTTCAATGCCTAGAACCAATTCATGAGGAGGCACATATTTATATGTGGTGGTAGGCTTAACGTATTTGAAGCTAGCGACATGCAGCCTGCACCAAATATGCTTACTTACGGTTCGTTCAAAACGTATGGCTGGTACGAAGTTACTTTGTTTTTAGATATGTATTAGGGTTGTTTTACACAATTATTGTAGCGTTTTATCTCACGCTTATGTCTATATGTAGGCGTAATAAATGAAATGAAATGACAAGGTCAGTGTTTTGGTCGAAACGTGTTATTGATAACTACCAGCCATTAACTTCACTCGATTGATTGAATTTCTTCGATCATCCATGAGGCTATGCACTACGAACAGAATCGCTGCCGCTGCTACATAGCTGCAGCAGAGGGTGTGAAATCCTGCGATAAAAACAGCAGCGATGCAGTCAAAACTAGGCTTCAGGCTGTCTATCTCGTCGATTCCCGTACGAAAGCGCTGTTTCTCTTGATGATAGGTTATGCGTTCCGACATCGTCGATTCATTCTGTTCTCAGTAGAGACATAAAGCGGGAAAGGGACTTCATAGATCCCTGCCACACGACCGTTGTCTAGGTGCTGGGGAATGTGTGGCTGTGTTTTTGTTTTTTCTTGCTTTAGCAAACGAAGTGATATGCTCCATTATTATACAAATGTGTATCCAGTTGTTATATATGTGTGCGGGATTTCGCTTTGATTGCTGGTAAGCAAAACGCCGTGGAAAAAGGGCATAGGCTTTGATGTCATATTGCCGGAAGCCACAAAAATGGGCGGGGTTTCAATACGGCGGAAATGACTATGGGGCCTAGTATACAATGGATCCGACTCACTCATTTTCGGATATCCATCCGAATGAACCGAAATTTTCATGAATCAAAAATCCAAATCACCGAAAAAGTGGTGAAATCCGAGTGATCCAAAATCTGAATCACCGAAATGTGCCGTGAGTCGGATAATGATTCCGGATTAATGAATAGATCCTGAAATATGCCATGATTCGGATCGGATGATGACTTGAATATTAGTAGATTCAACATGTGGTGTTACTCAAAAAAGTGTATCTAATGTCACTACCTGACATTTCATGTCACTGTAGCCATGCGATACATAATTACACTGTAGACATCTGGGTGGTGGGCTATCGGGATTAATAAAAGTGAAGACTGGGAGGAGCGAGGTTCCTTATTGGACGCAACAT
This sequence comes from Aplectana chamaeleonis, assembly GCA_029168955.1. Taxonomy (NCBI): domain Eukaryota; kingdom Metazoa; phylum Nematoda; class Chromadorea; order Rhabditida; family Cosmocercidae; genus Aplectana; species Aplectana chamaeleonis. Next base: position 106,320 of record JAPDOI010001915.1, read on the forward strand.
ACCGGGGGCCAGGGGCTAGCCCGTGTTGCGTCTTAATCAGGAACCTCAGTTCTCCCCCTGCTTTCCTCGCCATGGAGTGTTGATACACGATGGCCACCTCACCCCAGACATCCAATGGCACGCATTGTGTGAAATTTCCCGCGCATCGTCAGCGCAGACTTTGCCCATAATTGGCGTTCGCAGAAATCGACACATTCAACGCCTGATGAAGGCGCATTCACCTCGAGTGACCACTCCCCTTCAAAATGCTCTATCGCTGGGGCACATGCTTCAAATAGCAGCAGGTGCTGCGAAATTTCATCTGCCAGAAGCAAGTGCTGCAATGCAGTCCAGCGATATGGCAGCAGGACTCCGACACGCGACGTAGCTGGCACACCGAGCATGCGTCTCCCGGCCAGTTTCGCCGAGCCCCATCTGAGGCCGCCAGCGCTTGGATCGAGGCCTACGGCAGCGGCAAGTACCGCTAAGCGGGCGAACCGGCGACGCTGCTGACATCCGAGTCCTGCATAGAGGAGTGCGTCTTTAGGGCTTTTCTTTTCGGCAGAATCGCCTGCCTCTAATTTGAATGTGTATCATGCACGCATTTATCGTCTTATTTGTTGGGGCACCTGCTGCACTTGCAATAGGAGCTCGTGCCCCCTGAAGCAGCACCTACTCCTGGCAATGTGCTCTGAAACCGCCTTGTTTTCAGATTTGAATGCATATTATCCGACGCGCATTGAATGCGAAGCAGATTGGTCCGAGTTGATCCTCTTCGCTTTGATTTGACATTTGTGCGAGTATGGCGACCATTGAGTGTGGAGTTGACTCTCGAAATCAATGTGTATTGATCCAATGGGCACGCCTGTTCGAGAGAGGTTACTACAGTAGTTCAATGCGTAGGTGTTTATAACTGGTGGAGGATTGGTACTCATGATGCTCATTTTATACTAACGTTTTGATTTAGTACTCTCACTCTGAAAGATATTGAGAAGAATTTTGAACTTTTCTCTAAAATAGGATTATCTAACTGTTTTGCTCCTCAAGGCTGAGGTTTATAATTTGGCATAATAATATTTGAGGGAAACTCGTTAGAAGAAGTGAAATATACTCGGTACCTTGATCGTTGTCATGATACACTTTAACACAGGAAGAAACTTACTAAAAGCTAGATGAAATGATGTACCGTAGATTCGATGATGTGCGCTTTCTTACCACACATTGAAAATTGGGAGTGTCGTTTTGAAAGAGCCAAATCCACGCGCTCTCTGGAAACTATTGATTGCTCACTGTCGAAGTTTGCTAGTCTGAGCTCTTTGAAAAATTATGTTTGCGGCTCCCCACCATAGTTTTCATTTTTTGACTAATTCATGAAGACGTATGTCTGCGCTCCAAAGTACAAACGCGCGTGATTTGGCCTATCAAAACCAACCCCAATTTTCAATTTTTTGGTAAGAAGAGTGCATCCGAATCTACGGTACATCATTTCATCGAGGCTTTTAGTGTTTCCTCTGAAGATTAAATCCCCGCTGACAAATCAAATGCACCAATTATTTCACATTCTTTTTAACGAGTTTCTCATGAATATTGTTATGCCAAAGCATGAATTCCTCGTCATGTAGGCTCGCAAAACAGTTAGATAATTTTCATTTAATTTGGAACAGAAGGTTTCCTTCAAAAGATAGGAAAGAAGAAAACAGGGCACTCATCCTAGACAGGGAGGGGGCCACCCCACGATTCAAGGCAAATTAAATGAACCATCGATTGGTAAAGCCCCTTTCTATAGTTTGCCGGCCGAGGTCGGATCAACTCGTTATCGATTTTGGATAAGTCTAGGATAGATAAGATGGATAGGATAAGGGTAGACAGATGGTACATATTCGATAGCGAGTCGTCAGACGTCGGATGTCGGGCAAGTATAGAAATGGGGATTAAAGGAAGTATTTCTGTAGAGCTTTTATAAAAACAATGATTGATAGCACAATCAGGCATTTTTATCAGAGTTTTTCTTCATTTCTATCCCAATAAGTCTTGGGTGCTTTGGCTGGGAAAACAGGGCGTTCATGTACGCCTTTCTGCCCATCGCACCTGCTCGGCATTGTAGGACACACGTTGCTTTCTCCCGGCGCCCTGCGCCTCTCCCAGTTGGGTCCCGTCCACTTTTACCGGCGCGCTGTGCACTCCTACTTGGGTCCCGTCCACTGTTCCCGGCGCTCTTTGTGGACTTGCTTCAGTTTGGGTCCTGCCCACTTTACCGGTGCAAGCTGTACGCTCCCGCGGGTCCCGTCCACAGTTCCCGGCGCTCTGTGGACCTCCCCAGTTGGGTCCCGGTCCACAGTTCCCGGCGCTCTGTGGACCCCCAGTTGGGTCCCTTCCACTCTTTACCGGTCGCGCTGTCCGCACTCCTACTTGTGTCCCGTCCACAGTTTCCGGACGCTCTGTGGTTTCCCAGTTGGGTCCCTTTCCACTTTTACCGGTGCGCTGTGCAGAACTCCCACGCGAGTCCACGTCCACACCTTCCCGGCGCTCTGTGGACTTCCGGTTGGGTCCCGCCCACTTTTACCGGGGCGCGCTGTTGCACAATGCCGCTTGGGTCCCGTCCACGTTCCCGATGTCTGTGGACTCCCCTAGGTCGGGTCCCGCCCACTTTTACCGGCGCGCTGTGCACTCCAACTTGGGTCCACGTCCACAGTTCCCGACGCTCGTGGACTCCCGGTTCGAGTCCCGCTCACCACTTTTACCGGCGCTGCTGTGCACTCCTACGCGCGTTCTCGTCCACAGTTCCCGGCGCTCTGTGGACTTCCAGTTGGGTCCCGCCCACTTTTACCGGCGCGCTGTGCACTCCAGCCTGGGTCCCGTCCACAGTTCCCGGTACTCTGTGGACTTCCCAGTTGAGTCCCGCCCACTTTTGCCTGGCGCGCTGTGCACTCCTAGCTTGGGTCCCGACCATTCCCAGCCACTTTCTCGGCGCGCTGTGCACCTCCAGCAGGGTCCCGTCCACAGTTTCCGACGCTCTGTGGACTCCCCAGTTGGAGTCCCTTCCACTTTTACCGGTGCGCTGTGCACTCTCATTGGGTCCCGTCCCCACAGTTCCCGGCGTGCTCTGTGGACTTCCAGTTGGAGTCCCGCCCACGCGCGCTTCACCGGGCGCGCTGTGCACATTCACTTGGTCCCGTCCACAGTTCCCGACGCTCTGTGGACTTCCAGATTAGGTCCCGCCCACTTTTACCAGCGGCGCGCTGTGCACTTCCCACTCCAGGTCCCGTCCACAGTTCCCGACGCTCTGTTGACTCCCCAGTCGGTCTCGCCCACTTTTACTACCGGCGCGCTGTGCGCACTCAAACCTTCTGGGTCCCGGTCCACAGTGTTCCCGACGCTCTGTGGACTCCCCAGTTGGGTCCTGCCCACTTTTGGCCGGCGCGCTGTGCACTCCCCTTACTTGGGTCCTCGTCACACAGTTCCCGGCGCTCTGTGGACTTCCAGTTGGGTCCACGCCCACCTTTGCCGGCGCGCTGTGCACACTCCAACTTAGGTCCCGTCCACAGTTCCCGGCGCTCTGTGGACCCCCCAGTTGGAGTCCATCCCACTTTACCGGTGCGCTGCACCTCCTGCTTGAGTCCCGACCATTTTCCCAACCACTTTTACCGGTGCGCTGTGCACTCCTACTTAGGTCCCTGGGACCATTTCCCAACCACTTTTTCCCGGCGCGCTGTGCACTCCAATCTTGGGTCCCGTCCACAGTTCCTGACGCTCTGTGGACTCCCCAGTTGGAGTCCTGCCCACTTTTACCAGCGCGCTGTGCACTCCTACCAGGTCCCGACCATTTCCCAACCACTTTTACCGGTGCGCTGTGCACTCCTACTTGGGTCCCGACCATTCTCAACCACTTTTCGCGGTGCGCTGTGCACTCCTACTTGGGTCCCGAAGACCATTCCCAACCACTTTTCCCGGCGCGCTGTGCACTCCAATCTTGGGTCCCATGACCGTTTTCCCCAACCACTTTTCCCGGCGCGCTGTGCACTCCCACTCTGGGTCCCGTCCCACAGTTCTCGGCGCCTTCTGTGGACTCCTAGTTGGATCTCCGGCCACCTCTTTCGGCGCCCTTACGCACTCCCAGCTTGGGTGACCGACCACTCTTCCCGGCGCTACTGTGCACTCCCTCTTCCAAGTCCTGTCCATTTTTCCTGCCCGGCGCTCTACGGCATTCCAAGTTGGGAAACTGCCCACTTTATACAGCGCGCTTGGCGCACTTCAATTTGTGTTCCTGCACACGGAGCATATGGTCCCTGATGGACCTGAGGCACAACAAGTTTCTGGAAGCTCTATTGAGTCTTATCACGTTATCACTCCATTTCTATTGAAAGATCGACCAAACTTCTTACTCACTCAATTCCTCTCCAGACACACACACACATTATTTAATATTGACACACACAATATCACACAGCACACACATCACACACACACATGCACACACATCACACACACACACTTACACACACACACACACTTACACACACACCACACACACTTTACACACACACACACACACACTGAAATTGGCACACACACACACACACACAATAATAATACTATCAATACAATACTAATATATTATAATAATATATATAATAATAATATACACACACACACACACACACACACACACACACCACACACACACACACACACACAATAACTCTTTTGAATTAAAGCGCAATTTTTTTTGATATCTCGAGACCCACTGCGGGAATTTTTCTAAAATTTGGGTAATGTTGAGAACCCTTACATGCTCTATCTTTTGTAGTCCCTTGTTTCAAGATTTCTCCCGAACCGCAGAAGATTCTGGAATGAGGGGTGTGCCTGCAGAAGCAATCCTTTTCAAATCAGGTGCGTAGCTTCGCGCGCACCATTAAATTGGTTTGGTACCCCATATTCTGAGGTATGAAGATGATTATCAATCTTGATAGGGTAGAGAAAACTTTTTTCTTCACATGATTTTTTGCCAGAGTGCATTATACCAATCAACTTTGTATCTCGGACCGGATATCCGACTCTGGATATTCAGTTCCTGACCTTCACCGAAAAAAAGGTCAAAATCCGAGTGATCCAAAAATCGGAATCACCAAAAGAGACAAAATCTGAATGATACAAATTCCGAATCTTCAGAAAAAACGTAATTTTCCGTAATGATCCGAGATCCGAGCTATCCGTTTCAAGCCTCTTCTATCCGAGAAATGACTCGGATTATCCGATGTTGTTATTTGAATCTTAATCTTCTTCTTCTGCAGCCTCAAAGTGGTTTTTGGGTCATGGGTTGAGAATCTGGGCAGCCTTCACAGGATTCGTCCAAAGGTACATTGTGGTTAAGGAGGTAGGTCTCTTCGGGCACATGAACAAGTGCGGTAGTGTCAATTGATCCGGGAGCACCACAACTCGGTGCATGCGCTCTGGTCGGCTGCTCAAGGTCGATCTATGTTGACGTAAGACATGAGCAGAATAGAAGTGACCACAGCGCAGCGATGCAAGAGCAACTTTTATCTGGCTCGTCTGCCGAGTTGAGACTCGGACTCGCAAACGCCAGGTACCTGGCTTATTCCCTGCAAGATAGGGTTCACAGCCCGCCTTCGCTAGATATCCTCGAACAAACTGGGTGTGCTCCTCACGCAGAAGATTTACAGAAGCCTTTCCACAATGTTGAGAGCCTGGTCAGCCCATCTCTGTACATCAACTTTACAGAGGAGCAGAATATGAACGGCGTCCTAATCGACCTCTCTCTTATGGGCTTCATGATTCTCTTTGACGAATGAATTCAGCTGTCTCTGCAGAACATTAATATACATCTGCTGTGCCTGGAGTTCACACATTGCTCCTTGACCGGCAATATGCAGGCCTCCGCGTGAAAGATGCTCCACCAGGGGAGCTCCTTGCACAACCGGTAGCAATTCTAAGCGCAAAGCATTCTGTACACGCTGCAGCTAATTCCAGAGCTGTCAGACACCAGGTGCTGCCACACTGGTGCCGCATATTCCAGAGCCGGCTGAAGTAGCCGTTTGCTCTGTAGGTTCTCAATATAGTATTTTTGATTTTTGACTCATATTTTGAATCTATCCGTAAGCCTAGAGTCGGATATCCGCGACCTTTGATTTTTTAAAGTCATCCGAATTCCGAGTATCCGAATTTTTTTGATTCGGATCCAATGTATAGGCCCTGAAGGCAACAGTGTACGAGACATCGTGGAGAATGGGCGGCGTCTTGCGTTAACAGAATCGTGCATGGTTTTACGGCTTCGGAACTTAGTGGTGAAATATTGCGCACAATTGGAGACTTTGAGGTGAGCGTGCTAGAGGGTAGCTAAAAATGGGCGGAATTCCCGTGTCAATGCTGCTCCTTTTTCGCTGCAGGCATGACTGTAGAAAGCGCTCCGGTTGTAATCGCTTCATGGCCGACGTCCGCCACGTCGGTGCACGTCGCGGCGGTGGAATTCTATGTTTTTACTGCAGCACTGCTGGAGCAGCGATTATAGTGGTCGATCGTAATCGCTCCATAGCTGCCAACTTGACAGCGATGGAGCGGTTCGTCAGCCGGATGACGCGTTTCGTTTTATGAACTTTGATCGATTTTGGCATGATCGAGATCAGTGCTTACGAGGTCAGAAACGTGTTATTAATCACACACTGGCCATTGGCCCCATGGATGATTGATTTGCTTCAATAATCCGTGAGGCAACGCACTATGAACAAATTCGCTGGCGCTGCCCGAATTGCTGCAGCAAAGGGTGCGTAATCTGCCAGCGACGGGAAATAATAGCAGATGCAGTAAAAGAACGGGGCTCCATGGAAGAAGTGCGACTCTGTGGAACGAAGATGCGGGGCAATGTTTCAATGCCTCCGAATTGGCATTAGGCTCCGTGAATGAGTGGACTGGACAGCGCGCAAAAGGGCTTACGGTTTCAGGGTAGAACGCATAAGATGGCATTGAAGTAGGCGGAGCTCGGCCATGTGAGCGCGTGAATACCGTAAGAAGTGGACGGGCCTTTCAAGATCATATCGTAAAATGTGAAGAAATGAGACTGAAGCCAGGTTTTGACTGCCCGGTAGCTGGTCACGCTGCGGACCATATGAGGGACAACTGCTTCCTTTTTCATCACGCATGATTGAAAAGAAACGCTCCAAATTTGATCGCTTCGTGATAGACGCCCTTCATCGCTGTGTGTCGCAGCGGCCAACTGCTGATGTTTACACGAACCACTGCTGGGGCGATGTTGGCAAGACTAGCGAAATTTACAACAGATTCATCCGGTGAACGTGATCCATTCACTTGAGCGAGATTGAAGTTGGAAAAGTCGCTGCACCGCTGCCAGATCGCTGCAGCGCAGCGGGTGCCCAATCGCTACGATGGAAAGGTAAAAACTGGGCTGAAGCTTCGGGATTAATGCACTAAGCGCGTATGGGTCTCCCAGGAATAGTGCACGAAATATCCCTGAAAAGTGGGCGGGGCTTCCGATTTTGATCACGTGAAATGTAATGTAAAGTGGACGGGGATTCAGGATCAAAGCGCGGAACATCCAGCGAAAAAGTGGGCGGGGCTTTCAGGAACATTGCGTTTAATGCAATGAAACTGGGAAAGGCTTCAATATTTCAGTGCTTCGAACTCCCGCGAAAAGTAGAGACCTCGTGATAAAGTAATGGCGAAAAACGCGAAGAGTTTGATATCGCTGCGTAAAACGAGAATGGCTTCGGAGGATATTACAAGTAATGCCGTGAAAAATTAGCAGGGCCCTCGTTTCATTCGTGTGGGTCCGTATTTGAATGGAGTGCTCAAGAAACTGCTCAATCTTTCAATCTCTTTTCAATCCCTCATCTTTCTATTTATTCTTGTTCTAGCTAATTTTATCGGTAACCATAGAACACGTCCAAAAGGACGCCGCGTAGCGATGCGGGTGTGTACGCTTTGGTTAAATTAGAATACACTAGGGATTATTACACGCGGATAAATCATTAATTTGTCGATCTTTTCAAAACCCGCCCTTTCAGAAATAATAAATTTTCAGCTTGTGTCGATCCTGGATAGATGCTCAGAGATTGGTGATATACCTAGCAAAACAGTCAATAACAAATTATTCAGACGTTGAGAAAAAAGAGCACTGAAAATTTCTGAGCCATTTCCGTGCTGAAGCCATGACAAATTTGTCTCTGTTGATTCAAAATTAGTACGCATAGTACTGGAACAGTGTTGTGAGATATGATGATGATAATATAAAGTTTACAGGGCACTGTCCCAATCCCGTAGAGGGATATAAAAAGGGGTAGTGCAGGAAGCCTTTAAAGTGTCATGGCAAGACTGAGATAATAGGTGCAGCAATTGCCTCTATCCCCTCACAAGACGTTTTGTATGAACCAGGTCCTCGATCCAAGCCAGGGTCTAGCCAAACATATACGATTGACGAATGTAGCGGTTGTTTCTGAAGTTGAATGAAGTAAAGGGGTCTCGCACGATGATAGGGTCAGTGAAATATCGGATCTTCCCACTTTTCCTTACAGGCCGATTGAGGTGGAAATTCCTGTACTCATCTTTCGCTAGCGGTCCACCAGCTTTATCTGGGTCAACAAAGGTGGGATAACCAGTAGCTGGCGTGAGGTGCTAGGAGCAGTAACATAATAGAGTAATCCGTTGCAAATTCCAGGCTGTATTTTGGGATATTACTAACCATTTCCGATTCTGTCAAATTGAAGCTTCTCAAAAGAAATGGAACACAGTGCACAAAATCAGCGGTCAGTCGTGGCTCCAGATGCAATTCATTTGATACAGGCACTCGGAAAATCGACCTCAGCTCTGTTATCGCCTGCAAAGTATTTACTGATTTTGGATTTGGTAATTACCCTGAACTTTTTTTCTGAAACCGTACACCAGTTCTTCTCTGACCAAAGACTTCACTGTTAATAGAGATGTGTGTCCAATTTGAGAGTAAAGCAAGTAGGCGACGATAGTCTCATATTTGTATGATTCGCGATTAAGTCGTTCAGAACACTGCTGTTTCCTGCAACCGAATTTGCGCTTACATACCTTACCTCAGACAGTCGGGGAGGGTAGTACGTCGTTACCACATAGGGGTTGGATCTCCAGAGCAAACATTTGGAAACAACCCCTAGTTGTCAGCTGCAGAAGCTGCTAGCAGCAGCATATGCTGCCAACGCATGCTGGGGCCCTTCCACCCCTCGTTTGGAGGGAAGCAGGAGCTGCTGCTAATGGCATCCCCAGTGCTGCCAACGTATGCTGGAGCTTCAAGCCTTCGTTATGAGACAGCCTGTTCTTGCAAACGAACAGACGAGAATTTGGACTACCACCCTCCTTATCAGTGTTGCGGTATGATCCTTGTCTACGGCCAACGCGCAACAAGGATATCATCTTCGGTGCACGGTTCACAACGAGGGAAGCACTCCTCGCGATGGGACATGGGGGACGATGCCTCAGCGACCAAAACTGACGTCTAGAAAGTGACGAAAGGTCACGCCTCTCAGACCAGCCTCAAACGGGCTCAACTGCTCCTCAGTGAGAGTGGCCGCCCTTTATAGTGCCCCGCCGCCGGGCGTCGTGTACAAGAGGAGGTTGTCGGTCATTACCATCAGAGAAATCAATGGAGGAGAGTGTCGGGAGACACCAAGAGAGGGGCTGCATGCAGCATGCTGGACTGGTTCAACCCCTCCCTGCCGATCTCACGCAAAAGCAGCAAAGGTGCCATGGTAGACAAAGGAGTTGTATCTTTAGCACAAGGAGAAGAAGCTGCTGCTAACTGGCAGCAAGCTCCGCTGTTTGCAGTAGCTACTGTAGGGGTAAGTGCTGCTAATCTCTTTGTACCGAGTGCAACCCCTATTGTGCCGACGTACTACACCCGACTGTCTGAGACTATGAATAGTGAATAGATCGACCACGATTGAACGGACAAGCAGCGTAGCAATGCCAACCTCCCTTCCAAAAATAGCAATGACCGGCTTCCCTCCTCTACTACTCGACGCGGTTACTGCCCAAATTGCAGCGGGGCTCCGTAAGTTTCCGAGGAATTGAGTTTCGCAGATAGGAATCGAAGCTAATTAGTCAAAGCGCTGTGGCTACGCATTACGCAAACCCCCCAAAAGTAGTGTGTCCGGGGGTAAAGCAAATGATGGGTCTGCTGTGAAAAGAATTTGCCTGGATTCTACCGAGATCTGTGTCGGGAACAGGGATGTTGGCGGAACAAAAATATGAAATTTCGGGGAAATTTGGTTTTCGAGTTTCCGGAACAGAAAAGTTTTCTCGTTTCAGAATGCGGAAAGCGGAATGCCAAAAATGCGCGAAAAGGAAGAATCGGGCAGAAACGTTCCAACTCGCTCATCCCTGGGTCAGGAACCTGCAGCCTCTGTGCCTGACCGAAAGCCGATGCAAAAGATTCCCAGCAGATTCGTATCGGGTGTAAACTCATGGCAGTGTCTGGATTTTGTAGAGGTCTCTACAGCTTCAACCAGGCCAGACTTTCGTGCACGCCAATGCTGGGATTCTGCAAATTGAATCTGCCATGAGTTTAGCAACTGCATACCAAGATATTCAAACCTTCAACCTTACCATCCCCCATTGACTTGTAATCCGATGCGTCATAGACTGAGCTATCTCTGCTGGTAAACTAAGGGTGTTCTTATTGCAATGATTTCATTCATTCATTCTTCATCGGATATGCAAGTCGGAGGGAATAGATGTGATGGGAAGACATGAGAAAGAATAACGCTATGATGGCTGCATTATCGCGGTATTTGTTAGGTAATTTAACAACGAGGCTTCTTTTCACTTAACTCTCGAATCACTTTTTGCGGTGAATTCGCGGCAGCTACTTCTCAGTAGTTCCTCCGGTGATTTCGTGTCGTTTTGCGGTAGTTTCTCGGCTGGCAGTAGTTTCGCGCCAAATTCTCCGTAAAATCCCGAGGCTCGCGGTGAATCGCTGATAAACTCCGCAGAACAACTTCCCCAGAATGAGGCAGGCAACCACAAAAACTGTATTTCGCGAATTCAAAGGAGCGAGCGTGTATTTTTGTCCTCTGTGAGTTTTAGCCGAGAAATAGCCGCGCGAATGCCTGGCTTTATATTCATGTAATAGCGCATGGAAATAATGATCGCCGCAAAATAGCCGCCAAATAGTGAGCAGTCGCCGCGTGAAATAGCCGCCAAATAATGACCGCCGCAAAATAGCCGCCAAATAATGATCGCCTCAAAATAACCATTGTAATAATGATCAAGCCGCAAAATAGCCGAGAAATGAGTGCTCTCCAGTGTAGGTGTGCGGCGTATTCCAGAGGCATCACTCAGATGTCAGCACCCTCCGTCGGTTCAATTACCTTAGGCCATTGGTGGCACCTCCTCGTCGCTGCAGCGACGAGTTTTGACAACTAATGCTCATCGTGTCGGGACCAGCACCGGCGCTATGGCAGGAGTCGACCGCGGGGTCAGGTTGCGTGTGTCCGTCGTCGCGGGAACAGGTCGCCGAGGGTGTTATGGTTTTCGGTGATTAATGACCTATGGTATACACACCGTCGCCGCAGCGACGGTCACGTCGCTAATGCTGCGCGCACAGCGAAGGAGCTGTCGCTGAAGCTCCTAGGTCTCCACATATTCATATATTTCACACTGTTTTATGTGATTTTTGGCATATTATGGGCGAAATAGTGGACATTAAAAAGACATTATAGTTTTTTGAGATACGTTTCCGGTTTAGTTGTTTACCTGCAATTTTTTCAATTGGGTGTTTAAGTGTGCTGTCATTATCCTCCCATTCGATTTATTATAAAACGTTCTTTTTATTGAGTAGATTTATAGATTTGTCTAGAGCTGCCGAATGCATGGACTGATATTCCAAACCGACGTATCTTACCTTTTCTAGTGACAACTTCTTGCAGATTTTCCGCTTCCCCAACTACCAGAAATAAAAATAGGAGATGAAGTTAAAACGATTAGAATGAGATGATCATCTTTTGATAGAAAGTGAAAAACAATTGGAAACATCAAAGAAACATACATAGACTGCGATGGCATGATCTGTTGATCCAGATTTTTTATTTGCTGTGCAGATGCGCGTGTGCGGAAATGTATCAGTACGCAAAGCGCGGGGGAATTCAATGCGGCGACGACGACTCCGTCAAGCCGTGTCCGTCGCCGGCGACCAGCTGTCGCCCTGAAGTATACCAATAGCCTTAGCTTGAGGTACTTGGACCTCGTTCAGCCTCTGGAGGCCCCGCCCAATCGCTGGTGGATGATGGCTCGGCGGCGAGCAGGCGACGGTTACGTCTTGGTTACTTCTCGTTATTTCTTGGATTCCCCATATCTCCGTTAGGTATCGGCTATTTCTCTCCGCGCTACTTCTTGTCCGTTCCCTGAATAGTCAGGAAATAGTCGCACCAGAATACGCGCTACGGAGCGTGGTGGACTATTTCGAGGTCTTTTCTCGGCCAGAGAAAAACTCTCTCAGATGGGTTAGCCTCGTGAGGAAGTTGGGCGATGTGCTGCTGCTGATCTGACCGCTAGCACTGTCTGCAACTAAGCTATCATTCTGCATATGAAGTTACCTTGGAGTTTCCTGGACTGCAATGAATACTGCCCGATAGAATCGCGATAGCACTGAACACCTAAAACGAGATCTTTCCATATATCAATTCTGAACGAAACACACTCCGAATATTGGAAGTGGATTAAATTGAACGTATGAAGCTGAACTTATGTCCTTAACCTTCACTGCCGACGTCCATCCCTTTGTTCCAAGCACCCTCTTGTACCGACGGGTGGCTTCTGCATCCATTTGGCCCTGAACTCAGATGGGTTGAAAGACAGTGAAATGCGGTCATAAGCAAGGACCAATCAACGATGGTGTCTGCTCTAACAGACTTTCTGAGGTCTGTCATTGGAGTTCAATACCCAGGAAAAAGTGAAAAAAAGTTACGCTCCTAAATCATAAACAAAGTCCGGAGCATTTTCAAAGTGTTGTAATCGAAACCTCCGTGACTAGTGAAGCTAGCTAGCGCTGCGTCATGCACGTTGCCTTGAAGCTCTACATTCCACCTGTCATGCTCGTGGACGGCAATGACACGCTGCAATCTACATGCGCAATGTTCCTCTTAGAGTAGTTGGAACGCAGAAACTCGCTTAGAAATAACCCGCTCCTTAGTTTTGCGTGCCGCTTGCTCCTATTTCAAACAAGGACGTGGCATTTCACTCTGTCATTGCTCCGAATTGAATAATCGGATGAGTACCCGAACTATTTCAGTCAGATAAAAGTCGACTATTTATTTGAACAAAATCGAATATTCAAAAAGTGTGCAGATATCCGACTACAGTCGGAAAGTCGAAGATATTCGAAATACTGCGATCTCCGACTATAGCTTCCAAAAGTCGGATATTCGAAAAAAATTATTCAAAATAACTGTAGTATCACTCTTCGAATACCATATTACATTTCTTTGCATTTTTCCGAAGCTTAGTGCTGGATGCCACGCATTTTTTTTTTTGATACCGGCTTGAATACGGATTTCTATCTTTGACGCAACCTTGAGGTGGACTTTACTCACACGAGCCGGAGTCTTTACTCTGTCATGGGACTGAGGATGGTTGGCAAGAACATCGGCGCTAAACTTCGATTTTTCTGACTGATGTTTGGCGGCGTCGCATATCTGTTGGCCTGCTAAAGGCAGATGTTACGTAAAAGATACCTCTAGTCGCCGTCGTGCGGCGTGGAGCTGGGACGTCGCGTTGCGGATGGAGCGCGCCTTCTTCACAAAGCACACAATATTCACCGCTAGTCGCATCTGTTGATGAGGCCCTAGCCGCGCCGCGCGACGGCGACTAGAAGGTGCCTTTAGACGTAAACATGCGGCAACCTAAATGAAAATTCTGCTCTAAATTGAGGCCGTACGGCCATCAACCTTAGGCGTGGCTGATCGGTTGCAGTCAGCCCAGTTTAGGGGATCAACGGAGTGAGAGGAAAACTCCATACTCGTCGCAAAAATTTTTGAACCATGAATTATAATTGCTCAAAAAGAGTTCCACGCTCTACCAATTCAAACACTGTTTCGTTTCCCTCATAGTTTGTATGTTCACGCGTTGAACATTGTTAAACTTGTCCCCAAAAGAACATATCCTGAGTTAGAATGCATTCTTAGTGATGATAGCCAAGAACTCGCTCTTTCAGATTTATTTGTGCACGGGTTGACGTCATCACCGGTGCAGAAGAAATCCTTTTCACCGTCACTAATCGACGGAAAATCAGCAAAACAAGCTGCACACGCATCGGCTCCGAAGTGAATACCAGTAGGAAGGGTCACCTATACACACACGCACTGAGGATCTCTATAACAATATAGCACTGAAGATAAACAATCTTTATGACTGATCGACGAAAAAAATTCGTGTGAATATCTAACCGATCCTTTTCCAAACGGTTTTAACGACACGTTATCGGAGCGAACGGATGCTTCACTTCGTGCTTCGTGCGAGGCTGCCCTACATTTTCTCTCGACGACAAGGTGGCACGGTTCCATGGAGAGAAGGTGGAGCTCGTTCTGGTACTTCATTAGCAGGAACTTTTATCTGCCTTTGATAACTTTCTGCATAAATCCGCTCAAAGTAGATTCTTCGCTGTGCCCCACCATACTTCTCTGTTAGAATATTTTCATCGCTATGGCATCATAATAACCCACATGTAGGCTATTACGGATGCCGCCATGTGAAACTATTTCGATGCCACATGTAGGCTGATGCTTTAATTGCCACATGGCTTATTACGATGCCACACGTGGAGGCTGGCCTCTTCGATGCCACATGAAGGTTTTTCTGATAGTCCTCGCCACGATGTCTCCGTGTGCAGTACCACCACCCCCATCTAGCCGTGTGGACCATCCCTTCAGCTGGCAAAAATTATTCTTCGGCTTCTGAGTGATCCTTTAAAGGTGACTTGAAGTCACCTTCCAGAGATCGGCCTCGAAATGCCGAGTGGAGACTATTCAGTGAGATGGAAGTGCCTTTTATACCCTTCTCGGTTTTGTTTACGACTGAGCATAGATACTGATACCCAGAAAAGAACTCAATGCTCAACCTTAGGTTTCAGAACCAGGTAAGGCCTTAGCAGAAGCCACTGCGACGCCGTGTAGCAATGCTATTTCTTATGCGCACCGCATAGATTTGCTATGCCATAGCGATGCTATTCCGCGAAGGAGCTGCACTTCAATGCCATAAGCGATGCTATTTACGATAAGGAGCTGCGTTTCAATGCCATAGCGATGCTATATCGCTTAAAAACGCCATTTCAAGTGCCATAGCCACATGCAATTGCCATGCAAAATTCTCAGAGTAATCTCGCTCTCATTGACGCTCCTTGTGAAACGAAAACGAGTTTGTGACCGACTAAGTGAATGGACAAGGTGAGCCACTCATCGATACGCATTATATAGCGACGGAGTTCGTGCCGGAACAGCAGTCGCAGATCTTGGTAGCTGCCACGGGTTTTTTGGTGGTGAAGATATATATATGGGCAAGCCACACTTAAATCAACGGTAGCGGAGAGTAAGCGCAGTCGTATTTATTAGTCACACCAGCAAAGCCGTTTTTGGACTATTCAATTAGGTCAAAGGCCGCCTGGTCCTGGCAACACGGAGATAAAAGCACAGGGTAGGCTCCTACCACTTAACGCCAACATGCCGTTGGAGGGCACGAAAAGTATACAGGATTACAGTATCAGGGAGCTGATTTTGAGGGTGACGCTAGTAGAAAGGCGCTCTCTAATAGGGTCAGCTTTTCAGCCTTGGCGATCTCACGAAGCGTCCTATGATTTGCGGAGCGCGAAATCTAGTATGGACATCGCTAGCTCATCTAGCAGCAGGCCGCTAACGTCGCCGCAATGCCTCTCTTATCATCCTCGTCTAACAGGTAAGCCTGACGATTTGCTTTCAGCAAAGACAGTCGTCATCATATCATAGTCAGCGATTTTTCGCGGAGTGGTAGGTGAGCGGTAGCGGTATGGCGTCTCTGCCAACTATGGACAAAGTCGCAGACTACAAATATACAGAATCTGTTCTCATACTAACAAAATAAACACCTGGCATATTTTTCCTCCCACTCCAGCACCTCAGAAACCAATGGTAATAATAACGCTACTCAAATATTTGTGGGAAAAGTTCTCGAGAACAATAGACCTGATTTGGTCGTTATCACTCGGTCGAGGGAGAGGGGTGAGAAGTCCCCGGAAGGGGACGTCTCGCCCTCTCTCCTTGTGTTATGAACTACGAATGACGTTCGAAACAGTCGAGTCGGGAGAAGAACAAGGGAAGTTCGCCTCACGGTTGTTCCCTTAGCCTTCCTTCGAGCATGATGAACGCGAAAACAAAGCCGCAGCGTATACGGTGATGCGAATCGGCTACTCTCGAGATGATCTCGTTCTTCGCAAGTTGAGGGGACAAATTTGTCACGCAAGGACTAAGTAAGATATCTCTGTCCGAACTCCAGGGGAAATAACAAGCCTCTCTGTGACCTACGTCAGGAATGAATCTTTTGGTCCTATTGCAATTTTCAAGAAGAGGAAACTGTTGAAAACACGTGCTTTCTCAAGCTGATTTTTGATCAATCAATGAACAAGGGGTGTTGGGTGGCGACAGCATGGGAAGACCAGCGATCTGGAGAACAAGGGAAGGCGTGCTGGCCGGAGGTCCCCTATGCCTCCACTCGATTTTGGGGATGTTCCCAGTTGTTTCGAGGAAGTTCCGTCGTTGTTCTCGAGAACATCCTCACCAATATCTGAGTAGAATATTGAAAAGTGTTTGGAAATGAAGATGAATCTGGTCAATTAACACACCTTTCTGCCACGTTTTATTGAAGAGTTTTGGGGCCACTTGTAGAGGGTCGTTGTCGGCAGTGTCCATTGGAAATCCGTCTTTTGGTCCACAATCTTTCCGTTTTTGCACTTAGCCGACACTATAGTATTGTTGTCGTTGTGGCGATCCACATTTCGTCGAGATCTTCGTGAAGGATTTTTTGATATAAATCGTCGCAACTCATATTATCCTGTTCTTCAATGACTGACCGCTTCGACATTTGATGGTCATAGCTCTGAGTTTTTGAAACTGAGAATTGCGAATAGCCTACTGATAGGTTTCCATGCGATCCTGACTGTTGTGGTGAATAGCAAAGAACCGAATTACGTTGGAAAGTCGACGTGTGTGGCAGAATATTTGGCGAAGGACTGATATGAGAGTTCGAGAGTACTACGGAGTTTGCAGAATGTTGCAGAGTCGTTGACAATACTGTAATCAAGATGCCATTCTTTCATTTTACAAAAAAAAAGTGTATAGAAGGATAAGGGTTACCAGAATCATTTGGAGAAAGATGTGAAAACGACGATGTAGACGCAAGAACGGAAGTGGCGATGGCACCCGCGTCACAACTAGCAAGTGAAGAAGAGTTCAGAGCCGAAATGATTATATCAGTCGCAGACAGACGCCGTCTGGACATTGTCACGTGAGAGAACCGAAACCGGCTGCCACAATCAACTTTCTGCAATACAAACAGGTGTTAACACAAAGAAAATTGAAATGATGATTAAAGACCTCCGTGATACATGGACGGTTGGCCTAGGCACATTTCATAGTCCTCATCGCAAGGACGTGAAGCATGGGAAGCGCGGCGGACTATGAAAGTTCTCACCGCGCGGCATGCGCGTGCCGCCCATCCAGCATCGCCATAGCGGCACCGCCCAAACGGCTGTGGCGGTTCCACCATTTGAAT
>JAPDOI010001916.1:0-82500 GCA_029168955.1 Aplectana chamaeleonis
GCAATCGTGAGATTCCGTGTCTTCCGTGGCTACACAAGATACAGCAAAGATCACGCTCAAGGTCAAAAATGAGTCAAGACTAAGTAACTGCAGCTTCCATCATCTTTCTCAACAGCTGTAACAAAAAATAGAAATCTCTTTTGCCATTCACTCATTTCTGAGTTTTTAGATGAGGTTATAATCGAACCAGGGTGGCGCTCTACCCGACGAAAGGCAACCCCTGCCGTCGACATTTTGCATCTCCTGTGTTGGTGCAATTTTCTCGATAAGTAGAACCCACTCATTCTAGCACTGAGCAATAATATTTTCGGAACACCCAACCTCAGAGTACAAAAAGACATTTGGAAGTTATATCGCAATGTTCAAAAATCTAAAATTTTAGAGTTTTTCGGCAGATTTTCTCGAAATAGCGTCCTATTTCTTCTCTTTCTAGGAAAGCTGTGAAAACCAGCTAACATTTTTATGTTAGTCAAAACATGACTCTTCGGCCAAAAACAACATTCTTGTTACTTCTCCTATCTCGCCTCGGGCTTATATGGGATATAGAATCGAGAAGTAGTCACCAATTTAGTATACACCCATACATCGACACTTTAAACGGGAAAGGGATTAAATACGGTGGGTTAGAAATTTGAGCATTTTTGGGCTCAAGAGAAATTGAGAGCGCCCGATGAGGCGCTCTTGGGTGGGCGGGGCAAGTGGGGCGGGCCTCGTCCCACCCCTCGTCGCGGACGAGATTGTCTCTAGACTGGCTCCTTCTCCTTTGTATTTTCCACGTTATTCAGCAGTATTCCACTAAACTCCAAAGTACTAGACGCTGCTCAACAGATCTGTTTCCTTCCCATGACTGTCCTGTAGAAGAAACACTCATCCCAAATGCATTGATTTGCTTTGCTAACTCATGAAGGTTTGCATGTTTACATGTTAACATGAAACTTTTCTTGGCTTGCAATTTGATGCTATACATTACCCATCTTTCCGCAGGATTCGATGAAAATGTGAGTCTCTTTCTCTAATTTCTTTCTCTCTCCATTCCTTTGAAACAAAGCAGTGATTTAGAATTCGTGTATAACTCTATTCGCGCAATTTTAAAATCGTCTAATGTTGTTTAACACTCTGAACCTTTTCGTTTTCCGTAGCGCGGCCTAGCAATCATACATAATAATAAACAGCTAAGAGTGTACCGGTGACCGGTGACCGTTGACCGGTGACCGGTGACCGTTGACCGGTGACCGGTGATCGTTGACCGGTGACCGTTGACCGGTGACCGGTGACCGGTGACCGGTGACCGGTGATCGTTGACCGGTGACCGTTCACCGGTGACCGTTGTCCATTGACCAGAGAATGTGCGGGACCCAGTGAGAAGTGTACCAAGGGCCGGGGAGGGTGTACGGGACCCAACTGGGAGTGCGCCGAGCGCCGAGAAAAGTGTGCTGGACCCAACTGGGGTGCGCCGAGCGCCGAGAAAAGTATAGTGGACCCAACTGGAAATGCGTCAAACGCCGGAAAAAGTGTGTTAGATACAACATGGAGTGCGCTGAGCGCCGGAAAAAAGTGTGTTGGATACAACATGGAGTGCGCTGAGCGCCGGCGAAAGCATACGGGACCCAACTGGGAGTGCGCCGAGCACCGAGAAAAGTGTGTGGGACCCAACTGGGAGTGCGCCGATCGCCGGGAAAAGTGTGTGGGACCCAACTGGGAGTGCGCCGAGCGCCGAGAAAAGTGTGTGGGACCCAAATGGGAGTGCGCCGAGCGCCAAGAAAAGTGTGTTGGACCCAACTGGAAATGCGTCAAGCGCCGGAAAAAGTGTGTTGGATACAACATGGAGTGCGCTGAGCGCCGGCGAAAGCACAAGGGATCCAACTGGGAGCGCGCCGAGCACCGAGAAAAGTGTGTGGGACCCAACTGGGAGTGCGCCGAGCGCCGAGAAAAGTGTGTGGGACCCAAATGGGAGTGCGCCGAGCGCCAAGAAAAGTGTGTTGGACCCAACTGGAAATGCGTCAAGCGCCGGAAAAAAGTGTGTTGGATACAACATGGAGTGCCCTGAGCGCCGGCGAAAGCATACGGGACCCAACTGGGAGTGCGCCGAGCGCCGAGAAAAGTGTGTGGGACCCAACTGGGAGTGCGCCGAGCGCCGGGAAAAGTGTGTGGGACCCAACTGGGAGTGCGCCGAGCGCCGAGAAAAGTGTGTGGGACCCAAATGGGAGTGCGCCGAGCGCCAAGAAAAGTGTGTTGGACCCAACTGGAAATGCGTCAAGCGCCGGAAAAAAGTGTGTTGGATACAACATGGAGTGCCCTGAGCGCCGGCGAAAGCATACGGGACCCAACTGGGAGTGCGCCGATCGCCGGGAAAAGTGTGTGGGACCCAACTGGGAGTGCGCCGAGCGCCGAGAAAAGTGTGTGGGACCCAAATGGGAGTGCGCCGAGCGCCAAGAAAAGTGTGTTGGACCCAACTGGAAATGCGTCAAGCGCCGGAAAAAGTGTGTTGGATACAACATGGAGTGCGCTGAGCGCCGGCGAAAGCATACGGGACCCAACTGGGAGTGCGCCGAGCACCGAGAAAAGTGTGTGGGACCCAACTGGGAGTGCGCCGAGCGCCGGGAAAAGTGTGTGGGACCCGACTGGGAGTGCGCCGAGCGCCGGGAAAAGTGTGTGGGACCCAACTGGGAAAGCGCCGAGCGCCGGGAAAAGTGTGTGGGACCCAACTGGGAGTGCGCCGAGCGCCGAGAAAAGTGTGTGGGACCCAAATGGGAGTGCGCCGAGCGCCAAGAAAAGTGTGTTGGACCCAACTGGAAATGCGTCAAGCGCCGGAAAAAAGTGTGTTGGATACAACATGGAGTGCCCTGAGCGCCGGCGAAAGCATACGGGACCCAACTGGGAGTGCGCCGAGCACCGAGAAAAGTGTGTGGGACCCAACTGGGAGTGCGCCGAGCGCCGAGAAAAGTGTGTGGGACCCAAATGGGAGTGCGCCGATCGCCGGGAAAAGTGTGTGGGACCCAACTGGGAAAGCGCCGAGCGCCGAGAAAAGTGTGTGGGACCCAAATGGGAGTGCGCCGAGCGCCAAGAAAAGTGTGTTGGAACCAACTGGAAATGCGTCAAGCGCCGGAAAAAGTGTGTTGGATACAACATGGAGTGCGCTGAGCGCCGGCGAAAGCACAAGGGATCCAACTGGGAGCGCGCCGAGCACCGAGAAAAGTGTGTGGGACCCAACTGGGAGTGCGCCGAGCGCCGAGAAAAGTGTGTGGGACCCAAATGGGAGTGCGCCGAGCGCCAAGAAAAGTGTGTTGGACCCAACTGGAAATGCGTCAAGCGCCGGAAAAAAGTGTGTTGGATACAACATGGAGTGCCCTGAGCGCCGGCGAAAGCATACGGGACCCAACTGGGAGTGCGCCGAGCGCCGAGAAAAGTGTGTGGGACCCAAATGGGAGTGCGCCGAGCGCCAAGAAAAGTGTGTTGGACCCAACTGGGAGTGCGCCGAGCGCCGGGAAAAGTGTGTGGGACCCGACTGGGAGTGCGCCGAGCGCCGGGAAAAGTGTGTGGGACCCAACTGGGAGTGCGCCGAGCGCCGAGAAAAGTGTGTGGGACCCAACTGGGGTGCGCCGAGCGCCAAGAAAAGTGTGTTGGACCTAACTGGAAATGCGTCAAGCGCCGGAAAAAGTGTGTTTGATACAACATGGAGTGCGCTGAGCGCCGGCGAAAGTGTACGGGACCCAACTGGGAGTGCGCAGAGCGAAGAGAAAAGTGTGTGGGACCCAACTGGGAGTGCGCCGAGCGCCGAGAAAAGTGTGTGGGACCCAACTGGGACTGCGCCGAGCGCCGGGAAATGTGTGTAGGACCCAACTGGGAGTGCGCCGAGCGCCGAGAAAAGTGTGTGGGACCCAAATGGGAGTGCGCCGAGCGCCGGGAAAAGTGTGTGGGACCCAACTGGGAGTGCGCCAAGCGCCGAGAAAAGTGTGTGGGACCCAACCGAGAGTGCGCCGAACGCCGAGAAAAGTGTGTGGGACCCAAATGGGAGTGCGCCCAGCGCCGGGAAAAGTGTGTGGGACCCAAATGGGAGTGCGCCGAGCGCCAAGAAAAGTGTGTTGGACCCAACTGGAAATGCGTCAAGCCCCGGAAAAAGTGCGGTGGATACAACATGGAGTGTGCTGGGCGGCCGCCAACGCACAAGGGACCCAACTGGGAGTGCGCCGATCGCCGGGAAAAGTGTGTGGGACCCAACTGGGAGTGCGCCGAGCGCCGAGAAAAGTGTGTGGGACCCAAATGGGAGTGCGCCGATCGCCGGGAAAAGTGTGTGGGACCCAACTGGGAGTGCGCCGAGCGCCGAGAAAAGTGTGTGGGACCCAAATGGGAGTGCGCCGAGCGCCAAGAAAAGTGTGTTGGACCCAACTGGAAATGCGTCAAGCGCCGGAAAAAGTGTGTTGGATACAACATGGAGTGCGCTGAGCGCCGGCGAAAGCACAAGGGATCCAACTGGGAGTGCGCCGAGCGCCGGCGAAAGCATACGGGACCCAACTGGGAGTGCGCCGAGCACCGAGAAAAGTGTGTGGGATCCGACTGGGAGTGCGCCGAGCGCCGGGAAAAGTGTGTGGGACCCAACTGGGAGTGCGCCGAGCGCCGAGAAAAGTATGTGGGACCCAAATGGGAGTGCGCCGAGCGCCAAGAAAAGTGTGTTGGACCCAACTGGAAATGCGTCAAGCGCCGGAAAAAAGTGTGTTGGATACAACATGGAGTGCGCTGAGCGCCGGCGAAAGCATGTGGGACCCAACTGGGAGTGCGTAGAGCGCCAGGAAAAGTGTGTGAGACCCAACTGGGAGTGCGCCGAGCGCCGAGAAAAGTGTGTGGGACCCAAATGGGAGTGCGCCGAGCGCCAAGAAAAGTGTGTTGGACCCAACTGGAAATGCGTCAAGCGCCGGAAAAAGTGTGTTGGATACAACATGGAGTGCGCTGAGCGCCGGCGAAAGCATACGGGACCCAACTGGGAGTGCGCCGAGCACCGAGAAAAGTGTGTGGGACCCAACTGGGAGTGCGCCGAGCGCCGGGAAAAGTGTGTGGGACCCAACTGGGAAAGCGCCGAGCGCCGGGAAAAGTGTGTGGGACCCAACTGGGAGTGCGCCGAGCGCCGAGAAAAGTGTGTGGGACCCAAATGGGAGTGCGCCGAGCGCCAAGAAAAGTGTGCTGGACCCAACTGGGGTGCGCCGAGCGCCGAGAAAAGTATGTGGGACCCAACTGGGAGTGCGCCGAGCGCCGGAAAAAGTGTGTTGGATACAATATGGAGTGCGCTGAGCGCCGGCGAAAGCATACGGGACCCAACTGGGAGTGCGCTGAGCGCCGGCGAAAGCATACGGGACCCAACTGGGAGTGCGCCGAGCACCGAGAAAAGTGTGTGGGACCCAACTGGGAGTGCGCCGAGCGCCGGGAAAAGTGTGTGGGACCTAACTCGGAGTGCGCCGAGCCCTGAGAAAAGTGTGTGGGACCCAAATGTGAGTGCGCCGAGCGCCAAGAAAAGTGTGTATGACTAACTGGAAATGCGTCTAGCGCCGAAAAAAAAGGCGTTGGATACAACATGGAGTGCGCTGAGCGCCGGCGAAAGCATGTGGAACCCAACTGGGAGTGCGCTGAGCGCCGACAAATGTGTGTTGGACCCAACTAGGAGTGCGCCGAGCCCTGAGAAAAGTGTGTGGGACCCAAATGTGAGTGCGCCGAGCGCCAAGAAAAGTGTGTATGACTAACTGGAAATGCGTCTAGCGCCGAAAAAAAGGCGTTGGATACAACATGGAGTGCGCTGAGCGCCGGCGAAAGTGTACGGGACCCAACTGGGAGTGCGCCGAGCGCCGAGAAAAGTGTGTGGGACCCAACTGGGAGTGCGCCGAGCGCCGGGAAAAGTGTGTGGGACCCAACTGGGAGTGCGCCGAGCGCCGGGAAAAGTGTGTGGGACCCAACTGGGAGTGCGCCGAGCGCCGAGAAAAGTGTGTGGGACCCAACTGGGAGTGCGCCGAGCGCCGAGAAAAGTGTGTGGGACCCAAATGGGAGTGCGCCGAGCGCCAAGAAAAGTGTGTTGGACCCAACTGGAAATGCGTCAAGCGCCGGAAAAAAGTGTGTTGGATACAACATGGAGTGCCCTGAGCGCCGGCGAAAGCATACGGGACCCAACTGGGAGTGCGCCGAGCACCGAGAAAAGTGTGTGGGACCCAAATGGGAGTGCGCCGATCGCCGGGAAAAGTGTGTGGGACCCAACTGGGAGTGCGCCGAGCGCCGAGAAAAGTGTGTGGGACCCAAATGGGAGTGCGCCGAGCGCCAAGAAAAGTGTGTTGGACCCAACTGGAAATGCGTCAAGCGCCGGAAAAAGTGTGTTGGATACAACATGGAGTGCGCTGAGCGCCGGCGAAAGCATACGGGACCCAACTGGGAGTGCGCCGAGCGCCGGGAAAAGTGTGTGGGACCCAACTGGGAGTGCGCCGAGCGCCGAGAAAAGTGTGTGGGACCCAAATGGGAGTGCGCCGAGCGCCAAGAAAAGTGTGTTGGACCCAACTGGAAATGCGTCAAGCGCCGGAAAAAGTGTGTTGGATACAACATGGAGTGCCCTGAGCGCCGGCGAAAGCATACGGGACCCAACTGGGAGTGCGCCGAGCACCGAGAAAAAAGTGTGGGACCCAACTGGGAGTGCGCCGAGCGCCGGGAAAAGTGTGTGGGACCCGACTGGGAGTGCGCCGAGCGCCGGGAAAAGTGTGTGGGACCCAAATGGGAGTGCGCCGAGCGCCGAGAAAAGTATGTGGGACCCAAATGGGAGTGCGCCGAGCGCCAAGAAAAGTGTGCTGGACCCAACTGGGGTGCGCCGAGCGCCAGGAAAAGTGTGTTGGACCCAACTGGAAATGCGTCAAGCGCCGGAAAAAAGTGTGTTGGATACAACATGGAGTGCCCTGAGCGATGGCGAAAGCATACGGGACCCAACTGGGAGTGCGCCGAGCACCGAGAAAAGTGTGTGGGACCCAACTGGGAGTGCGCCGAGCGCCGAGAAAAGTGTGTGGGACCCAAATGGGAGTGCGCCGATCGCCGGGAAAAGTGTGTGGGACCCAACTGGGAGTGCGCCGAGCGCCGAGAAAAGTGTGTGGGACCCAAATGGGAGTGCGCCGAGCGCCAAGAAAAGTGTGTTGGACCCAACTGGAAATGCGTCAAGCGCCGGAAAAAGTGTGTTGGATACAACATGGAGTGCGCTGAGCGCCGGGAAAAGTGTGTGGGACCCAACTGGGAGTGCGCCGAGCGCCGAGAAATGTGTGTGGGACCCAACTGGGTGTGCGCCGAGCGCCGAGAAAAGTGTGTGGGACCCAAATGGGAGTGCGCCGAGCGCCAAGAAAAGTGTGTTGGACCCAACTGGAAATGCGTCAAGAGCCGGAAAAAGTGTGTTGGATACAACATGGAGTGCGCGGAGGGCCGGCGAAAGGGGACGGGACCCAACTGGGAGTGCGCCGAGCGCCGAGAAAAGTGTGTGGGACCCAACTGGGAGTGCGCCGAACGCCGAGAAAAGTGTGTGGGACCCAACTGGGAGTGCGCCGAGCGCCGGGAAAAGTGTGTGGGACCCAACTGGGAGTGCGACGAGCGCCGGGAAAAGTGTGTGGGAGCCAACTGGGAGTGCGCCGAGCGCCGAGAAAAGTGTGTGGGACCCAAATGTGAGTGCGCCGAGCGCCGAGAAAAGTGTGTATGACTAACTGGAAATGCGTCTAGCGCCGGAAAAAAAAGGTGTTGGATACAACATGGAGTGCGCTGAGCGCCGGCGAAAGTGTACGGGACCCAACTGGGAGTGCGCCGAGCGCCGAGAAAAGTGTGTGGGACCCAACTGGGAGTGCGCCGAGCGCCGAGAAAAGTGTGTGGGACCCAACTGGGAGTGCGCCGAGCGCCGGGAAAAGTGTGTGGGACCCAACTGGGAGTGCGCCGAGCGCCGAGAAAAGTGTGTGGGACCCAAATGGGAGTGCGCCGAGCGCCAAGAAAAGTGTGCTGGACCCAACTGGAAATGCGTCAAGCGCCGGAAAAAGTGTGTTAGATACACCATGGAGTGCGCAGAGCGCCGGCGAAAGCATACGGGACCCAACTGGGAGCGCGCCGAGCACCGAGAAAAGTGTGTGGGACCCAACTGGGAGTGCGCCGAGCGCCGAGAAAAGTGTGTGGGACCCAAATGGGAGTGCGCCGAGCGTCAAGAAAAGTGTGTTGGACCCAACTGGAAATGCGTCAAGCGCCGGAAAAAAGTGTGTTGGATACAACATGGAGTGCGCTGAGCGCCGGCGAAAGCATAAGGGACCCAACTGGGAGTGCGCCGAGCACCGGGAAAAGTGTGTGGGACCTAACTGGGAGTGCGCCGAGCGCCGGGAAAAGTGTGTGGGACCTAACTCGGAAAGCGCCGAGCGCCGGGAAAAGTGTGTGGGACATAAGTGGGAGTGCGCCGAGCGCCGAGAAAAGTGTATGTGACCTGACTGGGAGTGCGCCGAGCGCCGGGAAAAGTGTGTGGGACCCAACTGGGAGTGCGCTGAGCGCCGACAAATGTGTGTTGGACCCAACTGGAAATGCGTCAAGCGCCGGAAAAAGTGTGTTGGATACAACATGGGGTGCGCTGAGCGAGGCGAAAGTGTACGCGACCCAACTGGGAGTGCGCCGAGCGCCGAGAAAAATGTGTGGGACCCAACTGGGAGTGCGCCGAGCGCCGGGAAAAGTGTGTGGGACCTAACTCGGAGTGCGCCGAGCGCCGGGAAAAGTGTAAGGGACCCAACTGGGAGTGCGCCGAGCGCCGAGAAAAGTGTGTGGGACCCAAATGTGAGTGCGCCGAGCGCCAAGAAAAGTGTGTATGACTAACTGGAAATGCGTCTAGCGCCGAAAAAAAGGCGTTGGATACAACATGGAGTGCGCTGAGCGCCGGCGAAAGTGTACGGGACCCAACTGGGAGTGCGCCGAGCGCCGAGAAAAGTGTGTGGGACCCAACTGGGAGTGCGCCGAGCGCCGAGAAATGTGTGTGGGACCCAAGTGGGAGTGCGCCGAGCGCCGGGAAAAGTGTGTTGGACCCAACTGGAAATGCGTCTAGCGCCGGAAAAAAGTGTGTTGGATACAACATGGAGTGCGCCGAGCGCCGGCGAAAGTGTGGGACCCAACTGGGAGTGCGCCGAGCGCCGAGAAAAGTGTTTGGGACCCAACTGGGAGAGCGCCGAGCGCCGAGAAATGTGTGTGGGATCCAACTGGGAGTGCGTCGAGCGCCGGGAAAAGTGTGTGGGACCCAACCGGGAGTGCGCCCAGCGCAGAGAAATGTGTGTGGGACCCAACTGGGAGTGCGCCGAGCGCCGAGAAGAATGTGTGGGACCCAACTGGGAGTGCGCCGAGCGCCGGGAAAAATGTGTGGGACCCAGCTGGGAGTGCGCCGAGCGCCGAGAAAAGTGTGTATGACCCAACTAGGAGTGCGCCGAGCCCCGAGAGAAGTGTGTGGGACCCAAATGTGAGTGCGCCGAGCGCCGAGAAAAGTGTGTTGGACCCAACTGGAAATGCGTCAAACGCCGGAAAAAGTGTGTTAGATACAACATGGAGTGCGCTGAGCGCCGGCGAAAGCATACGGGACCCAACTGGGAGTGCGCCGAGCACCGAGAAAAGTGTGTGGGACCCAACTGGGAGTGCGCCGAGCGCCGAGAAAAGTGTGTGGGACCCAAATGGGAGTGCGCCGAGCGCCAAGAAAAGTGTGTTGGAACCAACTGGAAATGCGTCAAGCGCCGGAAAAAGTGTGTTGGATACAACATGGAGTGCGCTGAGCGCCGGCGAAAGCATACGGGACCCAACTGGGAGTGCGCCGAGCGCCGAGAAAAGTGTGCTGGACCCAACTGGGAGTGCGCCGAGCGCCGAGAAAAGTGTGTGGGACCCAACTGGGAGTGCGCCGAGCGCCAAGAAAAGTGTGTTGGAACCAACTGGAAATGCGTCAAGCGCCGGAAAAAGTGTGTTAGATACAACATGGAGTGCGCTGAGCGCCGGCGAAAGCATACGGGACCCAACTGGGAGTGCGTCGAGCGCCGGGAAAAGTGTGTGGAACCCAACCGGGAATGCGCCCAGCGCCGAGAAATGTGTGTGGGACCCAACTGGGGTGCGCCGAGCGCCGAGAAATGTGTGTTGGACCCAACTGGAAATGCGTCAAGCGCCGGAAAAAGTGTGTTGGATACAACATGGAGTGCGCTGAGCGCCGGCCAAAGCATACGGGACCCAACTGGGAGTGCGCCGATCGCCGGGAAAAGTGTGTGGGACCCAACTGGGAGTGCGCCGAGAAAAGTGTGTGGGACCCAAATGGGAGTGCGCCGAGCGCCAAGAAAAGTGTGTTGGACCCAACTGGAAATGCGTCAAGCGCCGGAAAAAGTGTGTTGGATACAATATGGAGTGCGCTGAGCGCCGGCGAAAGCATACGGGACCCAACTGGGAGTGCGCCGAGCACCGAGAAAAGTGTGTGGGACCCAACTGGGAGTGCGCCGAGCGCCGAGAAAAGTGTGTGGGACCCAACTGGGAGTGCGCCGAGCGCCGAGAAAAGTGTGTGGGACCCAACTGGGAGTGCGCCGAGCGCCGGGAAAAGTGTGTGGGCCCCGACTGGGAGTGCGCCGAGCGCCGGGAAAAGTGTGTGTTGGACCCAACTGGAAATGCGTCAAGCGCCGGAAAAAGTGTGTTGGATACAATATGGAGTGCGCTGAGCGCCGGCGAAAGCATACGGGACCCAACTGGGAGTGCGCCGAGCGCCGAGAAAAGTGTGGGACCCAACTGGGAGTGCGTCGAGCGCCGAGAAAAGTGTGTGGGACCCAAATGGGAGTGCGCCGAGCGCCAGGAAAAGTGTGTTGGACCCAACTGGAAATGCGTCAAGCGCCGGAAAAAGTGTGTTAGATACAACATGGAGTGCGCTGAGCGCCGGCGAAAGCATACGGGACCCAACTGGGAGTGCGCCGAGCACCGAGAAAAGTGTGTGGGACCCAACTGGGAGTGCGCCGAGCGCCGAGAAAAGTGTGTGGGACCCAAATGGGAGTGCGCCGATCGCCGGGAAAAGTGTGTGGGACCCAACTGGGAAAGCGCCGAGCGCCGAGAAAAGTGTGTTGGATACAACATCGAGTGCCCTGAGCGCCGGCGAAAGCATACGGGACCCAACTGGGAGCGCGCCGAGCACCGAGAAAAGTGTGTGGGACCCAACTGGGAGTGCGCCGAGCGCCGAGAAAAGTGTGTGGGACCCAAATGGGAGTGCGCCGAGCGCCAAGAAAAGTGTGTTGGACCCAACTGGAAATGCGTCAAGCGCCGGAAAAAAGTGTGTTGGATACAACATGGAGTGCGCTGAGCGCCAAGAAAAGTGTGTGGGACCCAAATGGGAGTGCGCCGAGCGCCGGGAAAAGTGTGTGGGACCCAACTGGGAGTGCGCCGAGCGCCGAGAAAAGTGTGTGGGACCCAAATGGGAGTGCGCCGAGCGCCAAGAAAAGTGTGTTGGACCCAACTGGAAATGCGTCAAGCGCCGGAAAAAGTGTGTTGGATACAACATGGAGTGCGCTGAGCGCCGGCGAAAGCACAAGGGATCCAACTGGGAGCGCGCCGAGCACCGAGAAAAGTGTGTGGGACCCAACTGGGAGTGCGCCGAGCGCCGAGAAAAGTGTGTGGGACCCAAATGGAAATGCGTCAAGCGCCGGAAAAAGTGTGTTGGATACAACATGGAGTGCCCTGAGCGCCGGCGAAAACATACGGGACCCAACTGGGAGTGCGCTGAGCGCCGAGAAAAGTGTGTAGGACCCAACTGGGAGTGAGCCGAGCGCCGAGAAAAGTGTGTGGGACCCAACTGGGAGTGCGCCGAGCGCCGGGAAAAGTGTGTGGGACCCAACTGGGAGTGCGCCGAGCGCCGAGAAAAGTGTGTGGGACCCAACTGGGAGTGCGCCGAGCGCCGAGAAAAGTGTGTTGGACCCAACTGGGGTGCGCCGAGCGCCGAGAAAAGTGTGTGGGACCCAACTGTGAGTGCGCCGAGCGCCGGGAAAAGTGTGTGGGACCCAAATGTGAGTGCGCCGAGCGCGGGGAAAAGTGTGTGGGACCCAACTGGGAGTGCGCCGAGCGCCGAGAAAAGTGTGTGGGACCCAACTGGGAGTGCGCCGAGCGCCAAGAAAAGTGTGTTGGACCCAACTGGAAATTCGTCAAGCGCCGGAAAAAAGTGTCTTGGATACAACATGGAGTGCGCTGAGCGCCGGCGAAAGCATACGGGACCCAACTGGGAGTGCGCCGAGCACCGAGAAAAGTGTGTGGGACCCAACTGGGAGTGCGCCGAGCGCCGAGAAAAGTGTGTGGGACCCAAATGGGAGTGCGCCGAGCGCCAAGAAAAGTGTGTTGGACCCAACTGGAAATGCGTCAAGCGCCGGAAAAAGTGTGTTGGATACAACATGGAGTGCCCTGAGCGCCGGCGAAAGCATACGGGACCCAACTGGGAGTGCGCCGAGCGCCGAGAAAAGTGTGCTGGACCCAACTGGGGTGCGCCGAGCGCCGGGAAAAGTGTGTGGGACCCAACTGGGAGTGCGCCGAGCGCCGAGAAAAGTGTGTGGGACCCAAATGGGAGTGCGCCGAGCGCCAAGAAAAGTGTGTTGGACCCAACTGGAAATGCGTCAAGCGCCGGAAAAAGTGTGTTGGATACAACATGGAGTGCGCTGAGCGCCGGCGAAAGCACAAGGGATCCAACTGGGAGCGCGCCGAGCACCGAGAAAAGTGTGTGGGACCCAACTGGGAGTGCGCCGAGCGCCGAGAAAAGTGTGTGGGACCCAAATGGGAGTGCGCCGAGCGCCAAGAAAAGTGTGTTGGACCCAACTGGAAATGCGTCAAGCGCCGGAAAAAAGTGTGTTGGATACAACATGGAGTGCCCTGAGCGCCGGCGAAAGCATACGGGACCCAACTGGGAGTGCGCCGAGCGCCGAGAAAAGTGTGTGGGACCCAAATGGGAGTGCGCCGAGCGCCAAGAAAAGTGTGTTGGACCCAACTGGAAATGCGTCAAGCGCCGGAAAAAGTGTGTTGGATACAACATGGAGTGCCCTGAGCGCCGGCGAAAGCATACGGGACCCAACTGGGAGTGCGCCGATCGCCGGGAAAAGTGTGTGGGACCCAACTGGGAGTGCGCCGAGCGCCGAGAAAAGTGTGTGGGACCCAAATGGGAGTGCGCCGAGCGCCAAGAAAAGTGTGTTGGACCCAACTGGAAATGCGTCAAGCGCCGGAAAAAGTGTGTGATACAACATGGAGTGCGCTGAGCGCCGGCGAAAGCATACGGGACCCAACTGGGAGTGCGCCGAGCGCCGAGAAAAGTGTTTGGGACCCAACTGGGAGAGCGCCGAGCGCCGAGAAATGTGTGTGGGATCCAACTGGGAGTGCGTCGAGCGCCGGGAAAAGTGTGTGGGACCCAACCGGGAGTGCGCCCAGCGCCGAGAAATGTGTGTGGGACCCAACTGGGAGTGTGCCGAGCGCCGGGAAAAGTGTGGGACCCAACTGGGAGTGTGCCGAGCGCCGGGAAAAGTGTGTGGGTCCCAACTGGGGTGCGCCGAGCGCCGAGAAAAGTGTGTTGGACCCAACTGGAAATGCGTCAAGCGCCGGAAAAAAAAGTGTGTTGGATACAACATGGATTGCGCTGAGCGCCGGGAAAAGTGTACGGGACCCAACTGGGAGTGCGCCGAGCGCCGAGAAAAGTGTGTGGGGCCGGACTGGGAGTGCGCCGAGCGCCGGGAAAAGTGTGTGGGACCCAACTGGAAGTGCGCGGAGCGCCGAGAAAAGTGTGTTGGACCCAACTGGAAATGCGTCAAACGCCGGAAAAAGTGTGTTAGATACAACATGGAGTGCGCTGAGCGCCGGCGAAAGCATACGGGACCCAACTGGGAGTGCGCCGAGCACCGAGAAAAGTGTGGGACCCAACTGGGAGTGCGCCGAGCGCCGAGAAAAGTGTGTGGGACCCAAATGGGAGTGCGCCGAGCGCCAAGAAAAGTGTGTTGGAACCAACTGGAAATGCGTCAAGCGCCGGAAAAAGTGTGTTGGATACAACATGGAGTGCGCTGAGCGCCGGCGAAAGCACAAGGGATCCAACTGGGAGCGCACCGAGCACCGAGAAAAGTGTGTGGGACCCAACTGGGAGTGCGCCGAGCGCCGAGAAAAGTGTGTGGGACCCAAATGGGAGTGCGCCGAGCGCCAAGAAAAGTGTGTTGGACCCAACTGGAAATGCGTCAAGCGCCGGAAAAAGTGTGTTGGATACAACATGGAGTGCCCTGAGCGCCGGCGAAAGCATACGGGACCCAACTGGGAGTGCGCCGAGCGCCGAGAAAAGTGTGTGGGACCCAAATGGGAGTGCGCCGAGCGCCAAGAAAAGTGTGTTGGACCCAACTGGAAATGCGTCAAGCGCCGGAAAAAGTGTGTTGGATACAACATGGAGTGCCCTGAGCGCCGGCGAAAGCATACGGGACCCAACTGGGAGTGCGCCGATCGCCGGGAAAAGTGTGTGGGACCCAACTGGGAGTGCGCCGAGCGCCGAGAAAAGTGTGTGGGACCCAAATGGGAGTGCGCCGAGCGCCAAGAAAAGTGTGTTGGACCCAACTGGAAATGCGTCAAGCGCCGGAAAAAAGTGTGTTGGATACAACATGGAGTGCCCTGAGCGCCGGCGAAAGCATACGGGACCCAACTGGGAGTGCGCCGAGCGCCGAGAAAAGTGTGTGGGACCCAACTGTGAGTGCGCCGAGCGCCGAGAAAAGTGTGTGGGACCCAAATGGGAGTGCGCCGAGCGCCGGAAAAGTGTGTGGGACCCAACCGGGAGTGCGCCGAGCGCCGAGAAAAGTGTGTGGGACCCAACTGGGAGTGCGCCGATCGCCGGGAAAAGTGTGTGAGACCCAACTGAGAGTGCGCCGAGCGCCGAGAAAAGTGTGTGGGACCCAAATGGGAGTGCGCCGAGCGCCAAGAAAAGTGTGTTGGACCCAACTGGAAATGCGTCAAGCGCCGGAAAAAGTGTGTTGGATACAACATGGAGTGCGCTGAGCGCCGGCGAAAGCACAAGGGATCCAAATGGGAGTGCGCCGAGCGCCAAGAAAAGTGTGTTGGACCCAACTGGAAATGCGTCAAGCGCCGGAAAAAAGTGTGTGGGACCCGAATGGGAGTGCGCCGAGCGCCAAGAAAAGTGTGTTGGATCCAACTGGAAATGCGTCAAGCGCCGGAAAAAGTGTGTTGGATACAACATGGAGTGCGCTGAGCGCCGGCGAAAGCATACGGGACCCAACTGGGAGTGCGCCGAGCACCGAGAAAAGTGTGTGGGACCATACTGGGAGTGCGCCGAGCGCCGGGAAAAGTGTGTGGGACCCAACTGGGGGTGCGGCGAGCGCCGAGAAAAGTGTGTGGGACCCAAATGGGAGTGCGCCGAGCGCCAAGAAAAGTGTGTTGGACCCAACTGGAAATGCGTCAAGCGCCGGAAAAAGTGTGTTGGATACAACATGGAGTGCGCTGAGCGCCGGCGAAAGCATACGGGACCCAACTGGGAGTGCGCCGAGCACCGAGAAAAGTGTGTGGGACCCAACTGGGAGTGCGCCGAGCGCCGAGAAAAGTGTGTGGGACCCAAATGGGAGTGCGCCGAGCGCCAAGAAAAGTGTGTTGGACCCAACTGGAAATGCGTCAAGCGCCGGAAAAAGTGTGTTGGATACAACATGGAGTGCGCTGAGCGCCGGCGAAAGCATACGGGACCCAAATGGGAGTGCGCCGAGCGCCGAGAAAAGTGTGTGGGACCCAAATGGGAGTGCGCCGAGCGTCAAGAAAAGTGTGTTGGACCCAACTGGAAATGCGTCAAGCGCCGGAAAAAAGTGTGTTGGACCCAACTGGAAATGCGTCAAACGCCGGAAAAAGTGTGTTGGATACAACATGGAGTGCGCTGAGCGCCGGCGAAAGCACAAGGGATCCAACTGGGAGCGCGCCGATCGCCGGGAAAAGTGTGTGGGACCCAACTGGGAGTGCGCCGAGCGCCGAGAAAAGTGTGTGGGACCCAAATGGGAGTGCGCCGAGCGCCAAGAAAAGTGTGGTGGACCGAATTGGAAATGCGTCAAGCGCCGGAAAAAGTGTGTTGGATACAACATGGAGTGCGCTGAGCGCCGGCGAAAGCATACGGGACCCAACTGGGAGGGCGCCGAGCGCCGAGAAAAGTGTGTGGGACCCAACTGGGAGTGCGCCGAGCGCCGAGAAAAGTGTGTGGGACCCAACTGGGAGTGCGCCGAGCGCCGGGAAAAGTGTGTGGGACCCAACTGGGAGTGCGCCGAGCGCCGGGAAAAGTGTGTGGGACCCAACTGGGAGTGCGCCGAGCGCCGAGAAAAGTGTGTGGGACCCAACTGGGAGTGAGCCGAGCGCCGAGAAAAGTGTGTGGGACCCAACTGGGAGTGCGCCGAGCGCCGAGAAAAGTGTGTGGGACCCAACTGGGAGTGCGCCGAGCGCCGAGAAAAGTGTGTTGGACCCAACTGGAAATGCGTCAAGCGCCGGAAAAAAGTGTGTTGGAACCAACTGGAAATGCGTCAAGCGCCGGAAAAAGTGTGTGGGACCCAACTGGGAGTGCGCCGAGCGCCGAGAAAAGTGTGTGGGACCCAAATGGGAGTGCGCCGAGCGCCAAGAAAAGTGTGTTGGACCCAACTGGAAATGCGTCAAGCGCCGGAAAAAAGTGTGTTGGATACAACATGGAGTGCCCTGAGCGCCGGCGAAAGCATACGGGACCCAACTGGGAGTGCGCCGAGCGCCGAGAAAAGTGTGTGGGACCCAAATGGGAGTGCGCCGAGCGCCAAGAAAAGTGTGTTGGACCCAACTGGAAATGCGTCAAGCGCCGGAAAAAGTGTGTTGGATACAACATGGAGTGCGCTGAGCGCCGGCGAAAGCATACGGGATCCAACTGGGAGCGCGCCGAGCACCGAGAAAAGTGTGTGGGACCCAACTGGGAGTGCGCCGAGCGCCGAGAAAAGTGTGTGGGACCCAAATGGGAGTGCGCCGAGCGCCAAGAAAAGTGTGTTGGACCCAACTGGAAATGCGTCAAGCGCCGGAAAAAAGTGTGTTGGATACAACATGGAGTGCCCTGAGCGCCGGCGAAAGTGTGTGGAACCCAACTGGGAGTGCGCCGAGCGCCGAGAAATGTGTGTGGGACCCAACTGGGA
Source organism: Aplectana chamaeleonis (assembly GCA_029168955.1). Taxonomy (NCBI): domain Eukaryota; kingdom Metazoa; phylum Nematoda; class Chromadorea; order Rhabditida; family Cosmocercidae; genus Aplectana; species Aplectana chamaeleonis. The sequence goes on from JAPDOI010001916.1 coordinate 17,154, forward strand.
GTGCGCCGAGCGCCGGGAAAAGTGTGTTGGACCCAACTGGAAATTCGTCAAGCGCCGGAAAAAAGTGTCTTGGATACAACATGGAGTGCGCTGAGCGCCGGCGAAAGTGTGTGGGACCCAACTGGGAGTGCGCCGAGCGCCGGGAAAAGTGTGTGGGACCCAACTGGGAGTGCGCCGAGCGCCGAGAAAAGTGTGTGGGACCCAACTGGGAGTGCGCCGAGCGCCGAGAAAAGTGTGTTGGACCCAACTGGGGTGCGCCGAGCGCCGAGAAAAGTGTGTGGGACCCAACTGTGAGTGCGCCGAGCGCCGGGAAAAGTGTGTGGGACCCAACTGGGAGTGCGCCGAGCGCCGAGAAAAGTGTGTTGGACCCAACTGGGGTGCGCCGAGCGCCGAGAAACGTGTGTTGGACCTAACTGGAAATGCGTCAAGCGCCGGAAAAAAGTGTGTTTGATACAACATGGAGTGCGCTGAGCCCCGAGAAAAGTGTGTGGGACCCAAATGTGAGTGCGCCGAGCGCCGAGAAAGCGTGTGGGACCCAACTGGGAGTGCGTAGAGCACCGGGAAAAGTGTGTGGGACCCAACTGGAAATTCGTCAAGCGCCGGAAAAAAGTGTGTTAGATACAACATGGAGTGCGCTGAGCGCCGGCGAAAGCATACGGGACCCAACTGGGAGTGCGCCGGGCACCGAGAAAAGTGTGTGGGACCCAAATGGGAGTGCGCCGAGCGCGAAGAAAAGTGTGCTGGACCCAACTGGAAATGCGTCAAGCGCCGGAAAAAGTGTGTTAGATACAACATGGAGTGCGCTGAGCGCCGGCGAAAGCATACGGGACCCAACTGGGAGTGCGCCGAGCACCGAGAAAAGTGTGTGGGACCCAACTGGGAGTGCGCCGAGCGCCGGGAAAAGTGTGTGGGACCCAACTGGAAATGCGTCAAGCGCCGGAAAAAGTGTGTTGGATACAATATGGAGTGCGCTGGGCGCCGGGGAAAGCATACGGGACCCAAGTGGTAGTGCGCCGAGCGCCGAACAAAGTGTGTGGGACCCAACTGGGAGTGCGCTGAACGCCGAGAAAAGTGTGTGGGACCCAAATGGGAGTGCGCCGAGCGCCGGGAAAAGTGTGTGGGACCCAAATGGGAGTGCGCCCAGCGCCGGGAAAAGTGTGTGGGACCCAAATGGGAGTGCGCCGAGCGCCGAGAAAAGTGTGTGGGACCCAAATGGGAGTGCGCCGAGCGCCAAGAAAAGTGTGTTGGACCCAACTGGAAATGCGTCAAGCGCCGGAAAAAAAGTGTGCTGGATACAACATGGAGTGCGCTGAGCGCCGGCGAAAGCATACGGGACCCAACTGGGAGTGCGCCGAGCGCCGAGAAAAGTGTGTGGGACCCAACTGGGAGTGCGCCGAGCGCCGAGAAAAGTGTGTGGGACCCAACTGGGAGTGCGCCGAGCGCCGGCGAAAGTGTGTTGGACCCAACTGGGAGTGCGCCGAGCGCCGAGAAAAATGTGTGGGACCCATCTGGGAGTGCGCAGAGCGCCAAGAAAAGAGTGTGGGACCCAACTGGGAGTGCGCCGAGCGCCAAGAAAAGTGTGTTGGACCCAACTGGAAATGCGTCAAGCGCCGGAAAAAGTGTGTTGGATACAACATGGAGTGCGCTGAGCGCCGGCGAAAGCATACGGGACCCAACTGGGAGTGCGCCGAGCACCGAGAAAAGTGTGTGGGACCCAACTGGGAGTGCGCCGAGCGCCGGGAAAAGTGTGTGGGACCCGACTGGGAGTGCGCCGAGCGCCGGGAAAAGTGTGTGGGACCCAACTGGGAGTGCGCCGAGCGCCGAGAAAAGTGTGTGGGACCCAAATGGGAGTGCGCCGAGCGCCAAGAAAAGTGTGTTGGACCCAACTGGAAATGCGTCAAGCGCCGGAAAAAAGTGTGTTGGATACAACATGGAGTGCCCTGAGCGCCGGCGAAAGCATACGGGACCCAACTGGGAGTGCGCCGATCGCCGGGAAAAGTGTGTGGGACCCAACTGGGAGTGCGCCGAGCGCCGAGAAAAGTGTGTGGGACCCAAATGGGAGTGCGCCGAGCGCCGAGAAAAGTGTGTGGGACCCAAATGGGAGTGCGCCGAGCGCCAAGAAAAGTGTGTTGGACCCAACTGGAAATGCGTCAAACGCCGGAAAAAGTGTGTTAGATACAACATGGAGTGCGCTGAGCGCCGGCGAAAGCATACGGGACCCAACTGGGAGTGCGCCGAGCACCGAGAAAAGTGTGTGGGACCCAACTGGGAGTGCGCCGAGCGCCGAGAAAAGTGTGTGGGACCCAAATGGGAGTGCGCCGATCGCCGGGAAAAGTGTGTGGGACCCAACTGGGAGTGCGCCGATCGTAGGGAAAAGTGTGTGGGACCCAACTGGGAAAGCGCCGAGCGCCGAGAAAAGTGTGTGGGACCCAAATGGGAGTGCGCCGAGCGCCAAGAAAAGTGTGTTGGAACCAACTGGAAATGCGTCAAGCGCCGGAAAAAGTGTGTTGGATACAACATGGAGTGCGCTGAGCGCCGGCGAAAGCACAAGGGATCCAACTGGGAGCGCGCCGAGCACCGAGAAAAGTGTGTGGGACCCAACTGGGAGTGCGCCGAGCGCCGAGAAAAGTGTGTGGGACCCAACTGGGAAAGCGCCGAGCGCCGAGAAAAGTGTGTGGGACCCAAATGGGAGTGCGCCGAGCGCCAAGAAAAGTGTGTTGGAACCAACTGGAAATGCGTCAAACGCCGGAAAAAGTGTGTTAGATACAACATGGAGTGCGCTGAGCGCCGGCGAAAGCATACGGGACCCAACTGGGAGTGCGCCGAGCGCCGAGAAAAGTGTGTGGGACCCAAATGGGAGTGCGCCGAGCGCCAAGAAAAGTGTGTTGGACCCAACTGGAAATGCGTCAAGCGCCGGAAAAAAGTGTGTTGGATACAACATGGAGTGCCCTGAGCGCCGGCGAAAGCATACGGGACCCAACTGGGAGTGCGCCGAGCGCCGAGAAAAGTGTGTGGGACCCAAATGGGAGTGCGCCGAGCGCCAAGAAAAGTGTGTTGGACCCAACTGGAAATGCGTCAAGCGCCGGAAAAAGTGTGTTGGATACAACATGGAGTGCGCTGAGCGCCGGCGAAAGCATACGGGACCCAACTGGGAGTGCGCCGAGCACCGAGAAAAGTGTGTGGGACCCAACTGGGAGTGCGCCGAGCGCCGGGAAAAGTGTGTGGGACCCGACTGGGAGTGCGCCGAGCGCCGGGAAAAGTGTGTGGGACCCAACTGGGAAAGCGCCGAGCGCCGGGAAAAGTGTGTGGGACCCAACTGGGAGTGCGCCGAGCGCCGAGAAAAGTGTGTGGGACCCAAATGGGAGTGCGCCGAGCGCCAGGAAAAGTGTGTTGGACCCAACTGGAAATGCGTCAAGCGCCGGAAAAAAGTGTGTTGGATACAACATGGAGTGCCCTGAGCGCCGGCGAAAACATACGGGACCCAACTGGGAGTGCGCCGAGCGCCGGGAAAAGTGTGTGGGATCCGACTGGGAGTGCGCCGAGCGCCGGGAAAAGTGTGTGGGACCCAACTGGGAAAGCGCCGAGCGCCGGGAAAAGTGTGTGGGACCCAACTGGGAGTGCGCCGAGCGCCGAGAAAAGTGTGTGGGACCCAAATGGGAGTGCGCCGAGCGCCGGTAAAAGTGTGTGGGACCCAGCAGGGAGTGCGCCGAGAAAAGTGTAGTGGACCCAACTGGAAATGCGTCAAGCGCCGGAAAAAAAGTGTGTTGGATACAACATGGAGTGCGCTGAGCGCCGGCGAAAGCATACGGGACCCAACTGGGAGTGCGCCGAACGCCGGTAAAAGTGTGTGAGACCCAACCGGGAGTGCGCCGAGCGCCGAGAAAAGTGTGTGGGACCCAAATGGGAGTGCGCCGAGCGCCAAGAAAAGTGTGTATGACCCAACTGGAAATGCGTCAAGCGCCGGAAAAAGTGTGTTGTATACAACACGGAGTGCGCTGAGCGCCGGCGAAAGTGTACGGGACCCAACTGGGAGTGCGCCGAGCGCCGAGAAATGTGTGTGGGACCCAACTGGGAGTGCGCCGAGCGCCGAGAAAAGTGTGTGGGACCCAACTGGGAGTGCGCCGAGCGCCGAAAAAAGTGTGCTGGACCCAACTGGGGTGCGCCGAGCGCCGAGAAAAGTGTAGTGGACCCAACTGGAAATGCGTCAAGCGCCGGAAAAAAGTGTGTGGGAACCAACTTGGGGTGCGCCGAGCGCCGAGAAAAGTGTGTGTGACCCAATTGGGAGTGCGCCGAGCGCCGAGAAAAGTATGTGGGACCCAACTGGGAGTGCGTCAAGCGCCGGAAAAAAGTCTGTTGGATACAACATGGAGTGCGCCGAGCGCCGGCGAAAGCATACGGGACCCAACTGGGAGTGCGCCGAGCACCGAGAAAAGTGTGTGGGATCCGACTGGGAGTGCGCCGAGCGCCGGGAAAAGTGTGTGGGACCCAACTGGGAAAGCGCCGAGCGCCGGGAAAAGTGTGTGGGACCCAACTGGGAGTGCGCCGAGCGCCGGGAAAAGTGTGTGGGACCCAACTGGGAGTGCGCCGAGCGCCGAGAAAAGTGTGTGGGACCCAAATGGGAGTGCGCCGAGCGCCAAGAAAAGTGTGTTGGACCCAACTGGAAATGCGTCAAGCGCCGGAAAAAGTGTGTTGGATACAACATGGAGTGCGCTGAGCGCCGGCGAAAGCACAAGGGATCCAACTGGGAGCGCGCCGAGCACCGAGAAAAGTGTGTGGGACCCAACTGGGAGTGCGCCGAGCGCCGAGAAAAGTGTGTGGGACCCAAATGGGAGTGCGCCGAGCGCCAAGAAAAGTGTGTTGGACCCAACTGGAAATGCGTCAAGCGCCGGAAAAAAGTGTGTTGGATACAACATGGAGTGCCCTGAGCGCCGGCGAAAGCATACGGGACCCAACTGGGAGTGCGCCGAGCGCCGAGAAAAGTGTGTGGGACCCAAATGGGAGTGCGCCGAGCGCCAAGAAAAGTGTGTTGGACCCAACTGGAAATGCGTCAAGCGCCGGAAAAAGTGTGTTGGATACAACATGGAGTGCGCTGAGCGCCGGCGAAAGCATACGGGACCCAACTGGGAGTGCGCCGATCGCCGGGAAAAGTGTGTGGGACCCAACTGGGAGTGCGCCGAGCGAAGAGAAAAGTGTGTGGGACCCAACTGGAAATGCGTCAAGCGCCGGAAAAAGTGTGTTGGATACAACATGGAGTGCGCTGAGCGCCGGCGAAAGCATACGGGACCCAACTGGGAGTGCGCCGAGCACCGAGAAAAGTGTGTGGGACCCAACTGGGAGTGCGCCGAGCGCCGGGAAAAGTGTGTGGGACCCGACTGGGAGTGCGCCGAGCGCCGGGAAAAGTGTGTGGGACCCAACTGGGAAAGCGCCGAGCGCCGGGAAAAGTGTGTGGGACCCAACTGGGAGTGCGCCGAGCGCCGAGAAAAGTGTGTGGGACCCAAATGGGAGTGCGCCGAGCGCCAAGAAAAGTGTGCTGGACTAACTGGAGATGCGTCAAACGCCGGAAAAAGTGTGTTAGATACAACATGGAGTGCGCTGAGCGCCGGCGAAAGCATACGGGACCCAACTGGGAGTGCGCCGAGCACCGAGAAAAGTGTGTGGGACCCAACTGGGAGTGCGCCGAGCGCCGAGAAAAGTGTGTGGGACCCAACTGGGAAAGCGCCGAGCGCCGGGAAAAGTGTGTGGGACCCAACTGGGAGTGCGCCGAGCGCCGAGAAAAGTGTGTGGGACCCAAATGGGAGTGCGCCGAGCGCCGAGAAAAGTGTGTGGGACCCAAGTGGGAGTGAGCCGAGCACCGAGAAAAGTGTGTTGGACCCAACTGGAAATGCGTCAAGCGCCGGAAAAAGTGTGTTGGATACAACATGGAGTGCCCTGAGCGCCGGCGAAAGCATACGGGACCCAACTGGGAGTGCGCCGATCGCCGGGAAAAGTGTGTGGGACCCAACTGGGAGTGCGCCGAGCGCCGAGAAAAGTGTGTGGGACCCAAATGGGAGTGCGCCGAGCGCCAAGAAAAGTGTGTTGGACCCAACTGGAAATGCGTCAAGCGCCGGAAAAAGTGTGTTGGATACAACATGGAGTGCCCTGAGCGCCGGCGAAAACATACGGGACCCAACTGGGAGTGCGCCGAGCGCCGGGAAAAGTGTGTGGGACCCAACTGGGAGTGCGCCGAGCGCCGGGAAAAGTGTGTGGGACCCAACTGGGAGTGCGCTGAGTGCCGGGAAAAGTGTGTTGGACCCAACTGGAAATGCGTCAAGCGCCGGAAAAAGTGTGTTGGATACAACATGGAGTGCCCTGAGCGCCGGCGAAAGCATACGGGACCCAACTGGGAGTGCGCCGAGCGCCGAGAAAAGTGTGTGGGACCCAAATGGGAGTGCGCCGAGCGCCAAGAAAAGTGTGTTGGACCCAACTGGAAATGCGTCAAGCGCCGGAAAAAAGTGTGTTGGATACAACATGGAGTGCCCTGAGCGCCGGCGAAAGCATACGGGACCCAACTGGGAGTGCGCCGATCGCCGGGAAAAGTGTGTGGGACCCAACTGGGAGTGCGCCGAGCGCCGAGAAAAGTGTGTGGGACCCAAATGGGAGTGCGCCGATCGCCGGGAAAAGTGTGTGGGACCCAACTGGGAGTGCGCCGAGCGCCGAGAAAAGTGTGTGGGACCCAAATGGGAGTGCGCCGAGCGCCAAGAAAAGTGTGTTGGACCCAACTGGAAATGCGTCAAGCGCCGGAAAAAGTGTGTTGGATACAACATGGAGTGCGCTGAGCGCCGGCGAAAGCACAAGGGATCCAACTGGGAGCGCGCCGAGCACCGAGAAAAGTGTGTGGGACCCAACTGGGAGTGCGCCGAGCGCCGAGAAAAGTGTGTGGGACCCAAATGGGAGTGCGCCGAGCGCCAAGAAAAGTGTGTTGGACCCAACTGGAAATGCGTCAAGCGCCGGAAAAAAGTGTGTTGGATACAACATGGAGTGCCCTGAGCGCCGGCGAAAGCATACGGGACCCAACTGGGAGTGCGCCGAGCGCCGAGAAAAGTGTGTGGGACCCAAATGGGAGTGCGCCGAGCGCCAAGAAAAGTGTGTTGGACCCAACTGGAAATGCGTCAAGCGCCGGAAAAAAGTGTGTTGGATACAACATGGAGTGCCCTGAGCGCCGGCGAAAGCATACGGGACCCAACTGGGAGTGCGCCGATCGCCGGGAAAAGTGTGTGGGACCCAACTGGGAGTGCGCCGAGCGCCGAGAAAAGTGTGTGGGACCCAAATGGGAGTGCGCCGAGCGCCAAGAAAAGTGTGTTGGACCCAACTGGAAATGCGTCAAGCGCCGGAAAAAGTGTGTTGGATACAACATGGAGTGCGCTGAGCGCCGGCGAAAGCATACGGGACCCAACTGGGAGTGCGCCGAGCACCGAGAAAAGTGTGTGGGACCCAACTGGGAGTGCGCCGAGCGCCGGGAAGTGTGTGGGACCCGACTGGGAGTGCGCCGAGCGCCGGGAAAAGTGTGTGGGACCCAACTGGGAGAGCGCCGAGCGCCGGGAAAAGTGTGTGGGACCCAACTGGGAGTGCGCCGAGCGCCGAGAAAAGTGTGTGGGACCCAAATGGGAGTGCGCCGAGCGCCAGGAAAAGTGTGTTGGACCCAACTGGAAATGCGTCAAGCGCCGGAAAAAAGTGTGTTGGATACAACATGGAGTGCCCTGAGCGCCGGCGAAAGCATACGGGACCCAACTGGGAGTGCGCCGAGCACCGAGAAAAGTGTGTGGGACCCAACTGGGAGTGCGCCGAGCGCCGGGAAAGTGTGTGGGACCCAACTGGGAGTGCGCCGAGCGCCGGGAAAGTGTGTGGGACCCAACTGGGAGTGCGCCGAGCGCCGAGAAAAGTGTGTGGGACCCAACTGGGAGTGCGCCGAGCGCCGAGAAAAGTGTGTGGGACCCAACTGGGGTGCGCCGAGCGCCGAGAAAAGTGTGTTGGACCCAACTGGAAATGCGTCAAGCGCCGGAAAAAGTGTGTTGGATACAACATGGAGTGCGCTGAGCGCCGGCGAAAGCATACGGGACCCAACTGGGAGTGCGCAGAGCACCGAGAAAAGTGTGTGGGACCCAACTGGGAGTGCGCCGAGCGCCGAGAAAAGTGTGTGGGACCCAACTGGGAGTGCGCCGAGCGCCGAGAAAAGTGTGTGGGACCCAAATGGCAGTGCGCTGAGCGCCAAGAAAAGTGTGTTGGAACCAACTGGAAATGCGGCAAGCGCCGGAAAAAAAGTGTGTTGGATACAACATGGAGGGGGCTGAGCGCCGGCGAAAGCACAAGGGACCCAACTGGGAGTGCGCCGAGCGCCGAGAAAAGTGTGTCGGACCCAACTGGGAGTACGCCGAGCGCCGAGAAATGTGTGTGGGACCCAACTGGGAGTGCGCCGAGCACCGAGAAAAGTGTGTGGGACCCAACTGGGAGTGCGCCGAGCGCCGAGAAAAGTGTGTGGGACCCAAATGGGAGTGCGCCGAGCGCCAAGAAAAGTGTGTTGGACCCAACTGGAAATGCGTCAAGCGCCGGAAAAAGTGTGTTGGATACAACATGGAGTGCGCTGAGCGCCGGCGAAAGCATACGGGACCCAACTGGGAGTGCGCCGAGCGCCGAGAAAAGTGTGTGGGACCCAAATGGGAGTGCGCCGAGCGCCAAGAAAAGTGTGTTGGACCCAACTGGAAATGCGTCAAGCGCCGGAAAAAAGTGTGTTGGATACAACATGGAGTGCGCTGAGCGCCGGCGAAAGCATACGGGACCCAACTGGGAGTGCGCCGATCGCCGGGAAAAGTGTGTGAGACCCAACTGGGAGTGCGCCGAGCGCCGAGAAAAGTGTGTGGGACCCAAATGGGAGTGCGCCGAGCGCCAAGAAAAGTGTGTTGGACCCAACTGGAAATGCGTCAAGCGCCGGAAAAAGTGTGTTGGATACAACATGGAGTGCCCTGAGCGCCGGCGAGAGCATACGGGACCCAACTGGGAGTGCGCCGGGCGCCGGGAAAAGTGTGTGGGACCCAACTGGGAGTGAGCCGAGCGCCGAGAAAAGTGTGTGGGACCCAACTGGGAGTGCGCCGATCGCCGGGAAAAGTGTGTGGGACCCAACTGAGAGTGCGCCGAGCGCCGAGAAGTGTGTGGGACCCAAATGGGAGTGCGCCGAGCGCCGAGAAAAGTGTGTGGGACCCAAATGGGAGTGCGCCGAGCGCCAAGAAAAGTGTGTTGGACCCAACTGGAAATGCGTCAAGCGCCGGAAAAAGTGTGTTGGATACAACATGGAGTGCGCTGAGCGCCGGCGAAAGCATACGGGACCCAACTGGGAGTGCGCCGAGCGCCGAGAAAAGTGTGTGGGACCCAACTGGGAGTGCGCCGAGCGCCGAGAAAAGTGTGTGGGACCCAACTGGGAGTGCGCCGAGCGCCGGGAAAAGTGTGTGGGACCCAACTGGGAGTGCGCCGAGCGCCGAGAAAAGTGTGTGGGACCCAACTGGGAGTGCGCCGAGCGCCGAGAAAAGTGTGGGACCCAAATGGGAGTCGGCCGAGCGCCAAGAAAAGTGTGTTGGACCCAACTGGAAATGCGTCAAGCGCCGGAAAAAGTGTGTTGGATACAACATGGAGTGCCCTGAGCGCCGGCGAAAGCATACGGGACCCAACTGGGAGTGCGCCGAGCGCCGAGAAAAGTGTGTGGGACCCAAATGGGAGTGCGCCGAGCGCCAAGAAAAGTGTGTTGGACCCAAATGGGAGTGCGCCGAGCGCCAAGAAAAGTGTGTTGGACCCAACTGGAAATGCGTCAAGCGCCGGAAAAAGTGTGTGATACAACATGGAGTGCGCTGAGCGCCGGCGAAAGCATACGGGACCCAACTGGGACTGCGCCGATCGCCGGGAAAAGTGTGTGGGACCCAACTGGGAGTGCGCCGAGCGCCGAGAAAAGTGTGTGGGACCCAACTGGGAGTACGCCGAGCGCCGAGAAAAGTGTGTGGGACCCAAATGGGAGTGCGCCGAGCGCCAAGAAAAGTGTGTTGGAACCAACTGGAAAAGCGTCAAGCGCCGGAAAAAGTGTGTTGGATACAACATGGAGTGCGCTGAGGGCCGGCGAAAGTGTGTGGGACCCAACTGGGAGTGCGCCGAGCGCCGAGAAATGTGTGTGGGACCCAAATGGGAGTGCGCCGATCGCCGGGAAAAGTGTGTGGGACCCAACTGGGAGTGCGCCGAGCGCCGAGAAAAGTGTGTTGGATACAACATGGAGTGCCCTGAGCGCCGGCGAAAGCATACGGGACCCAACTGGGAGTGCGCCGAGCGCCGAGAAAAGTGTGTGGGACCCAAATGGGAGTGCGCCGAGCGCCAAGAAAAGTGTGTTGGACCCAACTGGAAATGCGTCAAGCGCCGGAAAAAAGTGTGTTGGATACAACATGGAGTGCGCTGAGCGCCGGCGAAAGCACAAGGGATCCAACTGGGAGCGCGCCGAGCACCGAGAAAAGTGTGTGGGACCCAACTGGGAGTGCGCCGAGCGCCGAGAAAAGTGTGTGGGACCCAAATGGGAGTGCGCCGAGCGTCAAGAAAAGTGTGTTGGACCCAACTGGAAATGCGTCAAGCGCCGGAAAAAAGTGTGTTGGATACAACATGGAGTGCGCTGAGCGCCAGCGAAAGCATACGGGACCCAACTGGGAGTGCGCCGAGCGCCGAGAAAAGTGTGTGGGACCCAACTGGGAGTGCGCCGAGCGCCGAGAAAAGGGTGTTGGACCCAACTGGAAATGCGCCGATCGCCGGGAAAAGTGTGTTACACCCAACTGGGTGTGCGCCGAGCGCCGGGAAAAGTGTGTGGGACCCAACTGGGAGTGCGCCGAGCGCCGGGAAAAGTGTGTGGGACACAACTGGGAGTGCGCCGAGCGCCGAGAAATGTGTGTGGGACCCAACTGGGAGTGCGCCGAGCACCGGAAAAAAGTGTGTTGGATACAACATGGAGTGCGATGAGCGCCGGCGAAAGCATACGGGACCCAACTGGGAGTGCGCCGAGCGCGGAGAAAAGTGTGTGGGACCCAAGTGGGAGTGCGCCGAGCGCCAAGAAAAGTGTGTTGGAACCAACTGGAAATGCGTCAAGCGCCGGAAAAAGTGTGTGGGACCCAACTGGGATTGCGCAGAGCGCCGAAAAAAGTGTGGGGGACCCAACTGGGAGTGCGCCGAGCGCCGATAAAAGTGTGTGGGACCCAACTGGGAAAGCGCCGAGAAAAGTGTGTTGGACCCAACTGGAAATGCGTCAAGCGCCGGAAAAAAGTGTGTTAGATACAACATGGAGTGCGCTGAGCGCCGGCGAAAGCATACGGGACCCAACTGGGAGTGCGCCGAGCACCGAGAAAAGTGTGTGGGACCCAACTGGGAGTGCGCCGAGCGCCGAGAAAAGTGTGTGGGACCCAAATGGGAGTGCGCCGAGCGCCAAGAAAAGTGTGTGGGACCCAAATGGGAGTGCGCCGAGCGCCAAGAAAAGTGTGTTGGACCCAACTGGAAATGCGTCAAGCGCCGGAAAAAGTGTGTTGGATACAACATGGAGTGCGCTGAGCGCCGGCGAAAGCACAAGGGATCCAAATGGGAGTGCGCCGAGCGCCAAGAAAAGTGGGTTGGACCCAACTGGGAGTGCGCCGAGCGCCGAGAAAAGTGTGTGGGACCCAAATGGGAGTGCGCCGAGCGCCAAGAAAAGTGTGTTGGACCCAACTGGAAATGCGTCAAGCGCCGGAAAAAGTGTGTTGGATACAACATGGAGTGCCCTGAGCGCCGGCGAAAGCATACGGGACCCAACTGGGAGTGCGCCGATCGCCGGGAAAAGTGTGTGGGACCCAACTGGGAGTGCGCCGAGCGCCGAGAAAAGTGTGTGGGACCCAAATGGGAGTGCGCCGAGCGCCAAGAAAAGTGTGTTGGACCCAACTGGAAATGCGGCAAGCGCCGGAAAAAGTGGGTTGGGTACAACATGGAGTGCGTTGAGCGCCAGCGAAAGCATACGGGACCCAACTGGGAGTGCGCCGAGCGCCGAGAAAAGTGTGTGGGACCCAACTGGGAGTGCGCCGAGCGCCGAGAAATGTGTGTGGGACCCAACTGGGAGTGCGCCGAGCGCCGAGAAAAGTGTGTTGGACCCAACTGGAAATGCGTCAAGCGCCGGAAAAAGTGTGTGGGACCCAACTGGGAGTGCGCCGAGCGCCGGGAAAAGTGTGTGGGACCCAACTGGGAGTGCGCCGAGCGCCGAGAAAAGTGTGTGGGACCCAAATGGGAGTGCGCCGAGCGCCAGGAAAAGTGTGTTGGACCCAACTGGAAATGCGTCAAGCGCCGGAAAAAAGTGTGTTGGATACAACATGGAGTGCCCTGAGCGCCGGCGAAAACATACGGGACCCAACTGGGAGTGCGCCGAGCGCCGGGAAAAGTGTGTGGGATCCGACTGGGAGTGCGCCGAGCGCCGGGAAAAGTGTGTGGGACCCAACTGGGAAAGCGCCGAGCGCCGGGAAAAGTGTGTGGGACCCAACTGGGAGTGCGCCGAGCGCCGAGAAAAGTGTGTGGGACCCAAATGGGAGTGCGCCGAGCGCCAAGAAAAGTGTGCTGGACCCAACTGGGGTGCGCCGAGCGCCGAGAAAAGTATAGTGGACCCAACTGGAAATGCGTCAAACGCCGGAAAAAGTGTGTTAGATACAACATGGAGTGCGCTGAGCGCCGGCGAAAGCATACGGGACCCAACTGGGAGTGCGCCGAGCACCGAGAAAAGTGTGTGGGACCCAACTGGGAGTGCGCCGAGCGCCGAGAAAAGTGTGTGGGACCCAAATGGGAGTGCGCCGAGCGCCGAGAAAAGTGTGTGGGACCCAAATGGGAGTGCGCCGAGCGCCAAGAAAAGTGTGTTGGAACCAACTGGAAATGCGTCAAGCGCCGGAAAAAGTGTGTTGGATACAACATGGAGTGCGCTGAGCGCCGGCGAAAGCACAAGGGATCCAACTGGGAGCGCGCCGAGCACCGAGAAAAGTGTGTGGGACCCAACTGGGAGTGCGCCGAGCGCCGAGAAAAGTGTGTGGGACCCAAATGGGAGTGCGCCGAGCGCCAAGAAAAGTGTGTTGGACCCAACTGGAAATGCGTCAAGCGCCGGAAAAAAGTGTGTTGGATACAACATGGAGTGCCCTGAGCGCCGGCGAAAGCATACGGGACCCAACTGGGAGTGCGCCGAGCACGGAGAAAAGTGTGTGGGACCCAAATGGGAGTGCGCCGAGCGCCAAGAAAAGTGTGTTGGATCCAACTGGAAATGCGTCAAGCGCCGGAAAAAAGTGTGTTGGATACAACATGGAGTGCCCTGAGCGCCGGCGAAAGCATACGGGACCCAACTGGTAGTGCGCCGAGCGCCGGCGAAAGTGTACGGGACCCAACTGGGAGTGTGCCGAGCGCCTGTAAAAGTGTGTGGGACCCAAATGGGAGTGCGCCGAGCGCCAAGAAAAGTGTGTTGGACCCAACTGGAAATGCGCCGAGCGCCGGAAAAAGTGTGTTGGATACAACATGGAGTGCGCTGAGCGCCGGCGAAAGCATACGGGACCCAAACGGGAGTGCGCCGAGCACCGAGAAAAGTGTGTGGGACCCAACTGGGAGTGCGCCGAGCGCCGAGAAATGTGTGTGGGACCCAACTGGGAGTGCGCCGAGCACCGAGAAAAGTGTGTTGGACCCAACTGGAAATGCGCCGAGCGCCGGGAAAAGTGTGTGGGACCCAAACGGGAGTGCGCCGAGCGCCGAGAAATGTGTGTGGGACCCAACTGGGAGTGCGCCGAGCGCCGGGAAAGTGTGTGGGACCCAAATGGGAGTGCGCCGAGCGCCTGTAAAAGTGTGTGGGACCCAAATGGGAGTGCGCCGAGCGCCGAGAAAAGTGTGTGGGACCCAACTGGAAATGCGTCAAGCGCCGGAAAAAGTGTGTTGGATACAACATGGAGTGCGCTGAGCGCCGGCGAAAGCATACGGGACCCAAATTCGAGTGCGCCGAGCGCCGGCAAAAGTGTGTGGAACCCAACTGGGACTGCGCCGAGCGCCGGGAAAAGTGTGTAGGACCTAACTGGGAGTGCGCCGAGCGCCGGCAAAAGTGTGTGGGACCCAACTAGGAGTGCGCCGAGCGCCGAGAAAAGTGTGTGGGACCCAACTGGGATTGCGCCAAGCGCCGAGAAAAGTGTATTGGACCCAACTGGGGTGCGCCGAGCGCCGAGAAAAGTGTGTTGGACCCAACTGGAAATGCGTCAAGCGCCGCAAAAAAAGTGTGTTGGATACAACATGGAGTGCGCTGAGCGCCGGCGAAAGTGTACGGGACCCAACTGTGAGGGGGCCGAGCGCCGAGAGAAGTGTGTGGGACCCAACTGTGAGTGCGCCGAGCGCCGAGAAAAGTGTGTGGGACCCAACCGGGAGTGCGCCAAGCGCCGAGAAAAGTGTGTGGGACCCAACTGGGACTGCGCCGAGCGCCAAGAAAAGTGTGTTGGACCCAACTGGAAATGCGTCAAGCGCCGGAAAAAGTGTGTGATACAACATGGAGTGCGCTGAGCGCCGGCGAAAGCACAAGGGACTCAACTGGGAGCGCGCCGAGCACCGAGAAAAGTGTGTGGGACCCAACTGGGAGTGCGCCGAGCACCGAGAAAAGTGTGTGGGACCCAACCGGAAGTGCGCCGAGCGCCTATAAATGTGTGTTGGACCCAACTGGAAATGCGTCAAGCGCCGGAAAAAAGTGTGTTGGATACAACATGGAGTGCCCTGAGCGCCGGCGAAAGCATACGGGACCCAACTGGGAGTGCGCCGAGCGCCGAGAAAAGTGTGTGGGACCCAAATGGGAGTGCGCCGAGCGCCAAGAAAAGTGTGTTGGACCCAACTGGAAATGCGTCAAGCGCCGGAAAAAGTGTGTTGGATACAACATGGAGTGCGCTGAGCGCCGGCGAAAGCACAAGGGATCCAACTGGGAGCGCGCCGAGCACCGAGAAAAGTGTGTGGGACCCAACTGGGAGTGCGCCGAGCGCCAAGAAAAGTGTGTTGGACCCAACTGGAAATGCGTCAAGCGCCGGAAAAAAGTGTGTTGGAACCAACTGGAAATGCGTCAAGCGCCGGAAAAAGTGTGTGGGACCCAACTGGGAGTGCGCCGAGCGCCGAGAAAAGTGTGTGGGACCCAAATGGGAGTGCGCCGATCGCCGGGAAAAGTGTGTGGGACCCAACTGGGAAAGCGCCGAGCGCCGAGAAAAGTGTGTGGGACCCAACTGGAAATGCGTCAAGCGCCGGAAAAAAGTGTGTTGGATACAACATGGAGTGCGCTGAGCGCCGGCGAAAGTGTACGGGACCCAACTGGGAGTGCGCCGAGCGCCGAGAAAAGTGTGTGGGACCCAACTGGGAGTGCGCCGAGCGCCGAGAAATGTGTGTGGGACCCAACTGGGAGTGCGCCGAGCGCCGGGAAAAGTGTGTGGGACCCAACTGGGAGTGCGCCGAGCGCCGAGAAATGTGTGTGGGACCCAAGTGGGAGTGCGCCGAGCGCAGAGAAATGTGTATTGGACCCAAATGTGAGTGCGCCGAGCGCCGAGAAAAGTGTGTTGGACCCAACTGGAAATGCGTCTAGCCCCGGAAAAAAGTGTGTTGGATACAACACGGAGTGCGCTGAGCGCCGGCGAAAGTGTACGGGACCCAACTGGGAGTGCGCCGAGCGCCGAGAAATGTGTGTGGGACCCAACTGGGAGTGCGCCGAGCGCCGAGAAAAGTGTGTGGGACCCAAATGGGAGTGCGCCGAGCGTCGGGAAAAGTGTGTGGGACCCAAATGTGAGTGCGCCGAGCGCCAAGAAAAGTGTGTTGGACCCAACTGGAAATGCGTCAAGCGCCGGAAAAAGTGTGTGATACAACATGGAGTGCGCTGAGCGCCGGCGAAAGCACAAGGGACTCAACTGGGAGTGCGCCGAGCGCCGAGAAAAGTGTGTGGGACTCAACTGGGAGCGCGCCGAGCACCGAGAAAAGTGTGTGGGACCCAACTGGGAGTGCGCCGAGCGCCAAGAAAAGTGTGTTGGACCCAACTGGAAATGCGTCAAGCGCCGGAAAAAAGTGTGTGGAACCCAACTGGGAGTGCGCCGAGCGCCGGCGAAAGCATACGGGACCCAACTGGGAGTGCGCCGAGCACCGAGAAAAGTGTGTGGGATCCGACTGGGAGTGCGCCGAGCGCAGGGGAAAAGTGTGTGGGACCCAACTGGGAAAGCGCCGAGCGCCGGAAAAAGTGTGTTGGATACAACATGGAGTGCCCTGAGCGCCGGCGAAAACATACGGGACCCAACTGGGAGTGCGCCGAGCGCCGGGAAAAGTGTGTGGGACCCAACTGGGAGTGCGCCGAGCGCCGAGAAAAGTGTGTGGGACCCAAATGGGAGTGCGCCGAGCGCCAAGAAAAGTGTGTTGGACCCAACTGGAAATGCGTCAAGCGCCGGAAAAAGTGTGTTGGATACAACATGGAGTGCGCTGAGCGCCGGCGAAAGCATGTGGGACCCAACTGGGAGTGCGCCGAGCGCCGAGAAAAGTGTGTGGGACCCAACTGGGAGTGCGCCGAGCACCGAGAAAAGTGTGTGGGACCCAACTGGGAGTGCGCCGAGCGCCGGGAAAAGTGTGTGGGACCCGACTGGGAGTGCGCCGAGCGCCGGGAAAAGTGTGTGGGACCCAACTGGGAGTGCGCCGAGCGCCGAGAAAAGTGTGTGGGACCCAAATGGGAGTGCGCCGAGCGCCAAGAAAAGTGTGCTGGACCCAACTGGGGTGCGCCGAGCGCCGAGAAAAGTATAGTGGACCCAACTGGAAATGCGTCAAACGCCGGAAAAAGTGTGTTAGATACAACATGGAGTGCGCTGAGCGCCGGCGAAAGCATACGGGACCCAACTGGGAGTGCGCCGAGCACCGAGAAAAGTGTGTGGGACCCAACTGGGAGTGCGCCGAGCGCCGAGAAAAGTGTGTGGGACCCAAATGGGAGTGCGCCGATCGCCGGGAAAAGTGTGTGGGACCCAACTGGGAAAGCGCCGAGCGCCGAGAAAAGTGTGTGGGACCCAAATGGGAGTGCGCCGAGCCCTGAGAAAAGTGTGTGGGACCCAAATGTGAGTGCGCCGAGCGCCGAGAAAAGTGTGTATGACTAACTGGAAATGCGTCTAGCGCCGGAAAAAAAGGCGTTGGATACAACATGGGGTGCGCTGAGCGAGGCGAAAGTGTACGCGACCCAACTGGGAGTGCGCCGAGCGCCGAGAAAAGTGTGTGGGACCCAACTGGGAGTGCGCCGAGCGCCGAGAAATGTGTGTGGGACCCAACTGGGAGTGCGCCGAGCGCCGAGAAAAATGTGTGGGACCCAACTGGGAGTGCGCCGAGCGCCGAGAAAAGTGTGTGGGACCCAACTGGGAGTGCGCCGAGCGCCGAGAAATGTGTGTGGGACCCAACTGGAAGTGCGCCGAGCGCCGAGAAATGTGTGTGGGACCTAACTGGAAATGCGTCAAGCGCCGGAAAAAAGTGTGTTTGATACAACATGGAGTGCGCTGAGCCCCGAGAAAAGTGTGTGGGACCCAACCGGGAGTGCGCCGAGCGCAGAGAAATGTGTGTGGGACCCAACTGGGAGTGCGCCGAGCGCCGAGAAATGTGTGTGGGATCCAACTGGGAGTGCGTCGAGCGCCGGGAAAAGTGTGTGGGACCCAACCGGGAGTGCGCCCAGCGCCGAGAAAAGTGTGTGGGACCCAAATGGGAGTGCGCCGAGCGCCAAGAAGTGTGTTGGAACCAACTGGAAATGCGTCAAGCGCCGGAAAAAGTGTGTTGGATACAACATGGAGTGCGCTGAGCGCCGGCGAAAGCACAAGGGATCCAACTGGGAGCGCGCCGAGCACCGAGAAAAATGTGTGGAACCCAACTGGGAGTGCGCCGAGCGCCGGCGAAAGCATACGGGACCCAACTGGGAGTGCGCCGAGCACCGAGAAAAGTGTGTGGGATCCGACTGGGAGTGCGCCGAGCGCCGGGAAAAGTGTGTGGGACCCAACTGGGAAAGCGCCGAGCGCCGGGAAAAGTGTGTGGGACCCAACTGGGAGGGCGCAGAGCGCCGAGAAAAGTGTGTGGGACCCAACTGGCGTGCACCGATCGCCGAGAAAAGTGTGTTGGACCCAACTGGAAATGCGTCAAGCGCCGGAAAAAAGGGTCTTGGATACAACATGGAGTGCGATGAGCGCCGGCGAAAGTGTACCGGACCCAACTGGGAGTGCGCAGAGCGCCGAAAAAAGTGTGGGGGACCCAAATGGGAGTGCGCCGAGCGCCGAGAATTGTGTGTTGGACCCAACTGGGAATGCGTCTAGCGCCGGAAAAAAAGGTGTGTTGGACCCAACTAGGAGTGCGCCGAGCGCAGGCGAAAGTGTACGGGACCCAACTGGGAGTGCGCTGAGCGCCGGGAAAAGTGTGGGACCCATCTGGGAGTGCGCCGAGCGCCGAGAAAAGTGTGTTGGACCCAACTGGGAGTGCGCCGAGCGCCGAGAAAAGTGTGTTGGACCCAACTGGAAATGCGTCTAGCGCCGAAAAAAGTGCGTTGGATACAACATGGAGTGCGCTGAGCGCCGGCGAAAGTGTACGGGACCCAACTGGGAGTGCGCCGAGCGCCGAGAAAAGTGTGTGGGACCCAACTGGGAGTGCGCCGAGCGCCGAGAAATGTGTGTGGGACCCAACTGGGAGTGCGCCGAGCGCCGAGAAAAATGTGTGGGACCCAACTGGGAGTGCGCCGAGCGCCGAGAAATGTGTGTGGGACCCAACTGGGAGTGCGCCGAGCGCAGAGAAATGTGTGTGGGACCCAACTGGGAGTGCGCCGAGCGCCGAGAAAAGTGTGTGGGACCCAACTGGAAATGCGTCAAGCGCCGGAAAAAAAAGTGTGTTGGATACAACATGGATTGCGCTGAGCGCCGGGAAAAGTGTGTGGGACCCAACTGGGAGTGCGCCGAGCGCCGAGAAAAGTGTGTGGGACCCAACTGGGAGAGCGCCGAGCGCCGAGGAATGTGTGTGGGACCCAACTGGGAGTGCGCCGAGCGCCGAGAATTGTGTGTTGGACCCAACTGGGAGTGCGCCGAGCGCCGGGAAAAGTGTGTGGGACCCATCTGGGAGTGCGCCGAGAAATGTGTGTTCGACCCAACTGGAAATGCGTCAAGCGCCGCAAAAAAGTGTGTTGGACCCAACTAGGAGTGCGCTGAGCGCCGGGAAAAGTGTGTGGGATCCAACTGGGAGTGCGATGAGCGCCGAGAAATGTGTGTGGGACCCAACTGGGAGTGCGCCGACCGCCGAGAAAAGTGTGTTGGACCCAACTGGAAATGCGTCAAGCGCCGGAAAAAAGTCTGTTGGATACAACATGGAGTGCGCCGGGCGCCGGCGAAAGTGTACGGGACCCAACTGGAAGTGCGCCGAGCGCTGAGAAAAGTGTGTTGGACCCAAGTAAAAGTGCGCCGAGCTCCGAGAAAGTGCGTTGGACCCAATTGGGAGTGCGCCGAGCACCGGAAAAAAGTGTGTAGGGCCCAACTGGGGTGCGCCGAGCGCCGAGAAAAGTGTGTGGGACCCAACTGTGAGTGCGCCGAGCGCCGGGAAAAGTGTGTGGGACCCAACTGGGAGTGCGCCGAGCGCCGAGAAAAGTGTGTGGGACCCAACTGGGAGTGCGCCGAGCGCCAAGAAAAGTGTGTTGGACCCAACTGGAAATTCGTCAAGCGCCGGAAAAAAGTGTCTTGGATACAACATGGAGTGCGCTGAGCGCCGGCGAAAGTGTGTGGGACCCAACTGGGAGTGCGCCGAGCGCCGAGAAAGTGGTGTTGGACCCAAATGTGAGTGCGCCGAGCGCCGATAAAAGTGTGTTGGACCCAACTGGGAGTGCGCCGAGCGCCGAGAAATGTGTGTGGGACCCAACTGGGAGTGCGCCGAGCGCCGAGAAATGTGTGTGGGACTCAACTGGGAGTGCGCCGAGCGCCGAGAAATGTGTGTGGGACCAAACTGGGAGTGCGCCAAACGCCGAGAAATGTGTGTTTAACCTCACTGGAAATGCGTCGAGCGCCGGAAAAAAGTGTGTTGGATACAACATGGAGTGCGCTGAGCGCCGGCGAAAGTGTACGGGACCCAACTGGGAGTGCGCCGAGCGCCGAGAAAAGTGTGTGGGACCCAACTGGGAGTGCGCCGAGCGCCGAGAAATGTGTGTGGGACCCAACTGGGAGTGCGCCGAGCGCCGGGAAAAGTGTGTGGGACCCAACTGGGAGTGCGCCGAGCGCCGAGAAATGTGTGTGGGACCCAACTGGGAGTGCGCCGAGCGCCGAGAAATGTGTGTGGGACCCAACTGGGAGTGCGCCGAGCGCCGAGAAAAGTGTGTGGGACCCAACTGGGAAAGCGCCGAGCGCCGGAAAAAAGTGTGTTGGATACAACATGGAGTGCGCTGAGCGCCGGCGAAAGTGTGTGGGACCCAAATGGGAGTGCGCCGAGAAAAGTGTGTGGAACCCAACCGGGAGTGCGCCGAGCGCCGAGAAAAGTGTGTGGGACTTGACCGGGAGTGCGCCGAGCGCCGAGAAAAGTGTGTTGGACCCAACTGGAAATGCGTCAAGCGCCGGAAAAAGTGTGTTGGATACAACATGGAGTGCGCTGAGCGCCGGCGAAAGCACAAGGGACCCAACTGGGAGTGCGCCGAGCGCCGGGAGAAGTGAGTGGGACCCAACTGGGAATGCGTCGAGCGCCGGGAAAAGTGTGCGGGACCCAACTGGGAGTGCGCCGAGCGCCGAGAAAAGTGTGTTGCATCCAACTGGGAGTGCGCCGAGCGCCGGAAAAAGTGTGTGGGACCCAACTGGGAGTGCGCCAGTCGCCGGGAAAAGTGTGTGGGACCCAACTGGGAGTGCGCCGAGCGCCGAGAAGAGTGTGTTCGATCCAACTGGGAGTGCGTCAAGCGCCGAGAAAAGTGTGTTGGACCCAACTGGAAATGCGTCAAGCGCCGGAAAAAGTGTGTTGGATACAACATGGAGTGCGCCGAGTGCCAGGAAAAGTGTGTGGGACCCAATCGGGAGTGCGCCGAGCGCCGAGAAATGTGTGCTGGACCCAACTAGGAAAGCGCCGAGCCCCGAGAAAAGTGTGTGGGACCCAACTGGAAATGCGTCAAGCGCCGGAAAAAGTGTGTTGGACCCAACATGGAGTGCGCCGAGCGCCGGCGAAAGTGTGTGGGACCCAACTGGGAGTGAGCCGAGCGCCAAGAAAAGTGTGTGGGACCCAACTGGGAGTGAGCCGAGCGCCGGGAAAAGTGTGTGGGACCCAACTGGGAGTGCGCCGAGCGCCGAGAAAAGTGTGTTGGACCCAACTGGAAATTCGTCAAGCGCCGGAAAAAGTGTGTTGGACCCAACATGGAGTGCGCCGAGCGCCGGGAAAAGTGTGTGGGACCCAACTGGGAGTGCGCCGAGCGCCGAGAAAAGTGTGGGACCCAACTGGGAGTGCGCCGAGCGCCGAGAAAAGTGCGTCGGACCCGACTGTGAGTGCGCCGAGCGCCGAGAAAGCGTGTGGGACCCAACTGGGAGTGCGTAGAGCGCCGGGAAAGCGTGTGGGACCCAACTGGGAGTGCGTAGAGCGCCAGGAAAAGTGTGTGGGACCCAACTGGGAGTGCGCCGAGCGCCGAGAAAAGTGTGTGGGACCCAACTGGGAGTGCGCCGAGCGCCGAGAAAAGTGTGTTGGACCCAACTGGAAATTCGTCAAGCGCCGGAAAAAAGTGTCTTGGATACAACATGGAGTGCGCTGAGCGCCGGCGAAAGTGTGTGGGACCCAACTGGGAGTGCGCCGAGCGCCGGGAAAAGTGTGTAGGGCCCAACTGGGAGTGAGCCGAGCGCCGAGAAAAGTGTGTGGGACCCAACTGGGAGTGCGCCGAGCGCCGGGAAAAGTGTGTGGGACCCAACTGGGAGTGCGCCGAGCGCCGAGAAAAGTGTGTGGGACCCAACTGGGAGTGCGCCGAGCGCCGAGAAAAGTGTGTTGGACCCAACTGGAAATGCGTCGAGCGCCGGAAAAAAAAGTGTGTTGGATACAACATGGATTGCGCTGAGCGCCGGGAAACGTGCGTGGGACCCAACTGGGAGTGCGCCGAGCGCCGTGAGAAGGGTGTGGGACCCAACTGGGAGTGCGCCGAGCGCCGAGAAAAGTGTGTGGGACCCAACTGGGAGTGCGCCGAGCGCCGGGAAAAGTGTGTGGGACCCAACTGGGAGTGCGCCGAGCGCCGAGAAAGTGTGTGGGACCCAAAAGGGAGTGCGCTGAGCGCCGGAAAAAAGTGTGTTGGACCAAACTGGGGGTGCGCAGAGCGCCGAGAAAAGTGGGTGGGACCCAACTGGAAATGCGTCACGCGCCGGGAGAAGTGTGTGGGACCCAACATGGAGTGCGCTGAGCGCCGGCGAAAGTGTGTGGGACCCAACTTTGAGTGCGCCGAGCGCCGGGAAAAGTGTGTGGGACCCAACTGGGAGTGCGCCGAGCGTCGAGAAAAGTGTGTGGGACCCAACTGTGAGTGCGCTGAGCGCCGAGAAAAGTGTGTGGGACCCAACTGGAAGTGCGCCGAGCGCCGGGAAAAGTGTGTGGGACCCAACTGGGAGTGCGCCGAGCGCCGAGAAAAGTGTGTTGGACCCAACAGGAAATGCGTCAAGCGCCGGAAAAAAGTCTTGGATACAACATGGAGTGCGCTGAGCGCCGGCGAAAGTGTACCGGACCCAACTGGGAGTGCGCCGAGCGCCGAGAAATGTGTGTGGGACCCAACTGGGAGTGCGCCGAGCGCCGAGAAAAGTGTGTGGGACCCAACCGGGAATGCGCCGAACGCCGAGAAAAGTATGTGGGACCCAACTGGGAGTGCGCCGAGCGCCGAGAAATGTGTGTGGGACCCAACTGGAAGTGCGCCGAGCGCAGAGAAATGTGTGTGGGACCCAACTGGGAGTGCGCCGAGCGCCGAGAAAAGTGTGTATGACCCAACTGGAAATGCGTCTAGCGCCGGAAAAAGTGTGTTGGACCCAACATGGAGTGCGCCGAGCGCCGGCGAAAGTGTGTGGGACCCAACTGGGAGTGCGGCGGGCGCCGAGAAATGTGTGTGGTCCCCAACTGGGAGTGCGCCGAGCGCCGAGAAAAGTGTGTTGGACCCAACTGGAAATGCGTCAAGCGCCGGAAAAAAGTGTGTTGGATACAACATGGAGTGCGCCGAGCGCCGGGAGAAGTGTGTGGGACCCGAATGAGAGTGCGCCGAGCGCCGTGAAAAGTGTGTTGGACCCAACTAGGAGTGCGCCGAGCCCCGAGAAAAGTGTGTTGGACCCAACTAGGAGTGCGCCGAGCGCCGAGAAAAGTGTGTATGACTAACTGGAAATGCGTCTAGCGCCGAAAAAAAAGGCGTTGGATACAACATGGAGTGCGCTGAGCGCCGGCGAAAGTGTACGGGACCCAACTGGGAGTGCGCCGAGCGCCGAGAAAAGTGTGTGGGACCCAACTGGGAGTGCGCCGAGCGCCGAGAAATGTGTGTGGGACCCAACTGGGAGTGCGCCGAGCGCCGAGAAATGTGTGTGGGACCCAACTGGGAGTGCGCCGAGCGCCGGGAAAAGTGTGTGGGACCTAACTGGGAGTGCGCCGAGCGCCGAGAAAAGTGTGTTGGACCCAACTGGAAATGCGTCAAGCGCCGGAAAAAAAAGTGTGTTGGATACAACATGGATTGCGCCGAGCGCCGAGAAATGTGTGTGGGACCCAACTGGGAGTGCGCCGTGCGCCGGGAAAAATGTGTGGGACCCAACTGGGAGTGCGCCGAGCGCAGAGAAATGTGTGTGGGACCCAACTGGGAGTGCGCCGAGCGCCGACAAATGTGTGTTGGACCCAACTAGGAGTGCGCCGAGCCCCGAGAAAAGTGTGTGGGACCCAACTGGGAGTGCGCCGAGCGCCGAGAAATGTGTGTGGGACTCAACTGGGAGTGCGCCGAGCGCCGAGAAAAGTGTGTGGGGCCCAACTGGGAGTGCGCCGAGCGCCGAGAAATGTGTGTGGGACCCAACTGGGAGTGCGCCGAGCGCCGGGAAAAGTGTGTGGGACCCAACTGGGAGTGCGCCGAGCGCCGAGAAAAGTGTGTGGGACCCAACTGGGAGTGCGCCGAGCGCCGGGAAAAGTGTGTGGGACCCAACTGGGAGTGCGCCGAGCGCCGAGAAAAGTGTGTTGGACCCAACTGGAAATGCGTCAAGCGCCGGAAAAAAGTGTGTTGGATACAACATGGAGTGCGCTGAGCGCCGGGAAAAGTGTGTGAGATCCAACTGGGAGTGCGCCGAGCGCCGAGAAATGTGTGTGGGACCCAACTGGAAGTGCGCCGAGCGCAGAGAAATGTGTGTGGGACCCAACTGGGAGTGCGCCGAGCGCAGAGAAATGTGTGTGGGACCCAACTGGGAGTGCGCCGAGCGCCGAGAAAAGTGTGTTGGACCCAACTGGAAATGCGTCAAGCGCCGGGAAAAAGTGTGTGGGATCCAACTGGGAGTGCGCCGAGCGCCAGTAAAAGTGGGCGGGACCCAACTGGGAGTGCGCCGAGCGCCGAGAAAAGTGTGTTGGACTCAACTGGGGTGCGCCGACCGCCGAGAAAAGTGTGTTGGACCCAACTGGAAATGCGTCAAGCGCCGGGAAAAGTGTGTGGGACCCAAGTGGGAGTGCGCCGAGCGCCGGGAGAAGTGTGTGGGACCCAACTGGGAGTGCGCCGAGCGCCGAGAAAAGTGTGTGGGACCCAAGTGGGAGTGCGCCGAGCGCAGAGAAATGTGTGTGGGACCCAACTGGGAGTGCGCCGAGCGCCGAGAAAAATGTGTGGGACCCAACTGGGAGAGCGCCGAGCACCGAGGAATGTGTGTGGAACCCAACTAGGAGTGCGATGAGCGCCGAGAAATGTGTGTGGGACCCAACTGGGAGTGCGCCGAGCGCCGAGAAAAGTTTGTGGGACCCAACCGGGAATGAGCCGAGCGCCGAGAGAAGTGTGTTGGACCCAACTGGAAATGCGTCAAGCGCCGGAAAAAAGTGTGTCTGATACAACATGGAGTGCGCTGAGCGCCGAGAAATGTGTGTGGGACCCAACTGGGAGTGCGCCGAGCGCCGGGAGAAGTGTGTGGGACCCGAATGAGAGTGCGCCGAGCGCCGAGAAATGTGTGTGAGACCCAACTGGGAGTGCGCCGAGCGCCGGGAAAAGTGTGTGGGACCCAACTGGGAGTGCGCCGAGCGCCGAGAAAAGTGTGTGGGACCCAACTGGGAGTGCGCCGAGCGCCGAGAAAAGTGTGTTGGACCCAACTGGAAATTCGTCAAGCGCCGGAAAAAAAGGCGTCCGATCCAACATGGGGTGCGCTGAGCGAGGCGAAAGTGTACGGGACCCAACTGGGAGTGCGCCGAGCGCCGAGAAATGTGTGTGGGACCCAACTGGGAGTGCGCCGAGCGCCGAGAAAAATGTGTGGGACCCAACTGGGAGTGCGCCGAGCGCCGGGAAAAGTGTGTGGGACCCAACTGGGAGTGCGCCGAGCGCCGAGAAATGTGTGTGGGACCCAAGTGGGAGTGCGCCGAGCGCAGAGAAATGTGTGTGGGACCCAACTGAAAGAGCGCCGAGCGCCGGGAAAATTGTGTCGGACCCAACTGGGAGTGCGCCGAGCGCCGGGAAAAAGTGTGTGGGACCCAACTGGGAGTGCGCCGAGAAATGTGTGTGGGACTCAACTGGGAGTGCGCCGAGCGCCGAGAAAAGTGTGTGGGACCCAACTGGGAGTGCGCCGAGCGCCGAGAAAAGTGTGTGGGACCCAACTGTGAGTGCGCCGAGCGCCGGGAAAAGTGTGTGGGACCCAAATGGGAGTGCGCCGAGCGCCGAGAAAAGTGTGTGGGACCCAACCGGGAGTGCGCCGAGCGCCGAGAAACGTGTGTTGGACCTAACTGGAAATGCGTCAAGCGCCGGAAAAAAGTGTGTTTGATACAACATGGAGTGCGCTGAGCGCCGGCGAAAGTGTACGGGACCCAACTGGGAGTGCGCCGAGCGCCGAGAAAAGTGTGTGGGACCCAACCAGGAGTGCGCCGAGCGCCGAGAAATGTGTGTGGGACCTAACTGGGAGTGCGCCGAGCGCCGAGAAATGTGTGTGGGACCCAACTGGGAGTGCGCCGAGCGCCGGGAAAAGTGGGTGGGACCCAACCGGGAGTGCGCCGAGCGCCGAGAAATGTGTGTGGGACCCAACTGGGAGTGCGCCGAGCGCCGAGAAAAGTGTGTGGGACCCAACTGGAAATGCGTCTAGCGCCGGAAAAAAGGTGTTGGATACAACTGGAAATGCGTCAAGCGCCGGAAAAAAGTGTGTTGGATACAACATGGAGTGCGCTGAGCGCCGGGAAAAGTGTGTGGGATCCAACTGGGAGTGCGCCGAGCGCCGGGAAAAGTGGGTGGGACCCAACTGGGAGTGCGCCGAGCGCCGGGAGAAGTGTGTGGGACCCGAATGAGAGTGCGCCGAGCGCCGAGAAAAGTGTGTTGGACCCAACTAGGAGTGCGCCGAGCCCCGAGAAAAGTGTGTGGGACCCAAATGTGAGTGCGCCGAGCGCCGAGAAAAGTGTGTTGGACCCAACTGGGAGTGCGCCGAGCGCCGAGAAATGTGTGTGGGACCCAAGTGGGAGTGCGCCGAGCGCAGAGAAATGTGTGTGGGACCCAACTGGAAATGCGTCTAGCGTCGAAAAAAAGGCGTTGGATACAACATGGAGTGCGCTGAGCGCCGGCGAAAGTGTACGGGACCCAACTGAGAGTGCGCCGAGCGCCGTGAAAAGTGTGTGGGACCCAAATGGGAGTGCGCCGAAGGCCGAGAAAAGTGTGTGGGACCCAAATGGGAGTGCGCCGAGCGCCGGGAAAAGTGTGTGGGACCCAACTGGGAGTACGCCGAGCGCCGAGAAAAGTGAGTGGGACCCAACTGGAAGTGCGCCGAGCGCCGAGAAAAGTGTGTGGGACCCAACCGGGAGTGCGCCGAGCGCCGAGAAAAGTGTGTTGGACCCAACATGGAGTGCGCCGAGCGCCGGCGAAAGTGTGGGACCCAACTGGGAGTGCGCCGAGCGCCGAGAAATGTGTGTGGGACCCAAGTGGGAGTGCGCCGAGCGCAGATAAATGTGTGTGGGACCCAACTGGGAGTGCGCCGAGCGCCGAGAAGAATGTGTGGGACCCAACTGGGAGTGCGCCGAGCGCCGGGAAAAGTGTGTGGGAGCCAGCTGGGAGTGCGCCGAGCGCCGAGAAAAGTGTGTATGACCCAACTGGAAATGCGTCAAGCGCCGGAAAAAAATGTGTTGGATACAACATGGAGTGCGCCGAGCGCCGGCGAAAGTGTGTGGGACCCAACTGGGAGTGCGCCGAGCGCCGAGAAAAGTGTGTGGGACCCTATTGGGAGTGCGCCGAGCGCCGAGAAAAGTGTGTGGGTCCCAACTAGGGTGCGCCGAGCGCCGAGAAAAGTGTGCTGGACCCAACTGGAAATGCGTCAAGCGCCGGAAAAAAGTGTGTTGGATACAACATGGAGTGCGCTGAGCGCCGGGAAAAGTGTGTGGGATCCAACTGGGAGTGCGCCGAGCGCCGAGAAATGTGTGTGGGACCCAACCGGGAATGCGCCGCACGCCGAGAAAAGTGTGTGGGACCTAACTGGGAGTGCGCCGAGCGCCGAGAAATGTGTGTGGGACCCAACTGGGAGTGCGCCGAGCGCAGAGAAATGTGTGTGGGACCCAACTGGGAGTGCGCCGAGCGCAGAGAAATGTGTGTGGGCCCCAACTGGGAGTGCGCCGAGCGCCTAGAAAAGTGTGTGGGACCCAACTGGGAGTGCACCGAGCGCCGAGAAAAGTGTGTTGGACCCAATCGGGAGTGCGCCGAGCGCCGGGAAAGCGTGTGGGACCCAAATGGGAGTGCGCCGAGCGCCGAGAAAAGTGTGTGGGACCCAACCGGGAGTGCTCCGAGAAAAGTGTGTGGGACCCAACTGGGGGTGCGCCGAGCGCCGAGAAAAGTGTGTGGGACCCAACCGGAATGCGCCGAGCGCCGAGAAAAGTGTGTGGGACCCAACTGGGAGTGCGCCGAGCGCCGAGAAAAGTGTGTGGGACCCAACTGGGAGTGCGCCGAGAAAAGTGCGTGGGACCCAACTGGGAGTGCGCCGAGCGCCGAGAAAAGTTTGTGGGACCCAACCGGGAATGAGCCGAGCGCCGAGAGAAGTGTGTTGGACCCAACTGGAAATGCGTCAAGCGCCGGAAAAAAGTGTGTCTGATACAACATGGAGTGCGCTGAGCGCCGGGAAAAGTGTGTGGGATCCAACTGGGAGTGCGATGAGCGCCGAGAAATGTGTGTGGGACCCAACTGGGAGTGCGCCGACCGCCGAGAAAAGTGTGTGGGACCCAACCGGGAATGAGCCGAACGCCGAGAAAAGTGTTTGGGACCCAACTGGGAGTGCGCCGAGCGCCGAGAAATGTGTGTGGGACCCAACTGGGAGTGCGCCGAGCGCCGAGAAAAATGTGTGTTGGACCCAACTAGGAGTGCGCCGAGCGCCGACAAAAGTGTGTGGGACCCAAATGGGAGTGCGCAGAGCACCGGGAAAAGTGTGTGGGACCCAAATGGAAGTGCGCCGAGCGCCGGAAAAAAGTGTGGGACCCAACTGGAAGTGCGCCGAGCGCCGACAAAAGTGTGTGGGACCCAAATGGGAGTGCGCAGAGCACCGGGAAAAGTGTGTGGGACCCAACTGGAAGTGCGCCGAGCGCCGAGAAAAGTGTGTGGGACCCAACTGGGAGAGCGCCGAGCGCCGAGAAAAGAGTGTGGGACCCAACCCGCACTGCGCCAAGCGCCGAGAAAAGTGTGTGGGACCCAACGGGGGGTGCGCCGAGAAAAGTGTGTGGGACCCAACCGGAATGCGCCGAGCGCCGAGAAAAGTGTGTGGGACCCAACTGGGAGTGCGCCGAGCGCCGAGAAAAGTGTGTGGGACCCAACTGGGAGTGCGCCGAGCGCCGAGAAAAGTGTGCTGGACCCAACAGGGAGTGCGCCGAGCGCCGGAAAAAGTGTGTGGGACCCAACTGGGAGTGCGCCGAGCGCCGAGAAAAGTGTGTGGGACCCAACTGGGAGTGCGCCGAGCGCCGAGAAAAGTGTGTGGGACCCAACTGGGAGTGCGCCGAGCGCCGAGAAAAGTGTGTGGGACCCAACTGGGAGTGCGCCGAGCGCCGGAAAAAGTGTGTTGGACCCAACTGGAGTGCGCCGAGCGCCGGCGAAAAGTGTGGGACCCAACTGGGAGTGCGCCGAGCGCCGAGAAAGTGTGTGGGACCCAACTGGGAGTGCGCCGAGCGCCGAGAAAAGTGTGTTGGACCCAACTGGGAGTGCGCCGAGCGCCGAGAAAAGTGTGTGGGACCCAACTGGGAGTGCGCCGAGCGCCGAGAAAAGTGTGGGACCCAACTGGGAGTGCGCCGAGCGCCGAGAAAAGTGTGTTGGACCCAACTGGAAATGCGTCAAGCGCCGGAAAAAGTGTGTTGGATACAACATGGAGTGCGCCGAGCGCCGGCGAAAGTGTGGGACCCAAGTGGGAGTGCGCCGAGCGCCGGGAGAAGTGTGTGGGACCCAACTGGGAGTGCGCCGAGCGCCGAGAAAAGTGTGTGGGACCCAACTAGGAATGAGCCGAACGCCGAGAAAAGTGTGTGGGACCCAACTGGGAGAGCGCCGAGCGCCGGGAAAAGTGTGAAGGACCCAGCTGGGAGTGAGCCGAGCGCCGAGAAAAGTGTGTGGGACCACACTGTGAGTGCGCCGAGCGCCGGGAAAAGTGTGTGGGTCCCAACTGGGAGTGCGCCGAGCGCCGAGAAAAGTGTGTTGGACCCAACTGGAAATGCGTCAAGCGCCGGAAAAAAAGTGTGTTGGATACAACATGGAGTGCGCTGAGCGCCGGGAAAAGTGTGTGGGACCCAACTGGGAGTGCGCCGAGCGCCGGGAGAAGTGTGTGGGACCCAACCGGGAATGCGCCGAACGCCGAGAAAAGTGTTTGGGACCCAACTGGGAGAGCGCCGAGCGCCGAGAAATGTGTGTGGGATCCAACTGGGAGTGCGTCGAGCGCCGGGAAAAGTGTGTGGGACCCAACTGGGAGTGTGCCGAGCGCCGAGAGAAGTGTGTGGGACCCAACCGGGAATGCGCCGAACGCCGAGAAAAGTGTGTGGGACCCAACTGGGAGTGCGCCGAGCGCCGGGAAAAGTGTGTGAGATCCAACTGGGAGTGCGCCGAGCGCCGGGAAAAGTGGGTGGGACCCAACTGGGAGTGCGCCGAGCGCCGGGAGAAGTGTGTGGGACCCGAATGAGAGTGCGCCGAGCGCCGAGAAAGTGTGTGGGACCCAACTGGGAGTGCGCCGAGCGCCGAGAAAAATGTGTGGACCCAACTGGAGTGCGCCGAGCGCCGGAAAAAGTGTGTTGGACCCAACTGGGAGTGCGCCGAGCGCCGGCGAAAGTGTGGGACCCAACTGGGAGTGCGCCGAGCGCCGAGAAAAGTGTGTGGGACCCAACTGGGAGTGCGCCGAGCGCCGAGAAAAGTGTGTGGGACCCAACTGTGAGTGCGCCGAGCGCCGGGAAAAGTGTGTGGGACCCAACTGGGAGTGCGCTGAGTGCCGAGAAAAGTGTGTGGGACCCAACTGGGAGTGCGCCGAGCGCCGGGAAAAGTGTGTGGGACCCAACTGGAAATGCGTCAAGCGCCGGAAAAAAGTGTCTTGGATACAACATGGAGTGCGCCGAGCGCCGGGAAAAGTGTGTGGGACCCAACTGGGAGTGAGCCGAGCGCCGAGAAAAGTGTGTGGGACCCAACTGGGAGTGCGCCGAGCGCCGAGAAATGTGTGTGGGACCCAACTGGGAGTGCGCCGAGCGCCGAGAAAAGTGTGTTGGACCCAACTGGAAATGCGTCAAGCGCCGGGAAAAAGTGTGTGGGACCCAACTGGGAGTGCGCCAAGCGCCGGGAAAAGTGTGTGGGACCCAACTGGGAGTGCGCCGAGCGCCGAGAAAAGTGTGTGGGACCCAACTGGGAGTGCGCCGAGCGCCGGGAAAAGTGTGTGGGACCCAACTGGGAGTGCGCCGAGCGCCGGGAAAAGTGTGTGGGACCCAACTGGGAGTGCGCCGAGCGCCGAGAAATGTGTGTGGGACCCAACTGGGAGTGCGCCGAGCGCCGAGAAAAGTGTGTGGGACCCAACTGGGAGTGCGCCGAGCGCCGAGAAAAGTGTGTGGGACCCAACTGGGAGTGCGCCGAGCGCCGGGAAAAGTGTGTGGGACCCAACTGGGAGTGCGCCGAGCGCCGAGAAGAATGTGTGGGACCCAACTGGGAGTGCGCCGAGCGCCGGGAAAAGTGTGTGGGACCCAGCTGGGAGTGCGCCGAGCGCCGAGAAAAGTGTGTATGACCCAACTGGAAATGCGTCTAGCGCCGGAAAAAAGGTGTTGGATACAACATGGAGTGCGCTGAGCGCCGGGAAAAGTGTGTGGGATCCAACTGGGAGTGCGCCGAGCGCCGAGAAAAGTGTGTTGGACCCAACTGGGAGTGCGCCGAGCGCCGAGAAAAGTGTGTGGGACCCAACTGGGAGTGCGCCGAGCGCCGGGAAAAGTGTGTGGGACCCAACTGGGAGTGCGCCGAGCGCCGAGAAAAGTGTGTGGGACCCAACTGGGAGTGCGCCGAGCGCCGAGAAAAGTGTGTTGGACCCAACCAGGAGTGCGCCGAGCGCAGAGAAAGGTGTGTGCGACCCAACCGGGAGTGCGCTGAGCGCCGAGAAATGTGTGTGGGACCCAACTGGGAGTGCGCCGAGCCCCGAGAAAAGTGTGTGGGGCCCAAAAGTGAGTGCGCTGAGCGCCGGGAAAAGTGTGTTGGACCCAACTGGAAATGCGTCAAGCGCCGGGAGAAGTGTGTGGGACCCAAATGTGAGTGCGTCAAGCGCCGGGAGAAGTGTGTGGGACCCAAATAGGAGTGCGCCGAGCGCCGAGAAAAGTGGGTGGGACCCAACTAGGAGTGCGCCGAGCCCCGAGAAAAGTGTGTTGGACCCAAATGTGAGTGCGCCGAGCGCCGAGAATAGTGTGTTGGATCCAACTAGGAGTGCGCCGAGCTCCGAGAAAAGTGTGTTGGACCCAACTAGGAGTGCGCCGAGCCCCGAGAAAGGCGAGTGGGGCCCACCTGGGAGTGCGCAGAGCGCCGAGAAAAGTGTGTGGGACCCAACTGGGAGTGCGCCGAGCGCCGAGAAAAGTGTGTTGGACCCAACTGGGAGTGCGCCGAGCGCCGAAAAAGTGTGTTGGACCCAACATGGAGTGCGCCGAGCGCCGGCGAAAGTGTGTGGGACCCAACTGGGAGTGCGCCGAGCGCCGAGAAAAGTGTGTGGGACCCAACTGGGAGTGCGCCGAGCGCCGAGAAAAGTGTGTTGGACCCAACTGGAGTGCGCCGAGCGCCGGAAAAAGTGTGTTGGACCCAACTGGAGTGCGCCGAGCGCCGGCGAAAGTGTGTGGGACCCAACTGGGAGTGCGCCGAGCGCCGAGAAAAGTGTGTGGGACCCAACTGGGAGTGCGCCGAGCGCCGAGAAAAGTGTGTGGGACCCAACTGGGAGTGCGCCGAGCGCCGAGAAAAGTGTGTTGGACCCAACTGGGAGTGCGCCGAGCGCCGGGAAAAGTGTGTGGGACCCAACTGGAGTGCGCCGAGCGCCGAGAAAGTGTGTGGGACCCAACTGGGAGTGCGCCGAGCGCCGAGAAAAGTGTGTGGGACCCAACTGGGAGTGCGCCGAGCGCCGAGAAAAGTGTGTGGGACCCAACTGGGAGTGCGCCGAGCGCCGGGAAAAGTGTGTGGGACCCAACTGGGAGTGCGCCGAGCGCCGAGAAAGTGTGTGGGACCCAACTGGGAGTGCGCCGAGCGCCGAGAAAAGTGTGTGGGACCCAACTGGGAGTGCGCCGAGCGCCGAGAAAAGTGTGTTGGACCCAACTGGAAATGCGTCAAGCGCCGGAAAAAGTGTGTTGGACCCAACATGGAGTGCGCTGAGCGCCGGCGAAAGTGTACGGGACCCAAATGTGAGTGCGCCGAGCGCCGAGAAAAGTGGGGTGGACCCAACTGGGAGTGCGCCGAGCGCCGAGAGATGTGTGTGGGACCCAAGTGGGAGGGCGCCGAGCGCAGAGAAAAGTGTGTGGGACCCAACTGGGAGTGCGCCGAGCGCCGGAAAAAGTGTGTGGGACCCAACATGGAGTGCGCTGAGTGCCGAGAAAAGTGTGTGGGACCCAAATGGGAGTGCGCCGAACGCCGGGAAAAGTGTGTGGGACCCAACTGGGAGTGCGCCGAGCGCAGAGAAATGTGTGTGGGACCCAACTGGGAGTGCGCCGAGCGCGGAGAAGAATGTGTGGGACCCAACTGGGAGTGCGCCGAGCGCCGGGAAAAGTGTGTGGGACCCAGCTGGGAGTGCGCCGAGCGCCGAGAAAAGTGTGTTGGACCCAACTGGAAATGCGTCAAGCGCCGGAAAAAAGTGTGTCTGATACAACATGGAGTGCGCTGAGCGCCGGGAAAAGTGTGTGGGACCCAACTGGAAGTGCGCCGAGCGCCGAGAAATGTGTGTGGGACCCAAATGGGAGTGCGCGGAGCGTCGAGAAAAGTGTGTGGGGCCGAACTGGGAGTGCGCCGAGCGCCGGAAAAAAGTGTGTTGGACCCAAATAGGAGTGCGCCGAGCGCCGGGAAAAGTGTGTGGGACCCAACTGGGAGTGCGCCGAGCGCCGGGAAAAGTGTGTGGGACCCAACTGGGAGGGCGCCGAGCGCCGAGAAAGTGTGTGGGACCCAACTGGGAGTGCGCCGAGCGCCGAGAAAAGTGTGTTGGACCCAACTGGGAGTGCGCCGAGCGCCGGAAAAGTGTGTGACCCAACTGGGAAAGCGCCGAGCGCCGAGAAATGTGTGTGGGACCCAACTGGGAGTGCGTCGAGCGCCGGGAAAAGTGTGTGGAACCCAACCGGGAATGCGCCCAGCGCCGAGAAATGTGTGTGGGACCCAACTGGGGTGCGCCGAGCGCCGGGAAAAGTGTGTGGGACCCAACTGGGAGTGCGCCGAGCGCCGAGAAAAGTGTGTGGGACCCAACCGGTAGTGCGCCGAGCGCCGAGAAAAGTGTGTTGGACCCAACTGGAAATGCGTCAAGCGCCGGAAAAAAGTGTGTTGGATACAACATGGAGTGCGCTGAGCGCCGGGAAAAGTGTGTGGGACCCAACTGGGAGTGCGCCGAGCGCCGGGAGAAGTGTGTGGGACCCAACCGGGAATGCGCCGAACGCCGAGAAAAGTGTGTGGGACCCAACTGGGAGTGCGCCGAGCGCCGAGAAATGTGTGTGGGACCCAACTGGGAGTGCGCCGAGCGCCGGCGAAAGTGTACGGGACCCAACTGGTAGTGCGCCGAGCGCCGAGAAAAGTGTGTGGGACCCAACCGGGAATGCGCCGAACGCCGAGAAAAGTGTGTGGGACCCAACTGGGAGTGCGCCGAGCGCCGAGAAATGTGTGTGGGACCCAACTGGGAGTGCGCCGAGCGCCGAGAAAAGTGTGTTGGACCCAACTGGAAATGCGTCAAGCGCCGGGAAAAAGTGTGTGGGACCCAACTGGAGTGCGCCGAGCGCCGGCGAAAGTGTGTGGGACCCAACTGGGAGTGCGCCGGGCGCCGAGAAAAGCGTGTGGGCCCCAACTGGGAGTGCGCCGAGCCCCGAGAAAAGTGTGTGGGACCCAACTGGGAGTGCGCCGAGCGCCGGGAAATGTGTGTGGGACCCAAGTGGGAGTGCGCCGAGCGCAGAGAAATGTGTGTGGGACCCAACGGGGAGTGCGCCGAGCGCCGAGAAAAATGTGTGGGACCCAACTGGAAATGCGTCTAGCCCCGGAAAAAAGGGTGCTGGATACAATATGGAGTGCGCTCAGCGCCGGCGAAAGCATGTGGGACCCAACTGGGAGTGCGCCGAGCGCCGAGAAAAGTGTGTGGGACCCAACTGGGAGTGCGCCGAGCGCCGAGAAAAGTGTGTGGACCCAACTGGGAGTGCGCCGAGCGCCGAGAAAAGTGTGTTGGACCCAACTGGAAATGCGCCGAGCGCCGGGAAAAGTGTGTGGGACCCAACTGGAGTGCGCCGAGCGCCGGCGAAAGTGTGTGGGACCCAACTGGGAGTGCGCCGAGCGCCGAGAAAAGTGTGTGGGACCCAACTGGGAGTGCGCCGAGCGCCGAGAAAAGTGTGTTGGACCCAACTGGAAATGCGTCAAGCGCCGGAAAAAGTGTGTTGGGACCCAACATGGAGTGCGCTGAGCGCCGGCGAAAGTGTACGGGACCCAACTGGGAGTGCGGCGAGCGCCGAGAAAAGTGTGTGGGACCAACTGGGAGTGCGCCGAGCGCCGGAAAAAGTGTGTGGGACCCAACTGGGAGTGCGCCGAGCGCCGAGAAAAGTGTGTGGGACCCAACTGGGAGTGCGCCGAGCGCCGGGAAAAGTGTGTGGGACCCAACTGGGAGTGTGCTGAGTGTCGTGGACAGTGTGTGGGACCCAAATGGGAGTGCGCCGAGAAAAGTGTGTGGGACCCAACCGGGAGTGCGCCGAGAAAAGTGTGTGGGACCCAACTGTGGGTGCGCCGAGCGCCCGGAAAAGTGTGTGGGACCCAAATCGGAGTGCGCCGAGAAAAGTGTGTGGGACCCAACCGGAATGCGCCGAGCGCCGAGAAAAGTGTGTGGGACCCAACTGGGAGTGCGCCGAGCGCCGAGAAATGTGTGTGGGATCCAACTGGGAGTGCGTCGAGCGCCGAGAAATGTGTGTGGGACCCAACCGGGAATGCGCCGAACGCCGAGAAAAGTGTGTTGGACCCAACTGGGAGTGCGCCGAGCGCCGAGAAATGTGTGTGGGACCCAAGTGGGAGTGCGCCGAGCGCAGAGAAATGTGTGTGGGACCCAACTGGGAGTGCGCCGAGCGCCGAGAAAAGTGTGTGGGACCCAACTGGGAGAGCGCCGAGCGCCGAGAAATGTGTGTGGTACCCAACTGGGAGTGCGCCGAGCGCCAAGAAAAGTGTGTTGGACCCAACTGGAAATGCGTCAAGCGCCGGAAAAAAAGTGTGGTGGATACAACATGGAGTGCGCTGAGCGCCGGGAAAAGTGTGTGGGACCCAACTGGGAGTGCGCCGAGCGCCGAGAAAAGTGTGGGACCCAAGTGGGAGTGCGCCGAGCGCCGGGAAAAGTGTGTGGGACCCAACTGGGAGTGCGCCGAGCGCCGGGAAAAGTGTGTGGGACCTAACTCGGAGTGCGCCGAGCGCCGGGAAAAGTGTGTGGGACCCAACCGGGAATGCGCCCAGCGCCGAGAAATGTGTGTGGGACCCAACTGGGGTGCGCCGAGCGCCGAGAAATGTGTGTTGGACCCAACTGGAAATGCGTCAAGCGCCGGAAAAAGTGTGTTGGATACAACATGGAGTGCGCTGAGCGCCGGGAAAAGTGTGTGGGACCCAACTGGGAGTGCGCCGAGCGCCGGGAGAAGTGTGTGGGACCCAACCGGGAATGCGCCGAACGCCGAGAAAAGTGTGTGGGACCCAACTGGGAGTGCGCCGAGCGCCGAGAAAAGTGTGTTGGACCCAACTGGAAATGCGTCAAGCGCCGGGAAAAAGTGTGTGGCACCCAACTGGGAGTGCGCCAAGCGCCGGGAGAAGCGTGTGGGACCCAACTGGGAGTGCGCCGAGCGCCGAGAAAGTGTGTGGGACCCAACTGGGAGTGCGCCGACCGCCAAGAAGAGTGTGTTGGACCCAACTGGAAATGCGTCAAGCGCCGGAAAAAAGTGTGTTGGAACCAACTGGAAATGCGTCAAGCGCCGGAAAAAGTGTTGGACCCAACTGGGAGTGCGCCGAGCGCCGAGAAATGTGTGTGGGACCCAAGTGGGAGTGCGCCGAGCGCAGATAAATGTGTGTGGGACCCAACTGGGAGTGCGCCGAGCGCCGAGAAGAATGTGTGGGACCCAACTGGGAGTGCGCCGAGCGCCGGGAAAAGTGTGTGGGACCCAACTGGGAGTGCGCCGAGCGCCGAGAAAAGTGTGTGGGACCCAACTGGGAGTGCGCCGAGCGCCAAGAAAAGTGTGTTGGACCCAACTGGAAATTCGTCAAGCGCCGGAAAAAAGTGTCTTGGATACAACATGGAGTGCGCTGAGCGCCGGCGAAAGTGTGTGGGACCCAACTGGGAGTGCGCCGAGCGCCGGGAAAAGTGTGTGGGACCCAACTGGGAGTGCGCCGAGCGCCGAGAAAAGTGTGTGGGACCCAACTGGGAGTGCGCCGAGCGCCGAGAAAAGTGTGTTGGACCCAACTGGAAATGCGTCTAGCGCCGGAAAAAAGTGTTGGATACAACACGGAGTGCGCTGAGCGCCGGCAAAAGCATACGGGACCCAACTGGGAGTGCGCCGAGCACCGAGAAAAGTGTGTGGGACCCAACTGGGAGTGCGCCAAGCGCCGAGAAAAGAGAGTTGGACCCAAGTGGGAGTGCGCCGAGCGCTGAGAAAAGTGTGTTGGACGCAACCTGGGAGTGCGCCGAGCGCCGGAAAAAGTGTGTGTGGGACGGACCCAACTGGGAGTGCGCCGAGCGCCGAGAAAAGTGTGTGGACCCAACTGGGAGTGCGCCGAGCGCCGGGAAAAGTGTGTGGGACCCAACTGGAGTGCGCCGAGCGCAGATAAATGTGTGTGGGACCCAACTGGGAGTGCGCCGAGCGCCGGGAAAAGTGTGTGGGACCCAACTGGGAGTGAGCCGAGCGCCGGGAAAAGTGTGTGGGACCCAACTGGGAGTGCGCCGAGCGCCGAGAAAAGTGTGTGGGACCCAACTGGGAGTGCGCCGAGCGCCGAGAAAAGTGTGTTGGACCCAACTGGAAATTCGTCAAGCGCCGGAAAAAAGTGTCTTGGATACAACATGGAGTGCGCTGAGCGCCGGCGAAAGTGTGTGTTGGATCCAACTGGGAGCGCGCCGAGCGCCGAGAAAAGTGTGTTGCACCCAACTGGGAGTGCGCCGGGCGCCGAGAAATGTGTGTGGGACCCAAGTGGGAGGGCGACGAGCGCCGGAAAAGTGTGGGACCCAACTGGAAGTGCGCCGAGCGCCGAGAAAAGTGTGTGGGACCCAAATGGGAGTGCGCCGAGCGCCGGGAAAAGTGTGTGGGACCCAACTGGGAGTGCGCCGAGCGCCGAGAAAAGTGTGTGGGACCCAAATGGGAGTGCGCCGAGCGCCAAGAAAAGTGTGCTGGACCCAACTGGGGTGCGCCGAGCGCCGAGAAAAGTATAGTGGACCCAACTGGAAATGCGTCAAACGCCGGAAAAAGTGTGTTAGATACAACATGGAGTGCGCTGAGCGCCGGCGAAAGCATACGGGACCCAACTGGGAGTGCGCCAATCGCCGGGAAAAGTGTGGGACCCAACTGGGAGTGCGCCGAGCGCCGAGAAAAGTGTGTGGGACCCAAATGGGAGTGCGCCGATCGTAGGGAAAAGTGTGTGGGAGCCAGCTGGGAGTGGGCCGAGCGCCGAGAAAAGTGTGTGGGACCCAATGGGAGTGCGCCGAGCGCCAAGAAAAGTGTGTTGGACCCAACTGGAAATGCGTCAAGCGCCGGAAAAAAGTGTGTTGGATACAACATGGAGTGCGCCGATCGCCGGGAAAAGTGTGTGGGACCCAACTGGGAGTGCGCCGAGCACCGAGAAAAGTGTGTGGGACCCAACCGGAAGTGCGCCGAGCGCGTATAAATGTGTGTTGGACCCAAATGGGAGTGCGCAGAGCGTGGAGAAAAGTGTGTGGGACCCAACTGGGAGTGCGTAGAGCGCCGTAGAAAATGTGTTGGACCCAAATAACAGTGCGTCGAGCGCCGGCGAAAGTGTGTGGGACCCAACTGAGAGTGCGCCGAGCGCCGAGAAAAGTGTGTGGGACCCAAATGGGAGTGCGCCGAGCGCCGTAGAAAGTGTGTGGGACCCAAAGGAGAGTGCGTTGAGCGCCGTAGAAAATGTGTGGGACCCAAATAACAGTGCGCCGAGCGCCGTAGAAAATGTGTGGGACCCAACTGGGAGTGCGCCGAGCGCCATAGAAAGTGTGTGAGACCCAACTGAGAGTGCGTCGAGCGCCGTAGAAAGTGTGTGGGACCCAAATGAGAGTGCGTCGAGCGCCGTAGAAAGTGTGTGGGATCCAACTGGAGAGTGCGCCGAGCGCCGAGAAAAGTGTGTGGGACCCAAATAACAGTGCGCCGAGCGCCGTAGAAAAGTGTGGGGACCCAACTGGGAGTGCGTCGAGCGCCATAGAAAGTGTGTGAGACCCAAATGAGAGTGCGTCGGACGCCGGGGAAAGTGTGTGGGACCCAACTGGGAAAGCGCCGGGCGCCGGGAAAAGTGTGTTGGACCCAACTGGAAATGCGTCAAGCGCCGGAAAAAAGTGTGTTGGATACAACATGGAGTGCCCTGAGCGCCGGCGAAAGCATATGGGACCCAACTGGGAGTGCGCCGAGCACCGAGAAAAGTGTGTGGGACCCAACCGGAAGTGCGCCGAGCGCCTATAAATGTGTGTGGGACCCAAATGGGAGTGCGTCGGACGCCGTAGAAAATGTGTTGGACCCAAATAACAGAGCGTCGGACGCCATAGAAAGTGTGTGAGACCCAAATGAGAGTGCGTCGGACGCCGTAGAAAGTGTGTGAGATCCAAATGAGAGTGCGTCGGACGCCGTAGAAAGTGTGTGGGACCCAAATAAGAGTGCGTCGGACGCCGTAGAAAGTGTGTGGGATCCAAAGGAGAGTGCGTTGGACGCCGTAGAAAATGTGTGGGACCCAAATAACAGTGCGTCGGACGCCGTAGAAAATGTGGGGGACCCAAATGAGAGTGCGTCGGACGCCATAGAAAGTGTGTGAGACCCAAATGAGAGTGCGTCGGACGCCGGGGAAAGTGTGTGGGACCCAACTGGGAAAGCGCCGGGAAAAGTGTGTGGGACCCAACTTTTCAAAATAGATTTTCGCTATGTTTCATTTATAAATGCTTATGAATGCATCTAATTATCAGGAAAATGTAATCGACTTTTTTTGAAAACTGTTTTTACCTTATTTCATTTATTTTTTTATTTGCATTTATTTTCGCATCGAAAAATGATATTCTTAAATTGGCAGAAACCCTAAAAATAAAGGAGAAGAACAACGTTCTGGTTGATTTCACCAATTTTTACCCTTATTTCAGTTTTTTTTAATGACGAAGCGCTCTTTGGTTTCTTAAAAACATGCAGTCTGAATATGGACTGAATTTCTTTCTATTCTAAAGTCCAATCTTTTTTTTGTAGTCATTCAGCTAGGGCAGACTGCTACTAAGGCTGAGAACAAGATTTGGAATTTAAAAAAAACTGTTTTCTTAAGCGAACGACAAAAAACAGGCAAAGGAGGAAAAGGGGTGTTTTTACAGAAGGAAAAGCGATTGTTTGGGAGATCAAAGAAAAAACAAATCATAAAATTTCACATCAACATCACAAAAAAATTCAAGAATTTCGTTGCTGAAGAAAAGTTTCTGTCTTTTTTTCTGATTTTTTGAATTTTCCAGGGTAGAAGAAACATGTAATGTTGAAAAATCCTATCTAGTTATGGGATAAGTTGAAAAATAAAGTTGCAATTTCAATAAAAAAATAGATTTTTTAATAAATACAAAAACTTTGGTTTTTTAAAAATTCAGCTCGAAATTTGTTTTTTACCTAAAAGAGTTTGTGAACTGATCCTCCAAAAAATCCTGCAGCAAAGAAACCTAATGTCATCTAGAAGGTAACATAATATTTTTTTGAAATTGAAATGTTATTTTTGATTTTCCGAACTTGTTTCGGGAAGGAATAGCGCCTCCGTCTAAGCAATCATTCTTGAATAAAGTACGCACGACTCTTTTTTTTCTTGTCAACTCAACAGAAACCTTGAAATCAAAGTGAAATCGATTTTCAGAGCATTATAAATATAAATAGCTATCAGTTTATTGAATTGAAGGCAGAATACAGAACCAGCAAAATAATATTTGCATTTTCATGACTAATTTCAGGAAATACATTCACTGGATTACATTCACTCGAAAGAAAGCAAGAGACTGATTCGGGGAAATTAACTTAACGAGGACCGCTCGAAAAAAAAACATTTTCTCATTCGGATTACAAAACAGGACTTCTCTGAGAATGTTTAAAAAGAAAAGCAACGAAATTCTTGAAATTTCTGTGATGTTGATGTGAAATTTTACGATTTGTTTTTTCTTTGATCTCCCAAACAATCTCTTTTCCTCCTGGAAAATCACCCCTTTTCCTCCTTTGTCTGTTTTTTGTCATTCGTTGAGGAAAACAGTGTATTTTTTCAATTCCAAATCTTGTTCTCAGCCTTAGTATCCAATCTATTGAATTCTCGTTGATGCCCGTGGTCTGATGACCCTGCTACCCACACTTTCATTGGAAATTGCCATTGGGACATGTTAACGATCCTGGGTTACTTGTCTTGAGATGTGTTGTGTCCAATGGATATGCTGAGGCTACGAGCCATCCAATAACGGAGATATCGACCGATATGAGCCAAATTTATTAGGCTGAATGCAAAGGCTGAGAATACAGATCAAAATAGTCATATCTGCCCTAGCTGAATGACTACAAAAAAAAAGATTCGACTTTAGGATAGAAAGAAATTCAGTCCATATTAAGACTGCATGTTTTGAAGAAACCAAAGCGCGCTTCATTATTAAAAAAACTGAAATAAAGGTAAAAATTGGTGAGAACAACCAGAACGTTGTTCTTCTCCTTTATTTTTAGGGTTTCTGCCAATTTAAGAATATCATTTTTCGATGCGAAAATAGATGCAAATAAAAAAAAATAAATGAAATAAGGTAAAAACAAATTTCAAAAAAAATTCTATTACATTTTCCTGGGAATTAGATGCATTCATAAGCATTTATAAATGAGAAATAGCGACAATCTTTTTTGAAAAGTTTGGAAGAAATATGGGCATTAGCAAAATAAGACATACGTATGATTTTTATAAGTTTCAGTTATGCTACTCGAAGTATGAAAAGTTGTCAAGAGGCTCCACAATTTTCTCAATAGGGCATGATATGTAGTTGGATAAATAGAAATATATAAAATTGAGTCAAACTAAGGAGAAAATATCCGGATGCTATGCATCAACACTATTATTTGAAAAAATTATTTTTCTCCGAGTGAGTGCGCGAAAACCATGTAAACCGAAGATATTACAAATTAATACTTTGTTTCGAGGATGACTCGAATGTGTAGAAAATCTATATAATCTATAGGGAAGGTTTCCGTATTTCTTAGAAGTTATTTTTGAGCTCTTCGTAAATTTTTAAATTAGAATTATAATATTGACAACCGACTTTTTAGATTTATGAACAATTGTTAGGCCGCGCAACGGAACATGAAAAGGTTCAGAGTGTTAAAGGCACAGTCCAACCTCAGAGGTAATTTTTGATATTATGGTCCGGTCGCCGCCTATAGCAACCCTGCCAAGCGGTAAATCTCAATTCGCTCAAATAAGCGAGAAAAAGCTGGGAAAAAGTGGGCCACGCCCCTTTAAAGAAAAAATGGGTAACGCCCACGGCCAGGTTTCCGACCTCAATAGGGAAGAGACGCGCGAATGATTTTATTCAAAACCTATAATCTTCGATTTGTTTTCGGTCTGGCTTTATAATGTGGCCTGCTTCAGAACGATGGCTGCGAATAACGAGAAAATACAGGCTCGAGACAACTCGTCCGCGAACTTCTACCAGTTCAAATTCAGAATTTTTGAGGGGCCGTAACTCAGTTCGTAGTGGGTTCTGAGCGATTCTGGAGACACCATTGTGATCAGCGTGGAATTTTCTCCAAGATAGGCAGAAAAACGAAAAATCGATTCTGAGCTTGGACTGTGCCTTTAAACAACATTAAAAGATTTTAACATTGCGCGAATAGAGTTATACACGAATTCTAAATCACTGGTATGTTTCAAAGGAATGGAGATAGAAAGAAATTAGAGAAAGAGACTCACCTTTTCATCGAATCCTGCGGAAAGATGGGTAATGTATAGCATCAAATTGCAAGCCAAGAAAAGTTTCATGTTAACATGTTAACATGCAAACTTTCATGAGTTAGCAACCCAATGCATTTGGAATAAGCGTTTCTTCTACAGGACAGTCATGGGAAGGAAACAGATCTGTTGAGCAGCGTCTAGTACTTTGCAGTTTAGTGGAATACTGCTGAATAACGGGAAATTACAAAGGAGAAGGAGTCAGTCTAGAGACAATCTCGTCCGCGACGAGGGGTGGGACGAGGCCCGCCCCACTTGCCCCGCCCACCCAAGAGCGCCTCATTGGGCGCTCTCAATTTCTCTTGAGCCCAAAAATGCTCAAATTTCTAACCCACCGTATTTAATCCCTTTCCCGTTTAAAGTGTCGATGTATGAGTGTATACTAAATTGGCGACTATTTCTCGATTCTATTTCCCATATGAGCCCGACTGGAGATAGGAGAAGTAATAAGAATGTTGTTTTTGGCCGAAGAGTCATGTTTTGACTAACATAAAACAAACGAAAAGTTCTTCAGCTCTTCCCAAAATTGGAATATCTGTCTACGAAACGTCCTCTACACAGTCATTGTTAGCTGGTTTTCACAGCTTTCCTAGAAAGAGAAGAAATAGGACGCTATTTCGATAAAATCTGCCGAAAAACTCTAAATTTTTAAATTTTTGAAAATTGCGATATAACTTCCAAATGTCTTTTGTACTCTGAGGTTGGGTGTTGCGAAAATATTATTGCTCACTGTTAGAATGAGTGTGCCAAAAATTGTCTTCCTGAGAGTGACCCGAGGTCACCTCTGAAGAGTGGCCTCGAAAGGCCAACTACCCGTCTACACGGAGACGAG
Source organism: Aplectana chamaeleonis (assembly GCA_029168955.1). NCBI lineage: Eukaryota > Metazoa > Nematoda > Chromadorea > Rhabditida > Cosmocercidae > Aplectana > Aplectana chamaeleonis. Next base: position 61,016 of record JAPDOI010001916.1, read on the forward strand.
CCGCCTTTTATACCCGCAGGATAGGTTCTTTGAGTGATAACGTGGCCCGCACGTTATCACTCAAATAACAACCAATTCCGCGTCTCTCCATCTCTGGCGATGGCACCGCTATCGCACTGAGAGCGACCGGAGAGGGGCCGACGCTGATACTCCAACCGGACAAGAACCGCGGTGCCAGTTCGCCCCTCGGCCGCTGTCCGGGCGATGACGTCATAATTGGGAGGAGCCGGTCCCGCTCCGAGCGATGGTTTGTCTGAGCTACTGATTATCTATCCTAGCGCTTGTGGTGTGGTGGCAAGAAGCGCTGCTGCTCGCAGTACACGGTCGGATTCAATCCTCACCCAAGGTGAGTCAAACCTACTATCCCTCCGAAGTCCCTGATTTGGTACCAGATCCATGTGGGGAGACGAACGCACCAACTGGAAAGTCGGTTTGCCTGCAAGCCACTAAATAGTCCCAAAAACATTCAAGCCTCTACGAATACGACGACCGACACGCTGCGCAGCCCAATAGAGATTCAAGAAACCGAGCCCTTATCTGTAACTTATAGTGGTTACCATTACCCACAGATTTGCCGTTGACGAATCCCTCAGAAAGCATGCGATGCAGTCAATTGAAGCAAAAACAATAATGTTATATTATACTTACAATAATGAGCCATCAATGCTGCTTAACGCCCGCTATTATAGCGCGCTGGCGCGGCGCCCGAGTATAAATACTTTTTGCACTTGGGCAGAGACTATGAGTATTCATTCCATCGCTACCGCTTAAAGGCAGTGTTCACGATAATCTTCAATTTTAAGATTATTCGCTATATTGATTGAGTGGCTCCCGGGTAGAACTAAAATGACGTTGAAACTGAGAAAAACGCACCAGAAGTGCTCGAAATCCTTAAGTATCACCCCGCCTCTTAAGTATCACAGGAAGTGTTTGTTGCGACAACAAAATGTTTTGTGGACCCGTCTTTTGCAATTCTCTACTATCTTTTGCTCCGTTCTATCCTTAGGGCCCTAACTAATCCTGTTTTGCCTGAAATATTTTTCCATTTTTCATTAGCTTCATTTTTTACCGGTGACAACCACCGTGAACATGTCCATCCAATCGGACAACTAGTCCATGCTTTGAAATAATATCACTGAAATACGACGTTTTAATGCGTTTCTCGTCGTTTCTTCGTAATTTTGGTAATACTTGGGGGCCAACGCATTGTTTTATGTGAAAAACTCGGGGACGAAAATCATCGTGAACACTGCCTTTAAAGGCAGTGTCCACGATAAAAACCATGTCTGTTTTTTTGGTGGAGATCGGCAGCTGCGGAGCCTAGGGCAACCCTAACGTTGAAAAAACTAAGAAAATTGAGCTTGGTACGGTCCCCTGCGGCCCCAAAGTTGGACACCCGTCAGCTCGTCACACCCAGATGCACTTTCCACGCCCACCGACGTAAACAAATGAATGCTCGAGATTGTGAGATGAGCAATGGTTTCCGATCAATAGCCCCGTTCTTCCCTTTATTCCCAACTTCTCTCTTTACTCAGGTCAGCTCGCATACATCGGGTGAAAATGGCGGAAGTTACAAGCCTCGGACAAATCGTCCACCATGCTTCCTTAGCTCAATTTTTGAGGGACCATAACTCCGTTCCCAGAGGGTCTTGTACGATTTCAAAAGCATCATTGGAATCAGCATGGGACCGTCTTCAAGATAGGCGAAAAAGCAGAAAAATGATTCCTATCGTGAAAACTGCCTTTAAGTGGAGCGGCAAAAGTTGGGCCCCAGCTGTGCCACACAAGCAATTTCTCGGTGCGTATTTTGGCTCATTGCAACGCAGGCGTTGCCGGTCCCAAGCCCGGATGTGAGACCGTTTTGCTTTGTTAGCTGAAACTGATTCAGTGGACGTACAAGTGAGGCAGACAACGGACGCCATCTTGGAGTGCGCGGAGCCACTTTGCCCTGTCGCCCGTCAGCGGACGCAACCATGGATATCTGACGAGTCTATTCGCCTCACAGACGAACGGTAGCAAGCTAAACGGTCTAATGTCAATCGGTATCGGGAGCTGTGCAAAGAACTTCGAGGCAGATTAAAGGCGGAACGGGAGTCATATTGGAACAGGATAGCCGACGAAATGGAGGAGTCTTCTGTTACGCGTGACTACCGTTCACTCTACCGTACGTTGAAGCGTCTCGGGAGGAAGACTAAGCCCGTTAGCGATAGCATCAGGAGCTCAGACGGGACGTTCGTGCGCACTGCAGAAGAACGTCTACAGCGTTGGAGACAGTTCTTTAGTGAACTTTACAAGCACGACGCACCACGGGGACCGGTTGTCGAGTCGCCTCCAATAGAAGTGCCGCAGGAAGCCGCTTTGGATTTAGAACCTTCTATGGACGAGTTGAGACTGGCTGTCAAGTTGCTGAAGAACGGCAGGGCGTCGGGCGTTGACAGCATATCTGCTGAGGCAATTAAAGCTGGCGGAGACTTTCTGTTCAGGGATGCGCGTAATTACGACTAACGACTAACGGGCTTTTGGGTGTTACGACTAACGACTAACGACTAATGAGAATAAAAATATTTTCGTAAGCAATCCCAAAATTCGTTAGAAAGTCAATAATCATTCAAAATGCGCTACAACCCAAGGATTACACCACGATTGATACATATTGCCCTGTTGGTTGTTCTAGTTGAATGGTTCAAAATAACCGTAGCTTCCAGTGTTTATTATATCTACTGACACAGCTTCGCAGTTCTGGATCCCCCATATTAAAAACCGAACTGAACGTTGCGCAAGGTTAGGCGCAGCATTTATGCGACTTCGTGTCGGTCGCGCTACTTTATGGTAGGCTCACTGAACGGGTTCCCGCACTGGCCGGCTCCAGCGGAGATTTTTGCAGAGGGCACTATCAGAGGTGATAAGATGGAGCGGTGCCTGCAGGCCACAACTACAGGAACTGTACTCGATGATTGGATTGTAAAGAGTGCCGTCCTTCGATTTTCAGTCATAAAATTGAGATATGGGATTTCTATAGAGTGGTGCTGCGACCTCTCAGGGGCAAAATTTTCACTGCTAATTTCTGACCTTTCCCTATAATGGGAACAAGCTCTAAACCACGTAAGCACTCGGCTCGCGACGCAGAGCAAAGAACAGTTCGTGCAGAGTCGGTGCGATTCTCCGTATTGTCACCATGGGGTAGATCTCAAATAGCATCATATAGCGTAGAATGGCAAATTTCGCATTAAAAAAAAAACACAGTTCTAGATTGTCTCGATTTTCCATTTTGGTTCTTTTGTTACCGAAAAAAAGGACAAAAATCGATAAACACACACTCTCGAGTATCAGGTTTCGAGCAGCGATGTCGGAGTGGTTAAGGAGATATTGTTATTTATGTATATACAGGCTTGCAGTTTGAACTAGGTTCTCTAACAAGGAATGATTTCTGTCTTTGATGGCCATGAACGTTTCAAAGGACATACATCTCTTCATGCCTTCCTTTTTTCTATTCATGAGGGTTTTTTCTGCCTCAGTTGTGCTTGTTTCCAAAGCCTAGATTTTTAACGACTAACGATTAACGAATAACGAGGGTTTTGGCCGGTTGAACGACTAACGACTAACGAATTACAAAATTTCTATTACGCACATCCCTGATTCTGTTGTGTCAACTTCATAAGCTGATTAAGCTCATTTGGCTGTCTGAGAACATACCAGCCACTTGGAAGCGCGGAATCACTGTGCCTATTCACAAGAAAGGTGACGCCAGGGACTGCCATAACTATCGCGGAATAAGTCTCTTATCGATTGTTGGAAAAGTCTTCAACAGGATCATTCAGAGCAGACTTCAGCGACATCGAGAACAAACCTGCCGTGAAGAACAAGCAGGGTTTCGAGCGGGACGTAGCTGCACCGACCAAAGTTTCGCTCTGCGTCAGCTCCTGGAAGAAAGGATCAGTTGCGGTAAACGAGTTGTCATCGTGTTTATCGACTTCAAGTCAGCATTCAATTGCGTTTACTGGCCGGCTTTATGGAGATCACTTGAATGCGAGCACATACCGAAGAAGATAGCGAAGCTCCTTCAGGAAACATACATTGGATCAACTAGTTGCATTCGCATCGGAGATAGGCTATCTGAAGGATTTACGATCAACGCTGGTGTTCGTCAGGGGGATGTCATTTCACCGCTACTTTTCAATACCGTGATCGATGCCATCATGAGAAAGGCCTTTGAAAACAGAAGAGGCGTCCAGTACGGTCCCAATGATTACGTCACGGACTTGATGTTTGCGAATGATAGTGCTGTGTTCGCGGATACCGATGCTGAGGCGGCGTATTTAATTGGGAACATAGCGTTGATTGCGAACTCATATGACTTGCGAATCAATAAGGATAAGACAAAGGTCATGACATCAGATGGGTCGCACGCCTCTGTGCTCTTCGAAGGAGTTGAACTCCAGCAAGTGAAGGACTTCAAGTACCTAGGGCCAGTAGTGCAGGAGAAGAAAGTGGCAACAACGACGGAGATCCACAGCAGAATAGGACAGGCTTCCACTGCTTTTGCTTCCCTTGGCTGGTGTCTGTGGAAAAAAGCCAACGTATCTATGACGACGATGATTCGGCTGTTCCGTGCTTTGATAGTTCCTGTACTATTTTACCTCTCGGAAACGTGGACGCTGCTCAAGTCGGACGTGGCGAAACTCGAGTCCTTTCAGATGCCATGCTTGCGCCAGATCCTGGGGATTACCCTTTGTGACCGCATACGCAACGAAATCATCAGGGAGCAATGTGACCACCAGCCCACGGTCGAGGACCAAGTTCAGACCAGACGATTGCGGTGGTTTGGACACATTTGCAGGATGGACGCGGGTCGACTACCGTACAGCGTGCTATGGAGGAAACGTCCAGTGCAGTGGAAGATCCAACGAACGGCCCCTAAAAAGACATGGCTGAAACAAATCGAGGATGATCTGAAGAAACAACGGTGCAGTGTCCTTAATGCTAGATCTATTGCTACGAATCGTTCTGAATGGAAGCGTATCGTTCAGGCCGCTCGGGCTCCCATGGCACCCACAGCAGTGTATTGGCTGAGAGGTCATCCCGCTCCGCCAGACGCCAGCTAACGGGATGAGTGAGAGAGTGAGTGAAATATGATAAAGCAAAATGAAATTTATGGTGAGACTATGAGACAGGTGATGAAATTCCCAGAGGTACAAGCCACTCCACCACGGTGGAGCAAGCGGCTCGTCAGGTCATTTATACTCGAACGGCACAGACGCGCATTACGTGCGTGACTTTCGGGCACTGAAGAGTAGTAAAGTGTTGAAATCAACAGTTATCCCTAAATCAGTGTGAAAATACGCAAACTAGGAAAAGGCAAAATCTCTGCCTTTGTACCTACGTAATTCTTACACATAAACGTTGAGCTTCTGTGAGCTTCAGCTTGGGTAATCAAGCTGCTTGTGTGGGGAAAGGAAGGTGAGAGGAAAAATTGTCGTTGCCGCGCTGATAATCTGCACTTTTTGGGAGTCTGTGCTTACCACTCTGGCCAATTGTTGGGCTTTGAGAATTGTGCTAAAAAACCATTTATAACCTGAAAATTTATAAAAAACTTAAAGCTGTGGGAAAACTGGTGTAGTGTACACTGAACTTGTTTTAATGATTTTTAAAAATTTTTCTGTTTTCTGCCCATTTTTAAAGATTTTTCTCTGTTTTCTGTTTTCTGTCATACTCAATTTTCTGTTTTCTGCTTCCAAAAAAAAATTTCCGCACATCCCTGATGTGTACCCTTGCCTTGCCGCGAGACTTTGAAAAACGCCTGTAACTTTTCCGAGAAAGGTTTTTTCAGAGAAGCTGCGAGGAGCATACTCTGACTCTACAGTTCACCTCCGCACTGCCGTTCAGTCCGCAAAGTGCACGCTGGTTGCGAAAGCGTGCTGCGGCGCGATTGCGAGCATCCTCAGACAGGGATGAGGGATCACCCGGGCGGAGAGATCACCCGGGCACCAAAGGCGAAAACCGCCCGGGTGATCCCACATCCTTGTCTGAGGATACCCGCAACCGCGCCGCAGCACGCTTTCGCGATCAGCGTGCACTTTGCGGACTGAACGGCAGTGCGGAGGTGAGCTGTACGTCGAAAACGGTTCCAGAGAAGTACATTTAATCCAGAATGGCCAGGCTGACTGAAAGTAGTTCTCTTGTAAGATGCGTTTCTAAAAGAGAGGTTCGGTCCCACTCAATATTTTGGAATTGATGATGAAACACTTGTCTTGAGTCTTCGAGTCATGCGCTAATGTATTAGGTAGCTTCATTGGATTTTGTAGTTTAGGTAAACCTACTTCTGTTTATAATAATTATTTTTAATGGAAAAAAAGTTGGACATTGATCAAGGAACAAGTTCACGAGGTTTCATTTTGTCCGAACTTTTTTCCAGCGTCATATATCAAAACGTGTTTCACCGAATTAAAGACGGTTTTTCTATGGCATATGTGAGGAGTAGGGTAAAGGTATCCTTGATATTCTAGCAAATATTGAAACCTTGAAATTTCCATAGTTTCCAACATGGATGTGTAACGCATACCGTTTATATCACGTTACCTCGGCGACCTAGGAAAAGAGGTATAAAAAAACAAGAAACACTGTTAAAACTCAAAACAAGTAAGGTGAACACATAGAAATGTCATTAATGTCAGCCATAATGCAGTAATGATGGCACAGGATTCAACAACGAGCATTGTTCAGGGGATCAAAAAAACTTCAACAACGAGCATTGTTCAGGGGATCAAAAAAACAAGTCATATCTTAGAACCTAGCTGGATTTCATCTACAAACTTTTAGGAGAACCTTTTCAGATGATTTCAAGGTCACTGTATAGGTCACATTTGTGCTACATCCTCCCAAACCCAGCGTTCTGGTTTCTTTCTTTTTTTATCGCTTTTGATCTACCCATAAGGACTGCTCGGACAGTCGGGGCTTAGTACGTCGGCACAATACCGTTAGTAGGCCGGCACAAAGGGATCGGCAGGACCTGTGCTGTAGCTGCTGGTAACAGCAGGATTTGCTGGCAACGACCTAGTGTCTGCTGCCACTCTCCTCCATTAAATTGTCTGATACGAATGAACACTGCATCATCCTCATGTACGACAGCGGCGGGTATATAAGGCGGCCAGTCTCGCTGAAGGGGCAGTTGGCCGTTTGAGGCCAGTCCGAGGAGGTGACCTTGTGTCACTTTTCGGACGTTAATTTTGAACGCTGAGCGGATCATCCCCATGGCCCATCGCGAGGGAAGCCTCCTCGTGATGGACCGTGACCAAGATGATGCCCTTGTTGCGGACCGCGCCTAGGATGGCCTCCTTGCTGCTGGCAGTGACAAGAATTATAAGCAACACCGGTAAAGGGGGTAGCAATCCAAATTCTGTCCATAATGAGCGTTAGTACGCCAGCATACGTTGGCAGGATATGCTGCCGCAACCAGCAGCTCCTGCACACAACGAGCGTTAGTACGCCAGGTTTGCCCTGGCCTACAAACGGTATTGTGCCGACGTTCTGAGCCCTGACTGTCTGAGTGAGGGAAATTTAAAGATCTCAAATTGTTTCTTTCTAACTAGCCTACAACCCCCGAAAGACCGTTTTTCAAAACTCCATTTTGAGTTCAAAGTGGTCCCTTGTGAGGGATGTTAGGGCGAAACTAGAGCGAATTCTCTCTTAACTATCAAGAGTCTTCCTCAGAATCTGGTGTGGTTAAACTCGCGTTTAACGCGAATTTAACTCCTGTTAACTCGCGTTTAAGACCCCAATCACTACCACCCCTGGCTTCTTACGAAGCTCTTGTCACCTTTACTGCAACATGTCTCAGCACACATAACCAATGTATAGGAGTTTCCGTCTAGTTTGAATAAGCGTCAGATTCCTGAAAGTACTTGCTATGCAAGCTTCGACGCAGTATCACTGTCATTATCGAAGAAGCACTTAGAGCGGTGCTCGAGCTCCTACAGCAACTTCAGGAAGTGCACGTCTTTGTTCTAAGCGAGGATGATCTGAAGGACCTGCTTCTGGCGACATTTAATTGTAACATCTTCCAATTTTGCGGTGAGCTGTTCTCACCAAAACGTGGTCTACCCATGGGATTGAGACTGGCTCCATTGTTGGCCATCGTGTTTTTAGATCGTATTGAAAGAATATCCCTGAATGCTGGTATCCTGTTTTATAAGCGTTACATAGATGACGTCTTCGTCATTGGGACCGCAGCTTCGGAGCTAGAGGCAATTCTCCAAGATCTCAACTCGTACGACCCCAACGTCCGTTTCACGATTGAGACCCCAGACGAAAACGGCTTCCATCCATTCCTCAATACAAAAGTCGAACTTTCGCACGAAAGGAAGGAGCTTGTTTGGTAAAAGATACCAATGTCGAGAAATATCCTATTCCACTCGCGAAGCGCTCACCCTCTGCATATGAAAGTCAACGTGATAAGGAACCTTATCGCCACGAAGCAGAAAATTTGCTCACAAGTGTCGCCCGAGGTCAGGGTTGAGCAGGCCGTTGTGGCGATTTTTGTCGCGGCTACGACCCCCCCCATTTCCCTTTTCAAAAAAAATTCCAAAATTTCACGACCCCCTGGAACCAAAAATTTTAAAGCTTTATTGTCTAATTGTCAATTTTATCAAAAAAATGTCAATTTTCTTAACAGCTTCTCTGTATATAATTTGCTTCTATATTGTTGAAAATGCATACACCTCGCACGCGACTGAATTTTCCTACCTCATTTTACCTTACCATGTGGTTTGAAAAAATCCTTATTTTTTCCTAAAATTTTACGACCCCTCCCCATATTTTCATTTTTTCCCGAAATTTCCAAAAATTTTACGACCCCCTGTTGTGACCAGTCACAGCGCTGCTCAACCCAGCCCGAGGTGGAAAACAAGATTGAGGGCTATACGACGCAAGAACCAAGATCTTGGCGACCGGTCTTTGTGAAAAATCGCAAATCATTAATGTAACCGTATGTTAATGAAGCTCACGCTCGAAGAGTTAACGACGTCGCTAAAGCATCGAGACTTCCTATAAAGCTCGTACTACGATAACCATCGACTCTCAAACAAATTTTGACATCGTCGAGAATATATGAAGAAAAGTGCGGTCGAAGTGTGTGCATGTAGTACGTAGAGAAGAAGATATGCCAACTACGAGGAACTGTCTATCTGGCTGAATGTGAAGGGTGTGGACGAAGTTATATCGGGTAGACGATGCGGCCCCTATATAAAAGACTGAACGAACATTCATGAGCAATGCGAAATCCTCCATCGTATGCGAGCAATGCTTTTTCGCACCATCGCACCCTTCACCACGGACAAGAACCACCTCCTGGCATTAAAGCTCGCGTCTTACACCGGGCAATGGAGGCCCCACTGGATAGAAACTGTTGGAAGCCATCGTAATCAAGCGCCTCTCCCCCGAAAACAATAACAGGGTATGAGTTAGTTGTTGTTGTTGTTGTTGTTGTTGCCCATCCTCCACCATAGACACGGATCCTGGTTCCAATTTCCGGCATGTAGACGAATCATCGGAGCGAGTGGCTGGGATCCCCTTCTTTGGAGGATCCCTGATGGAGCTTTCTTTGGCCCTCTTTTTTATTTTATTTTTTTATTCTATTTTATATATATATCTTTTTTTCTTTTTCTTTTTCTTTTTTTTTTTTTTTCTTTTTTTCTTTTTTTTCTTCTTTTTCTTTCTTTACAATCTTATAGAATCAAAGTGACAGAAATTTGGCTGCTTCCACGGGTTTAAGCCAGAGATCTTCAATTGTGAGATGCGTTGGCTTTGTAGCGCATGAGAACATGTGAGGTACTGTGTGTTCCTCCAGACTGCATTCCAGGCATAGTGGATTATCTGCTGCTCCAATCTTATGAAGATTCCACTGCGACTTTGAGTAGTAACCACTCCGAAGCTGGGATAGCACTGCTCGACTTGATCTTGGTAAAGTCTCTTCTTCTTTCGCGATTTGCGGCGGTGGTCCATTTAGTAAAAGAGAGTTCATATTACCCAAGAAATGCTTCACAAACTCCTTGTGGACTTCTTTGCGGATTTTCTCAGCATTTCCTGGCCTTACCGTCATTGAGGGGACAGTTCTGACGTGCCTCCTTATCTGTCGTGGCGGCGCCGGCTTCCTCATCATGTCGTGGGAGGGGTGTTCAGGATCGAGTGCCGCCACTGTTCGATATTGGAGTGACAGCATTTCATTATGGGCCTGCACTGGCATGATTCCAGATTCGTTACTGAGGTGGGTTGTGCTCGCCATTGCCAGGCTTCCCGTCGCAGTTCTCAGAGCTGCATTTTGACAAGCTTGTAGCCGATCCCAGTGTGACGAGGCCAGTAGCGGACTCCATGCAGGGGCTGCGTAAGACAACACTGATTGTCCGATGGCACGATAGGTAGTAGTTAGTAGTTCTTTATTTTGTCCCCAGTTTCTTCCTGCCAGAGCTTTCAGGAGGTTCGCTCGCTTTGCTGTCTTCTTGCGAACTGCCTCAGCGTGTAAACGTCCCGTCATCATCGTGTCGAACTGATAACCAAGAATCGTAGGGTTTCTTTTCGTGCGAAATTTGCACCCCGTTAATGAAAACTTTCGGCACGTACTTCGCTTGAGCAGTGTGGGTCGTCAGCAGGGAAACAGTGGTCTTTGAAGTGACAGTTGCAAATGATGGTCTTCCAAGGCCTTTGTTAATATTGGTAGGTAGTCGTTGAGATGTTTCTCACAAGTTGTAACGTCAGAGTCCGACGCGATCAGTGTGAGGTCGTCTGCGTATCCAATGAGATTTACTTCTGGTGGGGGTCTCGGTAGGTCGGCGATGTAGAACGAGAAAAGTAGCGGCGAAATTACTGCTCCTTGAGGCACCCCGGAGCGCACCAGTCTCACATTAGACGTTTGTCCCTTGAACTCTGTGTGAATTGTTCTGCCCTTTAGATAGCTTGCAATCCAGCGGGTTAGGCCTCTTGGTAGCGGTGATTCTGCTAATTTCTGACAGAGGATGGATGTGACGACAGTATCGTAGGCCTTCTTCAAATCCAACGCCACCATAAGTGAGCGGCTTGGTGGTCTCTTCTCATTCATTCCGTCTGTGATGATTCCAGTGAGTTCGACCAGGGCTGAGGTGGTAGAGAAACCTCTTCGGAAACCATTCTGCCAACTGGGAACGTGCAGATGAGTCTCCAATGTAGGCAGAATGGATCTCTCCAGAGTACGGGCCATGGATGAGATAATCGAAATGGGCCTGTAGCTGCTCGGATCTTCGGGAGGTTTTCCGGGCTTCAACAGAGGGAAAATCCTGGCTTCCTTCCATGACGCTGGTATCAGCCCTGTTGACAGGGTCCTGTTGAATAGCGCTCTGACGCATTAGCGGAAAATTGGTCCAGTATGTTTGAGCATAATAGGGGCCACTCCACTTGTATCCAGAGCTCTAGAAGGCTTGCATTTCTTCAAAGAGGCGTCGATTAGGGCGGCCGTGATGATAGGAACGTCGTTCCTTGGAAAAGTTTTAATCCATCTGTAGGTCCTCCGGGACGATTTTAGGCTTCTATGAGAACATGGAGAGCCGAACTGCTTGCATAGGAGGTTTGCCGCCTTCTTGTTGCTGATCGGCTGGCCTTTGTGCAGAAGTTGGAGGGGGTTCGGTTTCGCTGATCGGCCATCAAGTGCTTTCATTGTGGACCAAAGCTTGGAGGAATTTGTGCGATGGTCTATGCCCTCCACAAAAGATCTCCAAGTCTGTTGTCGATCTTTCTTTACCTCATCTGCGATCTCCTTGTTGAGCTCGGGAATTCGGGTGTTCGTAGGATCCGTTCTCCGAATGGTGTCTCGTTCGCGTATCAGGTCTTTGGCGGTATCAGATAGGCAAGGAGTGAAAACCTTCCGTCTGCCCTTAGGAATAGATTGCGAAGTTGTTGCTTTGATGGCTGATGTGAGGAATCGATCCATCTCTTGCGGGTTTGCACAAAAGTCAAAACCAGCCGATTGCTGCTCCAACACTGACGAAAACTTGATCCAGTTCGCCTTTTTAAAGTTGACGAACGTGGTCCTCGGCGATGATGATATGGGGGCTTCGCTCTTGAATTCCATCAGTATTGGGAGATGGTCACTGGCTCCTGTGTTCAGGGTGTCCCAAACGGCCGACGATGCTAAGTCCTGCGAACATAAGGAGAGGTCCGGCGATGATGGTCTTCCATGCGTCGGCTTCCTCGTAGGACGCGTTGTGTCATTGAGGATCACTAGATTGGATTGGGAAATTTCCTCTTCAATGCACTGTCCGCGTTGGTCTTCTTCGCCCTGTGACCAGAGAGCGCTATGGGCATTGACATCTCCCACGACGATTGTGGACTTCCCACATGTCAGGAACGGTGAAATGGACAATTCGTAAGAGGGTGGACACGAGGATCTTGGCGGGGAATATATGTTGTGAAGGTGTACAGGCCCGGACTTAGTTTCTACACTTATGGAGATGGATTCCGTTGTACCATCGTCAACTCCAGCAGTAATCACACTGCACTGTAGATTGCACCTGACGAGAAAAGCCACTCCACCTCCTGAGCTCGATCTGTCGTTCCTCAGGCAAGAATAGCCTCGGACAGTAGGTGTACCATGGCTTGTGTCCAGCTTGGTCTCTTGTAGTCCTATGACATCGGCCCCTATGCGATGAGCAAGAGCTTCCAATTCGGCTGATTTGTGGCGAAAACCATTTATGTTCCATTGGATTACCTTCAATGAGTCTGAGTTGATATGTTGTGTTGACCCGGTTATGTTGCAGTTGGGACATACGTATGAGCTATCTGCATCCTTGAAGGACTTGAGGCCGGAACATTGTCTCACGTGGGTCCATTTTCTGCACTTGATACATTGGACACTCCCTGCTGCGGCTGAGGTACCACACTGGGTGCAGGGCCATCGGATACGGCGAGGGGGTCCAGGGTTTGCTTCGATTCCGGCACGCAGGAGAAGACAACGGATCAGTTGAGCCGGTTTATGCTGATCCGTAACCGAAAAAATTGGCTCCAGGACTCGTGAAAGAGTGAATTCTGGGAGGTATAGTTGAGGACCTTTGACTTCGGAAGGATGACGGCATTGTAGACGACTTCTTCTTCCGCGTACGCTCTTGCCAACGAGTAGGCGATCCTCCATAAGAGCGGTATGAGTTAGTCGACACATGAGGCTAATCGCGTAGTTAGCTACCAAACTTAGTCATAAAACAGTCCTTGTCATTGTGTAGCCATTTTAACCGACCAGGCAGCGCTAGTTGGTGAGGTCCTATTACTGAGCACTTCGCAGGTTGGACCCTATGTTCCTGTTTCACAACCAGCACGACCAATCCCCCCCTTTAGGCAGCAGGATCGATAGTTTAGTGCAGACCGTATGTATGTTGTTGTGCAGTGGGTATCCTAATTATAGCAACACACTCAAAGCTCTGATATCAATGTCCACGCTACCTTTCGTCAAACAGATTGTCACCATTCAACTCCGCGTGCCCGAAAACCTTTGTTCACAAAATTTCACCGAAAACCGCCAAGAAATAAGATCTGTTTTGTATATAACTTTTGAAGTCTTTGTATCATAATTATAGCAACACTTTCGAGATTCAATCGCTTCTTCTTAATCTTCTTCTTCTTCTTCTTAATCGGGAATACTAACTTGTGACGTCTTTTCGAGAGTCTGTCGATTCGTCTTGTTCAAAAATTATCCTAAAAACTCACTTCGGCATAGAGCTCAGCAGTCGGGTAAGCACTGCCACGTCCAAGTTGCTCCAGGCAACGATTACAGCTCCCTCGAGGTGTTCCAGTGAGTCGTACGTCCTACCTCCACTATGAATATGGCAAAGCAGGATTTCTCGGACGTTTTCCATTCAGATAACATGAGGCGAGCAGTCCGGCCAAGCCATAACGGAGAGTCCGTGCTGCTCGAACCAAGTCCTAGTTGAGCGACTCCCTGTTCACAACACTTCCTGGTACTCCGTAGAATTCATTCTAGAAGAATCGAATTCACACCATACCGTGAGACCGCCTCCACCAAAATTTCGCTTGGTGAATCACAGCAGCTCCTTGCGGAAATCTCGCCAGTAGAGGGCGTATCCGTCAGGTCCATTCAACCTGAACCTTTTTCCTGTAGGAGAAGACCCCCTGAACACAATGTTTATTCAGATGAAGCCTTAGTACGAGTTCTGCTCATCTTAGACCAGTCAGTCGCTACGTTCCTCTCGGCGCACTGACGCCGTGCGGCCTTAGGCGGTGCTGTGGGGTGCGGTACTAGACGCATACGAGAATGCTCTATAATAGGGTTGTGATTGATCACCCTCCATACGGTCTTTCTGGATACCGACGTAAAAAGTTCGGCTCGGACCTGATTGACCGACATGGTCGAGTTGGACATGAGCCGTACTACTCGGCATTCCTCTGGAGCACAGCTTTCTGGGCCTTTCTTTGAACCATGTGGCTCAGGATCATGCAGACATCGGTAGACAGCTGTGAAATGACGATGGTGTTGCTCGGCTGTTCTCCTGATATTCAGACTAGCCTTATCCAGGGCAATAATCTGAGCATTTTCGACCTCAAAGAGAACGGATCCCCTTTGCATAATAGAAATACGTTGACATTACATACCTCCATCCGTAACATATTCGAAACAGAGAACGTTTTGAGAAATGAGCAAAGGAGCATTTCCAATAGAAAGTGTTGCTATAAGTATGATACAGACTTTGAAAGTTATACACAAAATAGATCTTATTTCTTGACGGTTTTCGGTAAAATTCTGTGATCGAAGGTTTTTGGGCACGCGGAGTTGAATGGTGACAGTGCCGGTTGATGAAAGTTGGCATGGACATTGATATCAGAGCTTTGAGCGCGTTGCTATAATTACGATACGCACTGTATAGTGTTTATGTACATATCGTGTAGTAGTTTTGTGATTACTGTGTTAATATCAGTTCGATAGTATTGTATTTGTGGTGCGCGCGAAGCGCGCACCAGATTTGGTTTTGAATCGGCCACGCGCGCAACCCCTTTTTCGAAATCTCATTTCAGAGCGAACGCAGAAATTAGAGCTTACTTGCATTAAAAAGAGCGCAAAAAGGTGGTATATGTACCCAAAAATGGTTTAGAACTGTTCACTGGTTTTCGAGTAAAAATTGAATGACCGCGCGTTTTTGTTGTTAATCTCCTTTTTTTTCAGACGGCGTTCACGATCTTGCGGGTACACTTACTCCGCCAACGCGTAGCTAAATGCCTCACACGGGAAACCAGAGATGCCCAGGGTTTCGGAGGCATCTAGTCTAATTTTTGACACGAGAATTTACGTAAATTACGGAAAGTTTAGCCTCAGTTGGTGAAATTTTAGCTACAGCGCCTGCATATTCTTCCTAAATTCTCGCTACGGCACCCGCATATTCTACGCTTATTCTCGTTGCAGCACATGGTCGATAGACCCACCCAGTCTAGATCTGTACTAGAAAGACGATCCCCGCTGCGATCGAGCGCATCGCCGTTTTTTCCCCACGGCCTGCAGCATACCAGCGGCCAAAATTATCCCTTGCAAGGTCTTGCAGAGAGCGACACGGGGTCACCCTTCACGACCACCCACAGAGTGTCAAGTTCTCCGTGGGTTGACTGTGCCAACACTGTTCTAACCGCATTCCTACGTTCCGCGTAGCCAACGCGGGTTTGAGATTGAATTCAACACAGGCTGTCGCGAAATCCGTAGATTCTCGCTACAAAATTATAGCGAGAATATACGGGTTTAGCGTCAGAGAGAACAGTGGTTCGAACGACACAAGAATATGCGGGTTTTAGCTATCGTAGCTAAAACCCTTAAATTCTCGCTACATGGAATGGGGCGGCGTTTCAGGCCGCGCCCTCGGAGGCATCTAGCTACGCGTTGGCAGAGTAAAATTTAGATAGGGAGCTCATTTTCGGACAGGAGGCTGGAAATGGATGCAGGTCGCTCCTGTTCCATTTTGAACTCGATACCTTTACTTTGAAGGGTACCTCAAAATCGTGGGTTTACATACTAAATTAGCCGTGGAGCACGAAAACTGCTATCTTCTGCTACGGCTGTGGAGACCGGGGTAAGTGTGTGAATCTGTAGCCAATCAGCACAGGTCGTCGGAGATAAGTACTGAACTTGTCCGAATTCTTACTGATGACACGTCATCGATCGATAGACAATATTATCGATTTTCGAGCTTTTTGCACAAAATGCGGCGAGGAGTGGTGATTGCTGGTGGGATTGGTTTTTTTGGTTGGGGAATTTTGCTCATCAGTCATTATCGATAAATACCAATCAATAATATGGATTTTTTAGCTTGCTGCACAAAACGCCGCAATGATTTTTGATTGTTGATGGCTCTAATCACTTGTTTGGGGAATTCTTCTCATCATGCAAGATCAAATGTTAATGATCAAAATGCGGCAATGAGTGGTACTTTTCTAACGTTTTGGGTCATAGGTTTTAAAAGTTGTACTCATACGACAATAACGTCTGTTAGATGCTTCATCATTCCAAAATGGTAATCGTTGAGCAAAATTGAAGTCAGAAAGGGAACCTTTGGGAAAAATATGTGGAATTTCTGAAAATTTAGCTTCCTGGCAAAAGTAACGATTTGGTAGTGGTGAAAAAAAGCTTCAAAAATATCTTGAAATATCTTAAAAAATGATTTGGCGTAAAATAGCCTGGAAAAATAAAAAAGCTAAGAAATAAAGTGAAATAACCAAAAGTGCGATTTGGTGGTCGATCCTTTTACAAGCCCCTCCGTTAAACTTATCAAAACGAAATCAAGCGCGAAACGGAAACATTAAGCCATTTTTGAAAGCTGCAATGAGGGAATCAGCATAGGTCAAGCTAGGTGAACTCCATTCCATATCGTGCTTGATTTCGTTTTGATAAGTTTAACGGAGGAGCTCGTAAAAGGATCGACCACCAAATCGCATTTTTGGTTATTTCACTTCATTTCTTAGCTTTTTCATTTTTCCAGACTATTTTACGCCAAATCATTTTGTTAAGATATTTCAAGATATTTTTGAAGCTTTTTTTCACCACTACCAAATCGTTACTTTTGCCAGGAAGCTGACTTTTCAGAAATTATGCTCTATGCTTATGTTCTTTAAGCTAGTTTTCCTCTATATTGTTTTCGTCGATCAATATCCTTGTAAGTTGATCGGGCTGGCCGATTGGCCTTGTTTGTTTCGTCATGCGCTCTTGCGCGCTCCTGCTTCACACACACTCTCGCATTTCACCATCGATTCGCCATCGTACGTACCGGGGCCCCGCCCCAATGCCTTTATAAGTCGAGCGAGAGCACATTCTTGGCTTCGGATCGTTTTTCTGGTGGAAAGAGAGTTGGTGAGAATTCACCACTCTCAATTGAATAAAGATTAGCCTGGAGTAGTTCGGTCACGTACCCTAGACATTTCCCCCGGGTAACCGACCAGTCACCCGTGATTTGGGGGCCGAACAAAACCTCCGGGCTGATCTTCGATACCGCCGTTAGGCCGTTCGGAGCGGCTAAGGCGCGACTCCTGTCGTTGGTTACGGCAGTGTACTCCGACACAGCTTCGGCGTGTCCGTGCGTGCAGCAGCTGCTTGGGTGGCGTTGCTCGTGCGCGCGGCGTGCCGTAGTTTGTGGTGTAAAAGCCACATACGTGTCCGAGAACACGGCTGGCCAGCGGCCAGGAGTCGCGGGAGTATCGAGCCGTGTGTCTGAGTGCTGTGTTAATACTTTGCTGAGGCAAGAACCAGTACAATAGACTTCACGTGTGGTTGCCAGAGAGAACGATGTCGTCAGAGGCTTTCGGTATGAGTGAAGCTGAAGTTGAGAGGTTGTTACTGGACGACATGTTCACATCAGACCAGGTGCTCTCAATGAAGACGACTCTAGACCGTCTCGTCACCAAGGTTGATGATGCTGCGAGCAAGACCTTGAAGCAAGTGAGAGATGCGACCAAAGTTATCAATAGTTGTCTGAGGGCTCTACGAGAGTTACCGTCCAAGCTAGCACAGCAAAAGTTCACCAAAGGTGGGAAGATTCCGCCTGAAGTGAAAGAAGCGGTGAGTTCCATAGTCAATGAGAATTGTAGTATCATTGAGGATGAGCTCGAGAAGCTGCAGGCTGTGGAGGAGCACTAGCACAGGATCAAGAAAAAAGGTGTGCGATGCAATCGCAGCCATTTGTTCCAGCAAGGTGTTGTCCCCTCTTGAAAAGGCCTATGTTGAGCCGAAAAGGACGAGAGATCTGAAGAGCAAACAACAGCAACTTGGAGAGCAGAGTCGTAGTGAGTTAAACTCATCTCAGAACGAACCTCCAGACAGTAATGTGCAGGCGAAGGCACAGGTCACGTATAAGCAGCTGAATCTCGAAGACGTCGAGGAGCAGGATTCCTACAGAACCCTCGATCCAGCGCTGACGACGCAGGGAAGCCTCTGAACGCAGAGCACTATTGCCGAAGAACCGTAACGTTGTCAACCGGCATCGGAAAGCAGACCAGGGAACCGAGCTCATCGAGGTCGAACCGGTGCCTCTTCCCAGGAAGGTTGTCTCTGTCAGAGAACATTGGAGCTATGGTAGCCGCAATGACCCTGCCAGACGTAGAGGTGTTTCGTGACCCCGAGGGCAGAAATTTCGGTGACTTCATTCTGCGATTCAGGATGAAATACCAACATCTGGGGTTGAAGAATGATCTTCTGGTGCACCTCCTGATGTCGAAACTGGGTGGTTACCCAAAAGCGGTAGCAGAGGCGTTACCGGATTACGTCAAACAAGCGGATTTCGAGACACTGGTAGATTGTCTCCGGAACAAGCTTGAAACGCATGATTCTGCAGCTCAGATGAAGGCTTACATGGATCTGAAACGCTTGTCAAAGTCGACAGATGTCACTCGGTACTGCCTACAGCTGGAGAAGCTCACAAGGAAGGCGTATCCGGATGCAAGCGAAAAGGAGTTGTCTCGTACGAGAGCGGCAGAGCTTGTGAGTCAGCTTTCAGACTGGCCAGAGTATTTACAACTGTTCATGACAATGGAAATAGCCCCGAAGGGTACAGCGTATGAGATGGTCAAAGCCATGGCACAACGCTGTTAGAGGAGCAGAGCAGTTGCAGCTGCGGTGCTTCCACCTTCAGACGGCATAATAGGTGCACCGATTCGGAGTGGAGATTCCGCGGCTGCGGAAACTTCCAGCTCTACAACGGTTGTTCACCAAAGAGACGCAAAATCCAGCGTTGACAAGCGTGAGCCCCGCATCAGGTGCTTCAACTGCAACAAGACGGGCCATCTCAGACGAGATTGCAGAGCTGTGAAGCAGGAAGCCCCTATGCAGGAGTCAACGGAAACAACGGTGGAAGCTGATACACCCAGGATATTCACTTCGTCTCTGAGCAAGTGGATATGTGGAGCAGTAGGAACGGGAAGGAGACAAACAGAGCTCGTGGGTGAGCAAATGTTAGTTGACGTCCATCTGCTTGGACTGTCACGTAAGGCTCTACTGGATACATGGTCGCAAGTCAGCATAATCTCGTTGGACATGTTCATGGCTACCCAAGATGCAGGCTTTGAATTGGACGCTGATATATAATTATAATTGGACGCTGATTCCTCTCGACCAGCAGAAGCCAGTGTACGATGCCTCTGGTAACAAGATGACGTTCAAAGAAGCTGTTTGGCTGACGGTGCAGGTCGGCAAAATCAGCAGGCAAAGGGTTGCATTGTTCGTCATGGCTGGAGGGGACGGAACCCTTGTATTGGGTACCAACGCACTAGAGAAATCGGGCTTCAATTTCCGTCAGAAGGCGTACGGTAGAGTATTTTCTGCAGGATCACTCAACGAGGAGGCAGTAGTCCAAGGTCATCGCAGTACTACCTCAAGTGGGAGAATGGGAAAGTCGTTTGTCAGGTGTCTCAATTGTTCCAAGCTCGGCCATGTTTGGAGGAACTGTAGAGAACGGAATCATTCAAAGACTACGGAGCTGCAAGCAGTAGTCAGGAAACAGACGACAGGGCAGAACACGTTCATGGCGTGGTTAAATGACTGGAACAGTGTATCAAAAGCAGCTGACGCTATTGTAGCGAAGAAGGTATGTCTGAAGAGACAGAAAACTAAGGCTGCACCTGCTAGGCGTGGATGCTCCCAGACTGAGGAAACTTCCGTGACTGAGCATGACGTCGCATTCAAGGCGATTAGCGACGTGAATCGTGAAAGGAAGCCCACCTTTTCTCATGCATTTGCAGGAGCAAAGCATCGTGAAAGGGAGGGGGTGCCACGTCAGCGCCGTGTTCTGAGTCATGTAGACCGCAAGGTCAGCATAGGTGGTCCGGTCCTGCCGCAACGCAGTGAGGAGGTAGAGAGATCCTTGCCCCGCAACCTTCCCGAACTTTAAGCCGTTTGCGAAACAATCTCATTTGTATGGTTTTCTCAACCAAATTTTTTCATCGTGACCCCTGCCTTTGATTGGGAACGAGCCGACACCCTCAAACTAGCCGTTCAAACTTTTTTTTGCATTTTTCCTGCAGTCTTTCACCGACTTTCTTTTTTTTTGTGATAGCCAAATCTACACTCTTATGAAGAGAACTCGGCGTCCGTTTTTATCGCAAACGCTGCCTGTCAATTAGAGCACCCAAGGATCTTCCATAAAACTATCACTGGAGATGGTCCTCAAATAGTGGGTTTTCAGCAATTCGAATTTCAAGTAATTCGGATTCGACGTTCTTTCGGTGGGTCGGAAAATTTTTGTATCATCTGAAAACCGCGTTCTTTCAGTGGATTGAAATTTCAATCGCCAGAATTACGAAGTATTTAGATGAATATCGGAGACAAATGACTCGAATCCAGTGCATTTGTGGACCAGATGAAATTTTACCTGCAAAAAAACAAACGAAAACAACAGCATTACTCACGAGAGATGAATGCTCAGTTGGAGTTAAACAGTCTGTAGCTTCCTCGGCCTCCTCGGTTTGCTCGTTCTGAAACTATCGTACACTACGAAAAGAAAACAACAGGTAGGGCAACGGCTAATTCGCAAAAGCTACAGTACGTCTGGTGATGACTGGGAGTTTGTAGCGTACTCGAAGGTCCGAATTGATTTAGAAAGGTTCGAAACTCTGCAAGGAAAAGTGGGTGTAGGACAGCATTCTCAATAACGGTTAAAATGGATCTCACGATTCGCCTCCTCCGTCTCCTCTGAAGAATGAGCCGATACTCTCTCGAAGAGAAGACAGGCTGCCTCCTCTATCTGCCAAGCGGCGTTGCTGAAACAAATAAAACTGCAATATGGTTTCGACAGCCTCCCCAAAAATATTAAGGAACTGCAGCAAAAGTGAATCGATGCACAAAAAACTACTTCATCAGCGCCACACCAAAAACTATTGGAAAACGCAGAGAAGGCAACTTACAGAACCCAAAAACAGACAAAAAAATCGGCTCATTGTTTTGTTTTTTTTTTGTTTTCTCTCGGATTTTTCTGGTAATTCCAAGTCTAGAACAG